>CM070089.1:7218971-7243971 GCA_036178185.1 Liparis tanakae
CCGTGTGTGTGTGTGGGTGTGTGCGTGTGTGTGTGTGTGTGTGTGGGGGGGGTATTAACTTATGGTTATGTATTATTTTATTTTTGTTAATACACAATGATTGACTGCAAAGGATTAACACAAATCACGGTACTTTTTTTCTTCGCTTTAAAAAGATGACACTAGCTGGTGAGCTAAGACGTGGATAAAGAAAATTAAACAAATGCATATATAACATTTTGAAAATGAAGTGTATGTCGGTAACAGCTCAAGCTTAATTTTGTTTAACTTCTTATATTAATGGTCTGGCTGCAAAATATTATACAAGAGTTACAGTTCAGATAAAGAGTAAATACGACCACTGTTATAGCTGAGCTATGCTCCTCTTTCTATGAAACATTATCACCGATAATAATTTACCGTCTTTTTTTTGTGTGTCTTCGGCCCCAGAGAAGGTCCTGATGGTTTGAGAAGTAACATAAATGATAAGCACATTCTTCCCCACAGCAGCTGAACTATACTGTATCTAATCCAGGTTTAGTTTCGGAACAAAGTGTCTCCAGGTGTCAAACAGCTCAATAATGTCCACGTGCTGATTATTATCTTATTTAGTGACTCGTGGTATTGCATTTATTAGCTTCTACTATTAGAATAACGATAACAGAATTCCCTAATTGTGTTGGATAACTTTGTAATGTACAGAGAAGGTAATGCAACCCGAGAATATTGATGGAAACAACTTATATATGGAATGGGGGATATCTCGTATTTAATATTTGTAGATGACACACACACTGTGCTCTTGTGCCTTTTATCACTGTTTAACATATAATATATGTATTCTCACTTTTTAGTCTTTTTTTTCAGGTTCATTAATACTTTGTCCACCACATAAAAGACTCAAATGTTGACTGGAAACCATGAACATGAACAAGTGATCGATTCTGTTCTCTTTATTTTGTCCTTTCTGCATCTCACGTCAGTATAAAGTGTCACGGCGTTTAAATGTAGAGCGTCATCCAACACTCTCTCTCCATTAGAGGGCGAGAGAAAGAGACACTTTGACAAAGTTATTTCCCCACACTTAAAAAAAAAAAAAAAAAACTCTCCAACTTTCCTCCCTTCTGTTCATCCCTTCCTCTCCTTCCCTTCATCACGTTCTCTCAACCCACATCAGATCTCCTCCCTTTCGCACCACCGCAGTAGCCTCCTCCTCTGCTGCTGCTTTCAAACTCCTTTTCTCCCCTCCTTTTTCCCTTCCCTTCCACTCTCTCTCTCTCCATCCCCGTCCTCTCCTCCCTCCATCCTGGCTGTGCGGATGACAGCCGTGCTCTCGTGGCATCTGTCTGCTGCTCCCCAGCTTGTCTGTGTGTGATCAGCTCCTCTCCAGCTCTCCTCCACACTTTATCCTCCTCGTCTTAGTGCTCCCTTTTTTTTCTTCACAGACCGCCGCTCAGCCGCCTCGCTGCCAACTCACTGTCGCTGTTAACTCACATACCATCTTATGTATTGCCAAAGCAGATTGTGTTTGGAGGGCAAGCAATTAAGGGGGAGGCAAGCGCAAAACTGTAATGTAATTTTGGCTACAATATTTACGGGGAGGGGGGGGGAGAGAGGAAGAGGAGGGAGGAGGGGGGACAAAAAAGCAGTGAGGAGGGCTTAAGCGGATCGGACATCGCGGAGTCGACACCGTCGAGAATAATGATTTTGAGCTGAGATTTAGTGGGATGGAATCTGGCACTTCCCTAATTACGAGAGGCCAAATGTCAAGCCTGCTCGCTGTCAGCTTGGTGGCGGGCGGTGCCGCTTCCTCTCCATCCGTCTCTCGCTCTCAGTCCCTCCCTCCGTTTTCTTTCTCCCTCTCTTCCCCCCCTCTCTCTCTGCAAGTTTTTCCATGTTTTATGAATCTCATTAAAAGTCATTAAAAGTGTGGTGAGATTTTCACAGCCTCCGCTCCGCGACCCCCTTGGTCCTCTCTCTCTCTCTCTCTCTCTCTCTCTCCATCGCAGAACGGAGAGAAAGAGATACACAAAGAGTGAGAGGAAATCTTCTTCTTTTTTGTTAAATCGGAGGCAGATTTGAGTTTGAGAGAGAGAGAGAGAGAGAGAGAGAGAGGCATTTAAGGTAAACAAGAAAGAAGAAAAGAAAGAAGGGAGAACCACTCGGGGGCAGGGTATCTAAGTGGATTAGGTGGTAAGCATCGCTGAGCCACCGCTCCGAAAGGTCTCGTTTTTTTCTACAGGCCTGTAGCATTATTGGCACTTTTCACAAAAGCGAGCACTCTGATAAAATAACAGAATGTGAGAATGCAAACAAACATCTTGTAGGAGGGGTGTTTTCAGACAATTTGGCCTACTTGATGATCAACATCTTCCTCCGCCGCGTCCTTTTCAATGAAAAAGTATTCTGCATTCGCGGCTCCGCATTATGGGATACAACGAGGGGTCAGAGTCAAGGTTCCTCCGCGTCGCCGAGTGGGAGACGCTTCAGATCCCGCTCACAAGCCGCCACAAAGACCTGCTGTTTGTCCCAGTGCCGAGGTCGGGGGCGGGGGCGGGGGAGGGCGAACGCGTATCCTCCAAGGCCTCTCGGATGAGTCTCCGGCGAAAATGTCGGGTTGTCAGAAGAATGAGCTTCCCATTCAATTCAGGGGAGACACGGGGATGCAGCGGGGTTGGGAGGTGACGCCGGGCGATGTAAAGCCATGGTGAGAGTGCATGTGTGTGTGTTCGGGAGGGAGAAAGAGAAGGAGAAACGCCAGTAAAAGCAGTCGCTCTGACTTATAGCCTCCCAGTTACTGCACTGTCGGTCGTGCTCCCAATTACACCAGTTCAATAGCCGGGCTGGAATCACATTGGCCCCCTCTGTGTTTGCACTTTACAATATCCCCTTCGAAAACGCACACACCTCCACACCTACGCACATGTGGCGAGAAAGCTTCCCGCCTCCGCACAAAGGCGGACATTGTTGCCGCCGGTGTAATTGAAGGTGTAATTGAAGGTGTGCATGCGGCGCCCGCGTGAACAGTTGTAAAAGTAGAGCAGCGCGGCAGCAGCAAGGCGACCAGCATGTCGAGACTCTACAGATGGCCCGGCGCTGCAGAGGTGGCGGCGGTGGCGGAGGCCGGGGTGTGTGTGCGTGTGTGTGTGTGTGTGTGTGTGTGAGGGAGATAGAGCACAGTGGAGCCTTGGGCATCGGCCTCCAGTGACTTGGCAGAGGGAAGCGTGCAAGGATGAGGACGGCGTGGGCGGAAACCATCAGAGGTACGAAATGATTAGGAGAGGTGATGGAGGTGTCGGGAGAGGGGCGGGACGCCAGTCGGCGGGGCAGGTGAAGGGTGAGGAGGTGGTGTCGTGGTTCGGTTACGGGTCCGGGAGCTGTGGGAAAGGTAAGGGAGTGGTGTAATGGGGGTGAGAGGCAAAAGCGAAGGCACAAAACACACAGGTTTATTCATGTGGCTCAAATGAACCTGTAACCTACGGGCTCAATACGTTTATTAATCAGAAATCATCAGTTCGGGAATGGACTTCCAGATTAAGTAAAAACACAAATCACACAAAGAATAACACTTTTTTTTTAAAAAGCTGTTTCTATTTAATATGTTTTGTGTTTATGCAAAATTGTCACATGCTTGATAAGACACCAAAACAAATTAAAAAACAACGTGTACGGCTGGAAAAAACAATAAAATAACTGAAAGATCACAAGGTGGTGAATCTGTTGGAAGATGAGTTACAGAAGACAACCGAACGGGGTGAAGATCAACTCTTCATCAACTAGATGCACAAATGGCATTCGATTAATAAGAACATTAGAAGAATTAGGAAGTTAAAAATTGGAGGTGGAGTAAGGTTTAAAAGGGAACACGTTGAAACACCGGAGGGACCAACAGGAGGGCACTTCATCTCCCAACTGACATTCATTTGGTGTTTCTGGGTTGACTGAACATGCACAGGAGGCGGGAGTGGTGGATAATAGGCCAACTAATAAGGCGACAATAATAGGCCTCCAATATCCAGCAGAAAGTGAAAAGACAGTCATTAAAAAAGGTATAAAAGAGATTGCAATTTAAGCCGTATAGGAGACGGAGCTCAGTGGAGCCTAATGGGCTGGCGACTCGGGGGGAACCTGCTCGCCTGCATAGAGGAGCAGCTGGATGTTCAGGGTCCATTGTCGAGTGCCAGGTGAACCTCTTTCTGGTTGAAACCCACCGGTTGACTCACACCGCCGCACAACTTAAATGGAGGAGCAAGTCGAGAGCGGCGGGAAAAAGCGAAGAGGAGAAAAGCGAAGGACGCGAGCGTCACGGTAACAACGTCTCATATCAGAATCAGAATCAGAATCAGAATATACTATATGTACTATATATACTCAACGTCCCCCCGCGAATAGAATGAAACAACGGTTTATTAATTTGACTTGATTTTACCGGAAAATCCTTGGAAGCAGCCAAAGTTTATATTTCTTTGTATTTTTAACAATAGCGAGGGGGCGTTCCCTTCACTTTTGAAAAGCCTTTCTTTCACATGTTCCCTTTGTAGTTGCAGGTTGACTCTGCTCTGTCCCTCTCTCTCTCTCTCTCTCTCTCTCTCTCTCTCTCTCGCTCAAGTGTGTCCTCTTAATGTCCACCACAGAAGATCTGAGTGAATGCAAATGTTGACTTGCTCCTCTGAGTGGTCTTCAGTTATTATGGTGCACTCAGAGCACCGAGCTGGATGAAGAGGAGCAGCGTGAGGGTTCCTGTGACCCGGGTTTGACCTCGCAGGCGACTCGCAGGCTTCTCCGCCTTGTTGACGGAGGCCGATTGAGGCTCGAAAGGCAGATTCTCTAATATTAGACCAGCGTGGGCTTTGCAGTCCAGCTCAACAACATTATCTGTTAGAGATGATCAGGTATCTGTAAAATAAATAACATTATTCTGAGAAGATTTCATGCTTAAAAAAAATTGTTTTATGATTTTTTACCAGTTTTTTACCAGTTTTTCACAGTTCTTCAAATAAAGATAAAATAAAACACATTTGCAAACGTAATTTGCAATTTAGTTGTTTGTATGTTGTCGGTCCGGTGAGAACAGTGATCTCTCCCTCCTCTTCCTCTTCACCTTTGACCCCACATATACAAACCTGGGCATACAAATCAATATATCAAAACTACCAAACAATAAACATAAATGTCTCCTTTTGAAGAACAAATAAAAACAATTCAAACATGTTAATGTTAAATGCTTGGTTGATTTTCTCAATGCAGGAAATAGCACATATATGTTACTTAATATAACTTCAATCCATGTTGACCTGACAGTGTAAAGAATTTTTAATATGGATTTAGTATATTTCATCCTTTTACATTTAATTCTCTTGTTTTATTTAACATGAATCTGTATTTTCTTTAACATAATAATTGTTTTTCTTTATAACCAACGTGACAAACACGATGCCTTTGGACATCTGACCAACTCCAGCATGTTGACCATGTGAGCTGCGGATGTGGCATGAGATGACGAGCGACACTCGCACCAGACCGGTGAGAGTGGCGACTAATCCCTGGTGAATTATTAATCATGTGAATGTATTTTGTAATACAGACACGGTTCAGCTGCTCGGCTCCCTTTTGTTTTTTTTTCAAATAATAGTCGAGGTGAACCTGTTTTAACTTAAATATTTATTTATCCAGACAACATGACCCCCCCCCCCCAAATGTGAAACATAGTAAAAAAAATGAGATGCAGATGTATCATCCAATTAGCCTAACGGAGATCAGGGTCTGGTTGTCTGAGGACCCCCCCACACACACACACACACACACACACCCCCCCCAAGTGATGGCAGGAGTGGTGGAGAGGCGAGAAGTGGGAACGTGGCAGGGATACTCTTACTGGGCACAAAGACACATGCCCACACACACACACACACACACACACACACACACACACATGCATGTCAGACAGAGCCCTGCAGTCCCACCTTTGACACTAAGCCTCCAGAAGCAGAACTCTGGCTCATCCCCGCTAACACAGACTGGCAGGTGAAGCTAAGCGCCGTCTCTCTTCTCCTCCGCGTCCTCTCTCCTTTCTGTCTGACTTCTTCTCTTTCTCCATCCTCTATGTGTGTTTTTCTTTCTTCCGCGCACTTTCTCTCCTATTTCGGTTTCCTACATGCATCTGTTTCTTTCTCTGAACACCCCCCCCCTTTCCTTTCCTTTTCTCTCCTCTCCTCTCCTCTCCTCTCTTCCCTTCCGAGGCTGCAGGCTGGGGTTGAACTCATCTGTCAGGATCAGAAAGGGTCTGGAGTGACGGGAGACTCCTGTTTCAGCAAGATAAACAGCCAGCGCAGATCAAAATACTCTCCTTTAAACACACACACACACACACACGCTCACCTACATGCGTGCACAAAGGCAGGCGAGCGATACATCTCGCACAACGCCAACGTCAGATTTGGGGTGTTAACTCCTTGTCAGCTTATAAAAGGTGCAGCATTCCAAATTCAGCCAGCACCTGGTTATTTACAAAGTTAATCGCGGAAAATTCTGCTAAACTTGGCCAGAGAACTCCGGCGGGCCTGTGATTGACGGCGCCCGAGCAAAGATGGCGGCGTAGATCTTCAGAAGAAACCAACATATTTTTGGACGAGGCATAGAGACATCTGTATTCCCTTTGACTGGTACGTTGAGAGCGTCTGAATATCTAAAAAAAAGAAAAAAAGAAAAAAAACCTAACTTCCTCCTCTCTTCTTTCTCTTTTTTTGTGTTCTCGCAGACGAGAGAGCTACTTCAACACTTGCCAAGATGACAACGGCTGCCCAAATGTTCCATTTGATGTTTCAAGCCTCGAGAGCAAGTGGGAGAGAAAGAGTGATACAGAGGGGAGAGAAACCGACGGGGAAAACAGAGAAAATAAATGGCAATAAGAGAGAGAGAGAGAGAGAGAGAGAGGGAGAGAGAGGGAGAGAAAAGGGGGTAGACTGAAAGCAAATAAGAATGAGAGGAGTGGAAAAGAACATTAGCTTGAGAGATGCCAAGTTCACTATCTGCCAGCCTGAGGTGTGTGTGCAGTCCCGGGTGTCGTAGTGGCAGTGCGTGTGTGTGTGTGTGTGTGTGTGTGTGTGTGGGGGGGGGGGGTTCAGTGGGTGTCAGGTATGTCTGTCTTTCTCTCCCAGCACTCTCAACATGCGCCATTCGCTGCAGCTGCTGCTCGCCCTGGATAACAAATCATTCCCTACAGCGCCTTCTGGTAACCTCGTCATTCCCGCTAATAACATTTGGAGATGCTAAGCTTGTAAATTAGCGAATCTGGACCGCAGAGATATTATTTATGCTTGTCTCCCGTCCTGAAAGACTTGTCTTGATGGGTAAATTGTGTTTAATTCTTGGAGGAAGAGTTTTTTTTTTCTCCCGCGCCCCAGCGTGAGATGAGATTAATCCCTTGACAACCTTTGCAGGCGCACTTAAACATTGCTCCCGAATGTCGCCGCCGCCGCCGCCGCCGCCGCAGAGATTTGCGGAGGGTGGAAACCGGGAAGAAATGGGGACACATGATCCTTCCCCGACACACACATATTCCTTAAATGTTTTTTTTCTTTCCCTTCTTAGCATTTGCAGGAAGGAAGAAAAAAAACACACGCAAACATAAACTCGAGGCACAAGCCGTCGCCCGCCCACATACACAGACACACACCTTGCACCCTCCTATAGATTATGTTCTTGTTATACCGACACACACACGTACCGTCGCAAATAAAACGGTATCACTTCAAACTGTTTGAGCAGCAACAGCAGACACACGCGTTCACACACAGGAGCAGTTGTCCTAACACACACACAACACTTACAGCTCGTTCCCCAGATTGCCTTTTACTAATTTGTTCCCGCCGAGTGAGAGTTTGTGTTTGATTTAATTTTTCTTTATGGCTCTTGGTGAGAAGACGGTGGTTTGTTTACCGCGGAAAAAATGTCAGGCCTCGAAGCCTCGGGGCTGCTTTTTTAGAAATGCCCATCGTTGAATTAAACACGGACCAAACCGCCGAAGCTCCGAGGGGCGCTCGGAGGCCTGCCTACCCGAGAAGCTCTCACCCTGGTGGGGATGGGTCTGGGGGATGAGTCCTAGACCTGGTTCAGGCTCCCCTGCAGCTAACGTCCGGGAGGGGGGGCAAAGAGTGGCGGACATACCGACTGTCAACACACATTCCCCCCCTCCCTCTCTGTTTGTATCTCTCCATGCGGTCTCATCTTCATGCCTTCGCTCATTCCTGTTGTTTTTTGTTGTGTGAGTTTTTTCCCTCCATCTCAATTCACAGCTGTTATTGGGGGGGGGGGGCTGCGGGGTTAGGGGTGACAGAGGGAATAAAAGAGTGGTGGTGGGAAAAAAATGAGGAAGAAACGGCTCATAATTAGATTGTAAATGCTTCATGATATTTGAGGACTTCAAAGGGCACAACTGTAACTGTGTGTGTGTGTGTGTGTGTGTTTGCGCCTCTGTTGACGAGTGCTTCGCACGCACTCTTGTTGTCCTCCACGCGCCCGCCCGCCCGCTCGTTATGTGTATCCGTATGCTGCCGTGCGTTATGCATAATCATCATCAAGAGGGGGGGGGGGGGGGGGGGCTGCTGACCCCTCTTTCTAGCAGCTTTGCAGCGATAGAAAAACACTCAGAAGTTCATCGCACACCAGCGTGGGAAGAGTTCAGCGTGGCTGAAAACAATGAGCTCTAAATGTGTTAGAAATGAGTTGCAAAGTGCTGCAAACCAAAGTTGCGCAGACACCTGACCCCCCCCCCCCCCACACACACACACACACACACACACACACACACACGTGACACATGTGACTGTTTTCATGAAACAAGTCGTTTCTGGTAATTACAGTTATTTGCGGCAAACCGTCCTCCTGCACACCAATTACACCCGTCTGGGGCGTTTATGTGAGTGTGCGAATGGAGGCGGAGGGGGGGGGGGGGGGAGTTGAAAGCAAACAATTGTCAGATGAAAACGCAAACTAAAAATGATGAGACAATGATACTTTTCACTCGCCATTTTTTTTCGTCAACTGGAAGTCGGCCTCTGACCTCAGGCTCAAGAGGATTAGTCGACTTCCTGGTTGGTCTCCTGCCAGCTCAGTTTCTGCAGCGTGATCATTGTGACCGCTTTATTTTTGGAATAACTTTGATGAAATATGATAATCATTAAAAAAAATGGGGGCTTTAAAAGTTGTTTTTGCAGAGCTGAAGAGATGTCATTTAAACAGAACATAATCCATAAGCTGAATAACAAGTAGAGATGTTCGTTCTCTCTCTCTCTCTCTCTCTCTCTCTCTCTCTCTCTCTCTCTCTCTCTCTCTCTCTCTCTCTCTCTCTGTGTCACAGCTACATAATGTCTATCTGTCACTCTCTGGATGGAGGCTGTAGATCTGGCAAGACACACACACACACACACACACACACGCACACACACACAGGCACGCAGAAAGAGCTGTCCTCTTGCACAGTAATGTTTATTTATTGGAACATTTTGGAGTCGGCATACTTCTGTCAGTAAAGTGACAGCTTGGCACAACACGGAGGGGAAAAGCTCAGCGGACCGCTGCTTCATCTCAAGACTGAGTGATTGGCAAGGAACAAAACTGTCCATCTGATTCTAAAAGTATATTCATATATACATTACATACATACATACATTTATATATATATAGATATATAGATAGATAATATATAAATACATTTATATATATACATATATATATGTATGTATGTAAAAAACATATATATATATATTCTAATAATGTATCAAATTGAAAATTTTAACAATAAAGGGCTTTTCAGATTATTTAGTAATAATATAACTAAATTGGTTCGCTTTAAACATGAATAATAATAATGAATACAAATATTTGGCTGACCACATGTAATTAAAATGTAATTGTTGCTATTGGAACAAACAATAACAACAATTTACCTTTTTTCTTTGGGTCAGTCATATCCATAAACCCGTCTCTCCAATTCATCCGTTTGCAGTTTATGTAAGTTTGGTTTAGATGCTCTGAAAATCTTCCGGAAGGTCAAAACTGTCACTGTGACCTTTGACCTCCGAAATCTGATTAGAAGTGGATTTATACGCCACATTTAAAGAGATTCCCTGCATCCTGTAATAATAATGAATTAAATGTAAATAAATGTAATTCACTCGTTTCAGTTGCTTTAAACCGCTAAAGCCACATCCTACACACAAGATCATTAAGAATATCATTTAAAACTACCCAAAAAATCAGCTGATGTTCACTGATACAAAATGTCATATTCAAACTGAAACTTTATTCATAGGAGACCACACACGTGTCTCAACACAAATGGTGAAACCATTCAACCTCACACCATAACTCAAAACATTTAAAGAGCACTCACCGAGTCCCAGAGCATTTGAACATTTGCAACCAATGACAAATCAATATTGTTATATTCACCCGAAGGAGAAGAAGAAAAAAAAGTATTTTTTTCAATTTGACATGATTTTCTTCCAACATTTCCAGCTGGATTTTCTGAGTTTCAGTCGAAAAAGAAACTTTTAGAAAAGCAACGTATTGACTTCACACCATGAAGTTCATGCCACAAATCTTCTGCTTCCATTGGGGGGCCACCCCAATGCCCCAGTACAGCTTTAAAGTAAATGTAACAGCGTATACCTTTTGCAGACATCGCTCGCAGAACATCGGAGACACACTGAGTGTATTTACAGATCAACTCGGACGATCGGCGTACCGGCACCGGCCGACATATTAGGGGAGAGTCTTCCACTGATGATTCTCAGGTGGAATCCGCGTCTCAGGCTAACGCTGCCGTCGTCTGAGGTTCCGTCGCCGACACTGGAGTCATCCTGCAGACCTCCAGCCCTCCAGCCCTCCGCTGAGGTCCAGCGGCAGTGTTTATGGAGCTTTGTTTTGTGGTCGCTGTGGTCTCTCCCTGGTCCCCGAGGCCTTGAAAAGAGCCTCACCGCGGGGCCGCACTGCGCCCCCGCACCACCACAATTCCAGATCTCACACATGTGAGGCTCCAGATTTATATCCGGGGGCCCGACGGGACACCGGGATGGCTGGATGGTCTCGCTTTGGGGTCCGCTGTGGTCTCCGGCTCAAAAACAGTCGTTACACGTCTCCTGCGGCCGGATGGGACTCCGTGACTCAAACACACGGATTGCAAAGCATTATTAATCCTTCGAACGGCTTATTTTGTAACCATAATTTTCTTTTTTTTATTGTCCTATTATTTTGCAATCATTTCCTCTTTTGTAAAGTGGTCGGAAAACAAAACTCCTCTCCGACGATGTGAAAATAAATTCCGGCATAATTGTGCATAATCGTTGGAATTTCCCTTTTGATTAATGCGACCGAAAGCTTTTCATTATCCAAAAAGCATTTCAGTTACATAAAGGATTCATTTGAATTCATTTAAAGCGTCTCAGAATAGCGACTGAGATCGGATCGGAATTTCAATGAACACCAATGCTCCGAATAGTTTATTTCCCTGAGTCTTTCTCTCATACACACACACAAACAAACACACACACACACACACACACGCACACACACACAGGGCCCGGCCTCGTGTCCCGGCGATGATGGCTAACACATGCCGTTTAAACAATCGCCCCAATCCCCCCTTATCTTCAGGAGTTATGGGCCTAAATCCACTCATAATACACAGCTCACTGAGGGTGTAATCCCTGGGAACATCGGAATAAATCCAGGCTCTATCCGCTACATGCAGACTAGCGGCCAGAGCCAGGGCCATTACGGAGGAAGAAGAGGAAGAGGAGGAGGAGGTGGGTTAGCGAAGGGCGCTAATGGGTCGTCTATGAATTCCCATTAACACCGAGCCATTAGGACACCTCCGTCCAGGAAATCCCTCTTGCACTCACGACACAGCAGCTGTCCGAGTATAAACTTTAAACCCACAATCCCTCTCCGTTTTATTTTCTCCTCCTCCTCTTCCTGGCCACACTGAATTGTCCTGATTTGTCCCAGTCGCAAAGAAACCCTCTATAACAATTCGCTGGTCATATTTGGCTCCGATGCGAGGGGACATAAGAGAAAGTGGAGGACAGACACGGGACGACAAACCCGAGAGGGGGGGCGGCGTGTCTTTCACTCGGAAGTGAATAAAAATAAACGGGAAAAAAAGCAAAGCCGTTGAAATGGAGTGAGTCCCGCGTCTGATTCAAAGTCAACCGTCGGGACACATGGCGAGCGGCTGCGTGGCTCGCGGCGTCTGCGGTGCCGTCTGGAGAGCGCGCATGCCGGGGAAATCCTCGTCATATTAAAAAAGAGTCCAAAGCAAAGAGAGGAGTAAGTGGGCTTTTTAATCTTGGAGCGAAATGAAGTGACGAGGCCGTCGAATTAGAAATGAAAACTTGAGCGCTCTCTTCTCTATGTCTCTCTCTCTCTGTCTTTCTTTTTCCCGGTGCTTGAATAAGCAGCCAACACAGCCATCTTAGAGTCTGTGTTGGGGGGGGGTCGAGGCCCTTGGGCTCTTTGGCTCCTTGGCCGAACGACAGTTTCCTGGCCTGAAGGGGTCAGCGGTGGGCCGTCGGAGGAACTGGCAGCCATCGGGGCTCCAGAGGGGATGTTTTCTTTCAGGGGGGGGGGTTATCTCGTGGCTGGTTGGCATGAAGCGGACACTGACAGTTTCTACATAGCGGCGGTTTCCTGCCAAGGGCCCGCTGAGCTCGTACACATTGCGCTACACACAGGATAAGACCGGGGGGGGGCGCCGCGGATCCATCAGGCAACGATCGGGCGCCTGACTCATCGAGGGCGTCCGTACAACACAGGAGAATATAAATCCGAGAGAGAACCGACTTCACCAATCTCTCGATGCTCGGCTGCTAATGGTCCGACAGACGGGGGAATAAACATCGAGCTCGACAAACGATCCTTCTACCCTGTGAACGGCTCCGTATGGAAGACAACTGAAGCCGCATCTGGGAAGCCTCAGGATACACCCCAAAAAAGATTAGCGTGTCCGAATTATTTCGGCAGACCGATGGAAGCAGAATTTGCAGCTATGTGTCTCTCGCCCGTTGACAATTTACTTTATTCATTATATTATTTACGCTCTATAAATGTGAGAGGTTTTTTGTGTGTGTACTTTTTAGATGGACCAGTACTGCGTTTAGGGGCCGGGGGCTAGCAGTAACATGAAGGACATCATACTTTATGGGCACCTGCCACTCAAAGTCATTTTTCTGCCACTTGATCCAGATCCAGAGTTCACACCAGGCATAGACGGGGCCCTCGAGCCCTGCACACACTCACTCTTCCTGACAAGGGAAAAGGCGGTGAATGGCTTCCAGGTTCACTTTCATTCATAAAACCCAGATTCCAAACAGGAGCCACTTGTAGTAGTTCGACCCCCGCTCCTCCTGCGAGGCCTCAGAGGTCGATGCTCTCCTCGATGGTAGCTGGTTCCTCGGAAATAAATTAATTATCTACGATGACAATGTCTTTTTTCCTTTTACACTTGAAAAGTGGTTTGAGCCACTTTACTTTGTTCCCCTTCTCCATGCTCCGTCCTCTTATCTTCCGTCTGATACTCCTTCCACATCGCTTGATCCCTTATACATTTAAATCCTCGTACTTTAACGTCCCCCTCTACGTATCTGTCCTACCTGTGTCCTGTTTCTTATTGCCGTTGCCATGTCCCCCTTTAATCCCAGTGTCTCCCTCTCTTCCCCCTCTTATTCCTCTTCCCCTCCGTCTCTCTAAAGCCCCGAGCCGAGTCCCCGGGCCCCCTCTCCTCCAGCCTGTTGTGTTCCCCGTCTCTCCTCTCATCCGTTTATAACTGGCCCTTGTTCCGTTAATCCCCGAGGGTTTTGTTTATTTGTGTTGGAGCTGCTTTTACAGCTTGCGACTGACCCCACCTATTTTCTCACCAGTCATTTGAACAGCAGGGCTGCTTTGCAGCTATTCCACCAATTAGCATATCATTAGCATAATATTTGCATGTGTGCATTATGGTGTTGATGGGGAGAGAAAATAACAGTTTTTGCGGTTTTCTCTCCTCTTTCTTCCTGTCGCGGGGTGACGGTACAGCGCCCACAGGCTTCTTTATCTGGCTTTGATACAGCCAACAACATCGTGTTCTTGAGTTCGCTGTGAACAAAGTTGTGTGTCTCTTGAGTGACTGGCCCACCTACACGCTGATGTGTGATCAGCTCACCGGATTCAACTGTGAGATACGTGTACGTGCTTTTTTTATCTTTACCCACTTTACTGATCTTTACAACATATTTAAGGATGGAAACTGTGCGGAGACATTTATCCAGATCACAACAAGTTTTAGCAAATGCAGATTAGCACTTCAGTTGCATTTGATTGGTACTTACTCATTCAATTCAATTCAGTTGATTTCATATCGCTCATTATCACAAATTACGAGAGAGGGCTTTACAGTCTGTACACATAGACATCCCTGACCTTTGACCTCACATCGGATCAGGAAAAACTCCCTGAAAAAAAACCTTTCACAGGGAAACAAGTGAAGAACCCTTCAGGAGAGCAACAGAGGAGGAGCCCTCTCCAGGATGGACAGAACAATAGATGTCATGTGACCAGAAGGAATCATTACAGAGTTACAACACATTCAATGAGTATGACAGAGTGAATGATAGTTGGTTGTCGACATTGACCACGATCCAGACCTCCAATGATCCATCAGGCAGATGGATAGTGGAGGTCTTACTGTATTACTTACTGTATTACTTATGGTATTACTCATGGTATTACTTTTGGTATTGCTCATGGTTTTACTTATAGTATTACTTGTGGTATTTTTGTAGTTTGGCGTTCTTGAAGAAATGTTACTTTCTTGATTGTTGTTGTTCTGAGTTCAGACTGTTTGTTGATGAACTTGAGTCTCTGGATAAAAGCTTCAGCTAAATGATGTAATGTAATAATGTAAAGTCATGTCATTGTGGCGTAACGATACCAACAACATTAAGATTGAGGTCAAAGTTGAAGAAAGTGTACAAAAGGGGCCGAAACAGACAAGAGGGCTCCCGGATGAAAGAGGAAAGTGTGCTCGGTCACATCGAGAGGAAGTGACAGTGAAGTGAACCGTCATGGCCGCGCAGAGACGTGAAGGGAGTAAACAAATCCACACATGTAGACGGAGACGTCCCGGTGGAGAGCGGTGAAAGTAGGCCAGCTGGAGCCGGTGAGCGGTTCACGTGAGGAGCGGCGGTTGAGCGGCGACGTGTCGCAGGGAGTGGAGCCAGCTTCCCCCCGGCCTCAATACGGGATCAGGCCGCCGGGGGGGCCTTCGCTGTCCCGCCGCGTGCCACGCCTGTCCCTCACACACGGCGCCGCTCTCAGATGTGTCACATTAGGGCCGTCGCTCAAACACCGACGGCGCTCCGTGATTGTCGGTCCCGTGTCGCGCTGATTACTTTCCCCATTGAAACGCGACTGAAGGAAGCGCGTGACGTCTCGGGAGTCACACCCGGGAACGGGGCTGACGGCCGCTCAGTCGTCAGGCCCGATTTCGCGGAGGGCGGCGTGGAGTCGACCCGTCTCCCCTCCGGAAACAACAGATGCCAGATAGCGGCGTACTCTGCCATGTTTGTATTTAAGACACCAGGACGGAGCAGTGCTGTCATGTGAGAACGTGGTTTGTGCTACATGTGAACTGTCACACATTAATCCTAAACGTGTAAAACTACTCGCAATTAAAACACGGAAAATAAAGTAACAGGGTGGCCATCTGCCAAAAAAATATATATATTTAATATACCATATGCTGGCATATCTCAATTTTATTTTGCATCTCAACATCGTGTTACTTTATTTTTTTATGGTTTGAGTGCAGGCACTTTCTGATATGGGATTATTTTATGGACTCTTAATGTGTCCTCCACCTCATAATAATGGACCCGGGACGGAGCCTCTTCTCACTTTTGTTCAGCGTCATTTAGACCGAAGGATGAAATATTGGAACATTTGTTTGGCTTAAGCACTGCACCGAAATCATCTTTATGAGACTTTTACGATCACCTTTTTTCTGTTTTAATGATGCTGCAGTGTGAGTATATATTAGTGTGAGAGACGGGAGATTAGCCGCGCTGCCGGGATGGAGCTACCTCATAAACACACATTCGGAATAATATGAGAATTTTAGCTTGAATTGATTTCAAATTGTCAGCTCTTTTTATATTCTATTCTTTTGTTACTGGATTACGTTATTAGACAATAATGTATTTTCAAAATGGATGACCTCAGCTCGAAAGATTTGATTGAATTTAAATAAAACCTTATTCAAACTTGGTTTTCTTTGGATTGTTTGCAGGATTGTTGATTAATGTCGGTTTAATAATGTCGAGCTGGTCTTGTTTGAACTCTATTGTCTTGTGTATTGCATCTGTATCTTAATGTCATATTATAATTCATTTACAAAGCTTTCTCTTTATTAATGCACAACAGATAACAATAATATTGCAAGACAGTCTGATTTCATTCTAATATCACATCCTTTCATTTAAATTCCACTCTGCAGCTCCACAATATTCTGTTCGTGTGTGATGTTCTGTGTGTTCAGTGCATTGTGGGATGTTTGCTCCCGCAGTGTAAATGCAGTCATATATATAATATCTGGCGGGCCCCGTTGGCCCCGGCTGCTCTGTGCACTCAGCTCTCTGGCTGCTCTTGTCTCTGTAATCCCCCTCCTCATGAATACATTAACGCCGGGGCCTTAAACTCAGCTTAGCTGGCGGCTCAGCGTCACAGCACATCCTATTACCTACTTTAAATCATTAATGTGACATCGTTTTCACTCAATTTCCAAACACCCACGGTTTGAAAAACTGAATATTTCACCGAAAGAGGGAGAGGGAGAGAGAGAGAGAGAGAGAGAGAGACGTCCTCAAAGTCACACGGTCGACTAGACGCATGTGCAGCAAGGTGTTTACACATATACGTGTGTCTCTTGAGCTTTACAGGATTTACACCCCAAAAAAGTTTTCGGCAAACTGAATCATATAATGTGCTCAGCCAAAATATATGAAAAGACATTTATTCACACGTAGTTTTCACTCTTTTGTCTCGGCGATAGTGACGGAAACAGCCGGTGGATGATTGTGGTTTAAGCTGAGCTGACTTCTCCAGTTCACCTTAGGGTGTGTGCATGTGTGTGTGTACGTGTGTGAGAGAGAGATTTAATCTGTGGGTCTAGCCAACGTTTGCTTCCTCCAACATCTCGTGTTCTGCTGACAATACAGGAAAGAGAAAAACCTGATTCCCTCTTTTCTTGCTCCTCAAGTATTCACACATAAACCTTTTCTGAGGGTTTTACCTCCAGGCATCTCTGAAAGATTCACAACGCCCAGAGAACAACTAAGTCCTTCACTTACCGGAGGAGTTGTGGATCTGCCCCAGTCGGGCCTCTTTAATGCATCAAAAGGGCTTTTTGGAGTGTGTGTGTGTGTGTGAAGCTGTGGTAATTAGCAAACCACGTAAAATCTCCTCCTCTGAGTGCATTTAACTGTTTTTATGCACAACGCGTTGGACGGGGCTGTGGGGGCTGATGAGCATATGGACACAGATGGGGAGACGGCGTGTTAATGGCGCTCGCTGAGTGGGGTTCTGTGTTTTTAACCCTTGAAAGTGGAGCCGCGAACACCCTCAGCATCCTTAAGCATCAATTAAAGATTTGCTTTTAAATGGCCGACGGAAGCACAGGCGTCCGCCGCGGTTTGAAGACGGTCAGAGCCCCAATTCTCTCCTTCTTTTTGTTTGTTGTTTGTGGGACATATGCATACACTAACATTTCATCACTCTGACCCCCCTCCCCCCCTCCCCCCTCATCAAGTCCCTTGTTGCTTAATTAGGTTATCAGGTCGCTCGCGGCCCGTGATTCAGCTCCACGCCTCCCAGCTGGCCCTCTGATTGGAGGGGCAAGAAGGTGGACTTAGCATAATTAGCACGTTGTTATGGAGATGATTGAATTGTTCGCCGGCACACGGGCAAGTACGGGGAAGAGGAAAAAAAACACAGGTGGAAACCACCAAAATTGGATTTAAACCTTTCCTGAAATGTCTTGACCTCTCCTGTTATGATTTTAATAAAATTAATTTGACTGTTAAACTCAGTAAAATCATCAAGTGAACATCTACTCTTCTATTTCTCTTTTCTTTTCTCTCTTCCTCTCATTAATATCATGAAAACGAGAGCGGGTGTCCTCCACCGTTAGCGTTTCTGCATAATAAGGTCGTGGCAGTGTATATTTGTATGTTTATATGAATATGTTGGAACTGTAAAACCATTGTGTGAATGTATGTGTGGAGGAAAGAAGTGACCAGGACCAGCAGAAGTTTTACCGAACACATTGCTGTCTTTATTAGAGCCTTGTCTGGCAGTAATACTGAAAAAAAGTGAACTTAGAACAGATGGTGCATGGTGGCAGCCCACGGCTTTTTTGTGTTTTTTTTTCTCCTTTCCCGTTTTTCTTTATTTCTTTGATATTTTTCTTCTTTTTTTGTGTGTGAGAGTACTGCGACTCCTGCTTTTCTGTGGCATGGATAACATCAATAAAAGAGACAGTAGGGAGAGAAAAAAAGAAATATACAACTTATATTACACTGTGTTATGAACAAAATATAAATCTATAACTCTATGTTATATTTACATAATTATCTTTCTTGATTTTTTTCAAGTTGAGATGGTAAGATATTTAATTTTTTTACTTGTAATAATTCTCACTTTGTTTTGAGCTCCACTCATGACTTTGATTGTCTTAAATAATATCATCATCATCATCATCATCATCATCATCATCATCATCATCATCATCATCATCATCATCATCATCATCATCTTCATTGTCCTGATATGGGGTCAGACCTTGCCAGCAGGGATGATTGACGTCTTAATGCCCCACCCACCCACCTGATACCCTAAAAAAGTGGATTGATCCACTTGCCCCCCTCCCCCCTCCCCCCGCCCCGCCTCCTCTCTCCAGCATCGGGTTGAACCATGGCGTGATAACAGGGGTGACCATACAGCAGAAGAAAGACCCGGAGGCTCATCTACAGCGAGAATGATTGTGGGGGTCCCGGAGTGACGGCACACCTGAACAGCAGTCGTGGCCCCCGCCGCGTGGAACTCAAACAAAGCAAAGGGCTCCTGATGAGAAGTGACTTTAAAGATATTGTATATATATATACGCCAGGCCGCCTCACACACACAAGACAGGGAGGAACACCGTGGTGGATCACGGTAAACACTGCTTTCCTATGATAAAAAAAACCCCAACAACAACAGAAAACACAATAAAAAAAAAGCATTTGTACAGGATTTTAAATCTAAAATACTAGATTTCATAAAACAGAAATAAAAGGTCAGCATAGGATTTGTTTGGTTGTCATGATAATCTCTTCATTTGTGTGTGTGTGTGTGTGTGTGTGTTTGTGCATGTATGTGAGTGTATCCAAGCCGAAGGTGTTCCACTGTGTCTCGGTGAGGCGGCCGGGACTCGTAAACGGGGACGGGACTCTTTGTTCACAGAGGACAGTTTCCAAAAGCGATAGAACTGATTTCCAAGGGAAAAAAACCAAATACAAAATAAAAAGGAAAAACAAAATAAGAGGAAACTTCACATTGTACATTATAATAACAGTTACAAATAAAATCATAATAACAATAAAAAAACACAAAAAATCATGTTCTTCTTTTTCTCAGAGTCTGAGTGCTTTTTAGAAATGGGTTTAGACATGAAGGGGTTACATCTTCAGCTCAGAGGGGGCGGAGCCAGTCCGGCTCGCTGGCCTGACCCCGCCCGCCCCGCCGTCCGCAGAATTAATACAAAACGAACGCGTCAAAAAAAAAGAGAAAAGAAAAGGGAACCAACAAATGCAAAACAAAGCAAGGTAAAATGACAATGTTTAGATCTAAATACCTACCAGCTAAATAGAATAATGTTTCATCGACTGTCATAGTTTCATATGGTCATAAAAACCCAATAAAGAGGAAAAAAATAAATTATACTGTACATAACTTACTAAACTTAGGAAACGCTGACCATATTTATAATTATTGTTAATAATATTATTAGACTAGAGGCAGTTTGAAGAGAAAATAAAATACAGTATTCAAAATACGAACATAAACACTGACTGGCTGCTGTAGCTCCGCCCACTGGGGGCAGCGAGAAGATGTTGATTGGCTGGAGCAGGAACACACTGAGGGACAGAACAACAGCTGTGCGTTTGCGTGTGTGTGTGTGTGTGTGTGTGTATGTGTATAATTTGTGGTATAATTAATAAACAGCAGCAGTGTAAGCCTGTCTTTCCGTCTCTGTGTTTTGAGCCTTCTTCTCGCACTGAGAATGAGAATCTACGCACACGCCGACACACTCGAGTGGGTCGCACTGATGTTTTCTCGAGATGGAGGGACGTAGCGAGTGGGCGAGAGTGCTTTTGGTTTCCTCTCAGGGGCGCCAGAGACTCCCCCACGTCTCCCCCCTTGAAAACCCCTTAAAGTGGGAGAGTCCACGCTGCACTGGTCGGCCCACGTTGGACCGACCCAGCCGGGGCGTCACAACAACACAGAATAATAAAGGGTCTGACAGCCGACAGCACACTGAGAGGTCGAAGATATGTTTCCGTTAAAAATAAACATGTCTGATAATCTGTCAGGTGCTTTACAACAAAAAAAGGGGGAAAAAAGGAAAGTCTCTTTTTTCTATTATTCAAACTTGTAGCACAAAAAACAACAAATCACATTCACAAGCCACTTATTGGCACCGTGTACCTGAGTGAGAATATTATAGAACCAAAGAACAAAAAAGTGTCTCTTGATAATAAACAGGTCCGCCATCTTAAAGTGTCATCTGTTAAGCCTCTGACAGGTCCGCTGAGCAGTCTTTCTTTCTCTCTTTTTATTTTAAAATGTCTCCATTTCTACAAACGGGGTCTACAAGGTTTTGCTCTTTGAGTGTGATTTTGATTTCTCCTCATTCGTGGCATTACACTCAAGAAAAAAATAATCTCGCAGTAGTATTTGAATATTCCTCAGCAAGCGCCGGAGGCGGGCTCGGTCGTCTCGTCCACCCAGACTCCAGTTGGTGTAACAGTCAGTGTGAGTGACAGGTCCTGTGCTTCCGTTGATTGATCAGATGCTGGTATCAGGACTCCAGTGGGAGGGTCTTGGCTCTGTTAGAAGAGTCCACGTTAGTCAGGGGGGGGTGAGGGGGGGTTGTGAGATCGGGACGGAAGGTGATTGGCAAAAAAATAAAAAGGGTTTTCTTCCTGATTGGTGGGTTGGGGACGGCGTGGGGAAGGGGGGGGGGGGGCATGGGGGCGTGTGGGGAGGGTAACCAGCGGTGATTGGCTTTTCTAATCAGGCGTCTGCCGCCGCCGCCCTATTGGGCGATGTGGTTCTCGTTGTCGCTGGCGTACTCCGCTTCCTCGTCCTCGTACTCAAAGTCGTCGTACGCGCCATTGCTGTCGTCCAGCCGCAGCTCCTCCTGCTTGATTCGCGGCTCCTCCCCCTTCAGGCCAGCCATGTGGGGGCTCTGGTGGTGGTGGTGGTTGGCGTTGGGCTCGGGGCTGCTGGACATGCTGGAGTGCTCTGAGGGCATTTGGGGTGAGGGCATTCCGGCCATGGAGAGGGCACCTGGGTAAACCACGCCTGCGGAGGACAGGGGCAACTGGCTCTGCTGCCTGAAACACACAAGGAGGCGGAGCTTTAGCACACGGCCGCTTCAGGCTGCATCAGACGGCTAACGGGTACTACGCATGCTGGCCCTGATGGGGTCCATGTCTTTATGCTAAGCTAACTAGCTGCATAAGGACTTTTGAGAAAGGGTATCTTCTCATCTAAGGCCTCAACACCAATTGGATTAAACTACCAATCAAAAGTTTGGGGTCACTTAGAAATGTCCTTATTTTTCAAAGCAAGGTTTTTTAAGATAACATTAAATGTATCATAAATACACTCTACATAGTTAATGTGGTAAATGACTATTCTGTGGTTTTAATTAAATATATATTATTTCTAACCTTGTCAATGTCTTGACTATATATTCTATTTATTTTGCAACTAATTTAATAAATAAAAGTGTGAGTTTTGATGGAAAACACAAAATTGTCTGGGTGACCCCAAATATTTGAACGTGTACTGGATGAAATTCACCAGGGAGACGAGAGGAACGTCTGAAAAGAGACAAATATGTTCCTTTATTATCGTCTTTTGGGATCCATCGTCTTTGAATTCATATATACATATATATATATATATATATATATATATACACATATTATTATATTAGTTAGCTTGGAAAAAGCAAATGACAAAACAAAATGAGGAGATTAAAATGATTAAAACTGAAGTAAAATGAAACAAAGTAAAAAATAAATAATAATAATAATAATTTAAACAGTAAAAAATTTACAAGCAAATGTGAATGTTCTTTAGTTTGAAGTTAAACACGATACATGTTACAACAAAAGAATATATAAATAAAGTAAAAGAGCAATAATGTGCTAATCAAAGGAGACACATTACAAACCCAACTCCCCCAAAGAATAAACAACGATTGTCTCTCTTGCGACCCGACAGACAGAAACATTCCCCTAAACAGTTCCCCTACCCCACACTGAAGTATTGTCTCATTTCCTGCCTGCGGGACCTCATGATGGCTTTGTACTCGCCGATGCGCAGCTTCTTGCCGTCCACCAGGCAGGTGCGTTTGGGCCGCGGCTTGTACTTGTAGTCGGGGTATTTCTCCAGGTGCTGCTTGCTGAGGCGAGCCTGCTCCTCGTAGTACGGCTGCTTCTCCAGGTTGGTCATGCCCTTCCAGCGGGAGCCTGGACGCACGGTAGAGGACCAGGGTCAGTTTCAGTTTACGCTCGTAAGACAGTATGGAAAACAGCTGTGATGTAAAACAACAACAACAACAACAACTGGCCGTTGTTGTGATCGTAGAGAATAAAATCAATAAACGTCTGTTCAATAACAGATCAATAACATCGTGTCTGGACCAATGTCTGCGTGGCAGAGGGGAGCCTACATCACATACACACACACACACAGACACGTACACACACACGCACACGCACAAGCACACACACACACAAACACGTACACACAGCCCCCGCACACGTAATCACACACACACACACATAGCCACCCCCACACACAATCACACACATACACGCACACACGCATACACACACACAGACACCCCCACACACACTCAAACATACACACACACACACACACATTACAATGGAAGTCTCACACAGAAGGTTAATGAGTGTTGCTGACGACAGGTATTTATCTAAACTAATGACGACTTCACTTAACTTGCTGTCATCTCTCGGAGTTTCTGCTCATAGATGTGTAGTATCAGTTCCCTGCATGTGTGTGTGTGTGTGTGTAATCTTGAGTCTGTCTTTCCCTGTGTGTTTCATATCTGGTCTGAATTTGCTCTCGACTCCTGTATGTTTAATGGGTAAAAGCTGTCAGCACTTGGCTGTTCTCGCTCTCCGTTCTTCTCTCTCTGTTCTGCGATCTGTTAGCAATCGAGCGAAAGAGAGAGAGAGAGAAAGAGAGAGAAGGGGGGACACCGAGAGAGAGAGAAAGGGGGGGGGCTTATTAAAACCAGATTTCCCTATGTTATAAAACGCTTAGGAGCTCTTTAAAATGTCAGGGCTGATCCCGGCGGTCTGGGGGAAATGTCAGGCGGCCTCGCGCTGCTTGTTTAATGCATAATGAATTATATCATCATTTGTCGGAGCCGCGCTCCCCAGCCGTTCATTAACCGCCGCTTACACAATGCCACCGCCTGTAATGAAATCACTGTGTGCGCTGGAGGAAGTGGGAACGAGGAGCCGCGGTACAAGCATCCTTCCTTTCACTCGGGCTGCACAGCGGGACGGACGGGGTTAAGTGACAGCGGTGTGGGGGGGGGCTCCTGTCACTCCAACAGCAGACTGTGTGTGTGTGTGTGTGTGTGAGAGAGTGTGTGTGTGTGTGTGTGTTGTACCGAGGATCTTGCTGATGTTGGAGTTGTGCATGTCGGGGAAGGCCTGGAGGATCTTTCTCCTCTCGTCCTTGGCCCAGACCATGAAGGCGTTCATCGGCCGCTTGATGTGCGGCTCGGCGGTGCCGCGACCCCGAGCCTCCCGAAATATTCTGGAGTCTGACACGCTGGGTGAGCCTGAGGGGGGGGAGGGGGGGGGGAGGTGAGGAGAGGCAGAAGGAAATACAAATAAAGACATGACACTCGTAAGTGTGCCAGCTAAAAAAACTATTATTCTCACATTTTTGAGGTTTTAAACGTATTTAATGAAGAAGTGAATTTTTTTTATTTCTAGCAAAATATAGAAAAATTATATATTATTTACTGAACTGGTGAAATGTATTTAAATGAAACTGCTAAAATTAAGAAGAATAAAATGTTCCAATACTTCCTTTTCTAGCAATTGTTTAAAAAAAGGCATATTTATTTATCACATAAATGCACGCAGGCATGAGGGTGTGTGTGTTTATGTGTGTTTATGTGTGTTTGTGTGTGTTTGTGTGTGTCCCTACCGTCAGAGTCTCCGCTCATGGTGAAGTCCAGCATGGCGTGGCTGAACTTGTCCTCCGCCTGCTGCTTCAGCTGCTGACTCAGACTCTCCAGGGCGGCTTTGTCCTAAACAACAGCGACACGAGAAGACATGAACGAGTGAGACCACAGAGCGGCGACACACACACACATACACACACACACACACACACACACACACACACACACACACACACACACACACACACACACACACACAAGTCCACTTGTAAACATCCCGGAGCTGAACACTGATTTATAATAGGCGATTGACTCGGTTTCTCTTTCTCGAAGGACTCAAATCCCCCTTTGATCTGAAATAAATCGGTGGATGATAATTATTGTTCTTCGTCATCCCGGACGAAGCAAACAAAGACAGCGGACAGTTTGTGTGTAGTTTGTTGTGTGTAAATGTGCGTTAATGTCAGCAGCAAA
>CM070089.1:7248971-7256471 GCA_036178185.1 Liparis tanakae
CCCCCCCCCCCCTCCCCACACACACACACACACACACAATCCACCACCTCCAGACCTTCTCTTCCCCTCTGAACTCGGAGCCCTAACTGACGGTGAACTGCAAATAACGAACGAGCCTGAACTCCCCGGATGGGACCTGACTGGGATGTGCGACACAAAACACACACTGGTCCCCACGCAGAAAATAATTCAGCGGGGATCACACACACACAAACTTTAAAACACTGTAATCCATTTTTCTGAACAAAAAACATCTGGGCCCGCAAATCCACTAATCTGATATTAAATCCACAGATTTGTCGAAAAACAGTGAGATTAGCCAAGAAGTCAGAAAAAAAGAAAAAAATACTAACTGCCTATTGCATTGGAGGAGGAGGCGGTGGGATTGTGAGTGTGTGTGTGTGTGTGTGAGAGCCTTTGTGTGCGTTTGCGTGTGTGTGCAGTGTGTGTGTGCTGTCATTGTGTCATTAATGCCGGGTGTTTGCGCCGTCCTGGCTCGTGTAAGAGGCTTGTCTAATCTCATTGGTGATACCTCCTGTCTGTCATGCGCTCCTCTCTTTATTATTCCCCCGCTTCGTCGCTCAAAAAAAAGAGTGCTAATCCACATCTCTCTCTCTCTCTCTCTCTCTCTCTGCCTGTGTCTCTCTGTCTCTTTCACTCACTAATAAACACAGAACAATGAAGCAGCCCCGAGGCACAAACACACTAATTATAGCCCGTTACATATGTGTAATATTTGAACTATCGCTGTTGTGCGTAAAATGGATTAAGAGGACAGGATGGTGATTCATTGATGTCATATTTCATGTGCGTGTGCATATGGCCGGGTCTGATTACGGTACTGGCGGTGGCAACAATGGCAACACCGGGAGGGGGAAACGCTATTCTAGTCCCCGCCGCAGCCAGCGAGGCTATTACTGTTTCCCTTTAAGGCGAACGTTCCGGGGGAACAATTTGCATTTCATAAAAGTACATCCAAGTGCAGAGGCGCTTGTACTCGATGTGCGCAACGTAAATGCACGTGTTGTTGTTGTTGTTGGGATACGTCTTTCTTTCATAATTCTGGCCATCACCATCGGTCATGGTAATAACAATAATCATGTCTGCATTACTTTGCAACATCACCTGGAAATAAAATAGGAACTGTGGTCGGGTACGGAAAGTATTCAGACCCCTTTAAATACTTAGGGACCATGTGATATTTCAGTTTTTCTTTTTTAATCAATGTGCAAACATTTCCACACGTTTGTTTCTGTCTAGATGGGATGTGAGTGAACATTAATGAGAAATAAAATGAACTTTTTTGATTTTGGCAAATGGCTGCAATGAAACAAAGAGTGAACATTTGAAAGGGGTCTGAATACTTTCCATACCCACTGTATACATATGACACTATTCTTAATTGATAGAGCTAACCAGCCGGTAGCGACGTCCACAGTCTTAGGTCAAAAGTCAAAAAGCTCTGATTGGTTGAATGTATCTTCAGCCCAGGAAGCAGCTGTATGTGTGAGATGGGACATATGTGTGTGTGTGTGGCCAGACCAAAGCTGGAGTAGTCGTGACGGTGACTTGAGTCCACTCACCTATGGAGCTGACTCTGGTGGGCGGCCCTCCGATGCTGGAGGGGGCGCTGCTGTGCTTCACGGAGCCGGCGTGGCCCAGCTTGGCGGCGGCGGCAGCAGCGACCTGTGGGGAAGTTGGGGGGGAGTTGGGTGACTTGCTCTCGGATGCCTTAGGCTTGGCCGACAGGTTCAGTGGCTGTGCGCCCTCACTGTCCTGCAAAAACCAAAACAGCACAGTTTCGCCTGCTGTGACTAGCGTAGGAATTTGGGGGCCCCTCGCGAGACCCCTCGCAAAGACAGCTTCAACACGCATCGGTGACAACAGGAGCGCCCATGCACGGCGGCGGGACGGAGGACGAGGCGCATGCCACACGGCCTTTATCCAAACAGCTCGGCACAGGCAAAACAATATATACATAACGAATAAAAACACGCAACACGTACAACAATAAATATATATGTTGGTGCAAAGCACATCGACATGCAGAATAACATGACGGAGTCCCCGTCACCACCAGACGACTCATGCACATGCGTGTGCATGTTCCAGTAAACGTGCACAAAGGTCATGCTTCAAACAAGGCGGAGCAACGTTCACCCCCGAGGAGAAGGAAGCTCTCCTCTCTAAACTTTATCTTCCAACTTTCTCCTGCTAACCCCCCCCCCCCTCACACTGTTACCACATATGATCTGTTTTTATTATTTGCAACCAATCCATTACTTCTTAAGTAGCATATTTTTATTAATTCATGTTGAAGTATCATGATGCCATAAAGCACTTAATACACCTCCATCCTTAAATTCCGTCACTCATCCTGATCAAAGCGTGTCTGCCGGCGGTGATGACCTCAACGCGGGGACCAGACGGCGGTCCCCTAAATGAATCGGCATGCGGACGGCCCGCACGCCGCCGGGGGCTGTTATCACGTTAATTGTCATGGCAACACCACCCCCGCTGATGACCTAATCCAATCAAGGGGAGCCTCGGGAGGGTCACGTGACAGGAAGGAAGGAATTAGATCGCCCGGGGGCCAGATGTACACGGACCGCTCTCTGTAATTAAAAGGCAACACGGGGCGAGGGACGGCTAGACGGGCAAGTAGAGCATCGCGATGTCGGAGAGGTTTGGAAATAGTTTGTTTGAATCGTTCGTTCCTAAATGTACAAACAAACTGAATTAAAGGGAACTTTTAGCTTCATGTGTGTGTGTGTGTGTGTGTGGTCCTATCGTAGCTACAAGAACAGAATGGAGACATTATTTTTCTTTATTTTCTGGTCATTAGTCTAATTGCTACTTAAGGATACAGTGGAATCCAAAAAGAGAGGACGTACTGTATGTATGTGTGTGTGTGTGTGTGTGTGTGGGGGGTATCCCCACTCATTAAGGTTGACTCTCCCTCATTCCCACTCCTAAGCCTTATGAGCCCCTCACAACTCAATTAAGCCCTTCCAATTAAGCCCCTCCATGTGTACGTGCAATCACCACTCTGTCTGTGTGCGTGTGCGACGAGGTCTAACCGGATTGTCCTTCATTAGGGGGGTCTTTCTGTATACACGGAGGACCCCCAAAGATGCCTTCAGTGAGACAATGGGCCAGAGAAGAAGAGGAGAGAAAGGAGGAGAGAACAACTGAGCGGGATCTTCTCAATCCTGACCCATATTACGGTGGGCTTTGGCTGGGAACGCGTTTGACTATTTATTACAAATAGATAATGATGCCTCCGCCTGTTGTACGGTGGAGCGGGGGGTGGGGGGGGGGGAAGGAGTCTACTCCCCCGCGCCAAGCCAAATCCTACGGTGGGAAGGTGGCCAACCTGCATTATGCCAGTGTGGAGGAATTAGTTTAGACAGTGGAGCTGAGAGGCTTGGACCGACTTGTTTATGTGTCTCTCTCTGTGTGTCTGTCTGTGTGTGTGTGTGTGTGTGTGTGTGTGTGTGTGTGTGTGTGTGTGTGTGTGTTTGTGTGAGAGAGGCCCCTAAAGCTTCTGAAAGCCTTGGAATCTCGAATTAATACAATTGCTTTTGTGTCTCTCTTGGCTGATGAAACAGTCTCCAGCTTTGGGACCGAAAAACATGCAGAGTGACGAGAGCCAGAGGGACGGAGAGGCATCGGCACAGGAGAGATTCTGTGTGTGTGTGTGTGTGTGTGTGTGTGTGGGGGGGGGGGACAACAACTCTATTTTACTCCTGTGGATGCCGACATCAGGGTTCTGCATCTTATCGCTGGAGCTGATGGTTCAATCAACAGGACGAGTGTGTGTGTGTGTGTGTGTGTGTGTGTCACTAACGTTTACCCTGGGCAGGTTTCTCCCGAGACCTTTACATTCTCTTCTCTCCTTTCATCCTCTCTGTCGGTTCTCCTCTCTTCCTTCCCTCCCAGCTACAAGCGACTGCTAGGATATTAATTATATTGTCATATCTAATTCTCTCAGACAGCGGGGCGACGCCGAGCAGGCGGCGGTGACAGCTTCATACACCACGTGGCACCGATTCAAACACCGACTCCTCAAGTACCCAAACGCACTTCACTTTTTCCTGCTAATTTGTATTTGGAGGAAACCGACGAGCAGACGTGACACTCGAGACGGATTGTTTTATTTCAGCTCATTAGGCGAGTCTCATTGGCTCCGATGCTGCCATGTAAATAATGCTTTTAAAATATAGCATCAGGAAGAAATTAGAGAATAGCTCCTTTACGGGTGGTGTGTTATTTTTATAATAATATTGGTTTATTCCTAACACGTAATCATGGCCTGAACTGTGAACTTTACCGATATGAACTACTTCACACAAGCTCCATGAAACATAAAAGTGCATCATAGCTCATAAACCCAGTAGTTGAGATGTACAGGTGCAGTTGGCCGGTGCGTGTGAGTGATGCATGTCAGCGAACATGTGGCACATCATTAGAATGGCACTATTGTATGTGTCTGTATGCATGCCTTCCTACATCTAACGCTCCACTCTTGCGTGTAAGAAAGCTGCATGTGTGCCGCAGTGATTTGTGCTTGTGTGTGTGTGTGTGAAGGGGCTAGTTGGCATGGTGTCTCCTTCAACACCTGTGTGTGTGTGTGTGTGTCTGTGTCTCACCCGAGGGTAAAGCACTTAAGCGGTGAGCGCCTGAGTCCAAACAGCTGTGAGCAGAAGCAGGCAGCGCCTCTAAATGACTAGAGACCTGAGATGGAGCCCGCGGGGGCAGCGCACCTCTGAAATATACATGCCGCCCGCCCAGAGAGTGAGAGACAGAGTGTGAGAATGAAAGAGTGAGAGCGCTGCAGTGGTCAGCCCGGATGAAATAAATCAAAGCAGAAAAAGGGAGACTGAAGCGGGGAGAAAAATAAGAGAAAGCAACAAAGAGGGGGAAATAGATCTTCTCCAAAGTTTGCAGGGGAGGTCGCACCAACACAGTCGTGGGCCACGCGGGTCCACACCCCAGTCGGCCACTCCTGCTGGACTGGGGGAGGCCATTACGGCTCCCCCCTCCCCCTCCACCGCAGGCCGGAGCACTTGCCCGTCAGAGGAACTCCATATATATGGTAATAAGTGTGTCGGCAGAGGTGCAGAGGAGGGGCTGATGGACAAGGACGCAGGGGGGCGAGCTCTGGGGTCATGGGTCTGTGCCATGAGATAGTCCTCAATGCAAGAGTGGGCGTGCGTGTGTGTGTGCATGTGTGTGTGTGTGGACACAGTGGTGGGCGTAGGTCAAGGACACCGTGTGTGTGTGTGGGGGGGGGAAAAGGGTGGAGGAAGATGGATGGAGCTGCAAGTGGAAATGTAAAATAAGTGGAAGAGGAAAGAACCAGGAGAGGAATTAAAAAAAGGGGAAGAGAGGAGAGGAAAGGAGATGACAGGACAGACAAGGAGAGGAAGGAGGATTTCCTTTGTGTTCGTGAACTCGGATTCTATTCCCCGTATTGTCTTTGAACGTGTCGGTTCCCGTGTGTCTGTCAATGTCTTTGTGATTTGTGACTGACCACTACGCCTGTGGGGGGTCCGAGAGTGGACACAGCGGATGGGGGGTTGTGTGTGTGTGTGTGTGTGTGTGTGTGTGTGTGTGTGTGAGTCGTGATATCCAAACCAGATATTCATAGAATTCCACTTGGATGGCCCCTCGCCCCTATTGTGCAGCCAGCCGAGAAAACGGCACATCCTCGAATCCTCCTCGCCAGCTGGAGTTTTGTGATAAAGTTGCCACTGTGTGACTTTTCGGGGGAGTGCATTAGTATGAGGAGCAGATAGTTGCTCGGGACACTTGTTTGATTGGAAAGAAAGAAAAGAAAAAAAAAGAGAAGACACGATTCCGGGGATGCAACCTTCAAACAAGCGAGGACGCACGTTTCCAGCGCATGCGGCGAGTGAAACACAATCTCGTGCAGGCAGGCGTTCATCCCTCCGTCTGCGTGGTAACACTAGAAAGGCCAAAGAGTCATTTCTGGCTATAATTAAGTTTTTAAATAATCATACTTCCTCTTTCTATGTGAAAGAATAAACCAGAGAAGTTAGTTCCTTAAAGAAATATAATATAATAACAATAATGTTGTTCTCAATGTAATAGAATTGAGAACAATTAAACTTAATTTTAGGAAAATACTTGTTGATTTGCTTTTAAAATAGGTGAATATAATTACATTTCACTTAAGAAAATCAAACTTTTACAGTAGTAAAAGTAATAAATGCAGCGATGGCTAATTTGAATTGCAAACCCGCTGGCCTTTCCAGCATTGAACGCAAGTGTACACACACACACACACACACACACACACACACACACACACACACACACAGACACAAAAGCCCCTTACCTTGGCCTTGTTTGGCAGCGGGGAGCTGCGGCCCTTCTCGCTGTGCGAGTGTGTGTTAGTGGGCGGGGAGTGTGTGCCCAGGTTGACCTGCTGTGGCAGGCTGCCGCCGTGCTGCTTGGGCCCCGAGGAGGCCTGCATGGCCGCCAGCTGAGCCGCGTACAGCTGCTGCGAGGTGGGAGAGACGGGCAGAGAGACGGGGGGGGGGGGGGGGGGGGAGAAAAGAAGAAGAAGAGGGGGAGGAGGAGAGGGGGGAAAAAGGAGAAGAAAGGGGCAACATGAATAAATGAATACTCGAGAGCGCACAAACAAAAAAGAAGAGCGGCTAAAAAGCTCTGGAAGAAGAAGAGGCCATTAGTGTCCCGGCCACTGTACGTGTGACAGAGGGAGATGGAGAGGGACATCTCTCCACTGTCCCACCCCTCCCCCCCTGGGAGAAGCGCTAACAGCCTCTCTGACAGGCCATGTCCCCTCCAGGTGCATCGTGGGAGAAAGGGAAAATATTCACAGCTATTGAGGTCACGCCGTGGAGAACCGGCCCGACGCTCAAGTTGAAAAAAAAACAGAAAAGTGATGATGGAGGATAAAAAAAAAGAGGGAGGGCAAATTTGTTAATGCTACATACATGACAGATGGGACACGCCAGAAGTGTCTCGTGGCCCCGACAACGTTTTCAGCGTCCGGAACGGCGAGACGCAAAAACACACAGGAATGCTCCCAAATACTTTAAAATAGAGACAAATTCATCCAATAACGTGCGAAACAAACCAAAAAACAGGTTTCCCCCTATTCTTGTTTATGTCCTTAATTAAATGAAGCATTATGGCTCAGGCTGCTCTGGTGTGAACATACTCGGGTGTATTTATGCAATACCACTGTATCACACAAAACAGTCTCTGGCCAGTATTTCCACAGCAACAGACACGGCGTAATATTCACAATTTGGAAGGAGCTTCAATGTTCATAAACACGTCTTTCTGTCTCTCCTCGGAAAGAAAAAAATCATCCCGCAAAGCTCAATTACTTTCATGTGTGGCTAATACAAATCTCTGAGATGCTGTTTTGTTTTTTTCTCAGAATTGTTATTCCATCCTCTGAAGAGCACCAGAACGGGTTGTTTAGCGAGAGAAGTAACTGAT
>CM070089.1:7258971-7268971 GCA_036178185.1 Liparis tanakae
GATAACCCGGAGTGCTCAGACATTTACATTTCCTTTGCTCATTCCGGGTTTGGGAGTGGTGTAGTCCCTTATCTCGGCCGCCTATTGATTACACATCGATCCCACGCTGTTATCACAAAATGGCCGGGAAGAAGATGCCAACGGCGAAGCAATTCTCACGTGGGAGAAAATGCCTCGCCACGCTCTTTCTCTCCTCCAGATAAGGGTCGGTGGGGGAAACGAGTTGCTGGATTGATTTCTCATTTACCTTCTGTCATCTGTCCCTGTGAGTTTCCCCCCCCCCCCCCCCCCTTCCCTCCCTCCTCCCGCTTGTCTGTGGTCCGTCCGTCTCTCCGGTGTACGCCGCGGTAATCCAGGACAATATGTTCCAACATCTGCCTCTCCATATGATGCCTGACCCACGCCATTGACCCTCTTTATACCACACACACATTTATTCTCTCACACTTCTCTCCTCCACTTACCTCCAACCCACCCCCCCCCCCTCCATTGCTCTGTTTATCCTTTTAACCGATCATCCTTCTAAATGCCTCTCTGGTATCAGCGCCACCTTTTCACCTTTACCGCTCATCTCCCTCTTTTTCTTGCCAGGATGAGTGGATTTTTTCTTCTTCTTCTCTTTTTTTTCTTCTTCAGCCTTCTGTCTGTCCTTCTCAGTCCATTTGTGGATGATATCAATGATATCAAGGGTCAATAGGGAGCCAGATTAACATGCTCTCATGCACAATGTCACACTCATCCCCCAGATTAAGATGCTAAATGCCATCCTTGTACACGGCAAAGCCTCCGTTGCCGTGAACACCGTCTGTGAGAGATTCGTTAAGCTCTCATTGACGGTGAGAGCGACTCTGCTGGTTTCTATTGGACTGCGTTTTAGACGGAGAAAAAGATTTAACTCGTTGAGAGATTAATGCAAAAATATAAGAACTGCACTTAAATCAAAGCTGTGCTGTTGAGTTTTTATCTGCATCTTTTTTTTATGTCTATGTGTCATCAGGGCAACTGACATTGTTACGTCACAGCTGGTCACCAGGAAGAGGACTCGTTCAAGTCAAGAGGAACCGAGATGTGGATCCTGCTAAATGCTTCGGCGTGATATCAGTTACACATTCAGTACGTAATGTACATTTAACACGTTCAAATCTGTTTAGACGTCTATCAAATGTAAACTACAAACATGGCGGCTCTTGTAGTTGACGTTGGCGCTCATCAGGGTTATTTCAGGTGTGGCGAGGAGACGACCGTCCTCAGCACCGTGTCTTGATTAGGAAAGCTCAAACAGAAAATGTGTAGCATTGTGGGAAATGTAGGATTCACAGTTAATGGACTTTAGTCTATGAATTGAGACTAAAAGCAAAAGAAATATCTCTTTGATTCTTTTAGTTTTTTAATCAATCCCTTATTCATCTCACTCAACTTCAAAGCTTATATGTAACTGAATTACAGCTTTTATTCCCTTTTTTACAGTTTCTGTTGAAAGGAAATATAATCTAATTTTAAAAATGAATTAGACAAAGAGAACGAACATTTGGGGTCACGAGCGAGGCACTCAGCGCGGCTCCAACATCGTCCTCCGTCAGCGGTGCGTACAATACAGGCCGCCTACACTAGTGTATTGAAGCCTGTTGAAAGACTGAGGCACCGTAGGTCACGACCTGGAGTGTTTTCTGTAAGAAACACACATTACACATGTGTGTCTTTTTTTTTTATACTTATTGCATTTTTGTGAACTCTGTTGTAAAACACTAACAAACAAAAATAATAGATTGTAATTAAACTATAATTATGTCTGTGTCATTTTAGTGCAATACTAGGTGTGTGGGACATAACATAATGATGAATGTATACCAAACATTAGGTGTGTACAAGTAATTACACGACATGTTGTGTGTGTGTGCGTGTGTGTGCACATCAGTCAGCACGTTTCCATGCCGATGGGAAGTCCATTGTGTACTCTGTGCCTGAACATCTTTCATTTTCTCCCTTCTGTTTGTGCGTCTATCGGTTAAGTGGGTTCACTCGTGTGCCCTGCGCCAAACCACTGTGTTGCCGTGGCGACCCCAGGCCCCGGCTAACTGTCATGTCTCGTCTCGGCGACTGGAGCAACCGCCTCGTCAAATCAGGGCGCGGAGACCATCCCGGAGGAAATCCATCCACATTGAGACATCTGTACTCGTGTTAGCCGGGACAAATCTGCTCCTCTCTGACAAGCCTTAATCTCACTGTGTGTGTGTGTGTGTGTGTGTGTGTGTGTGTGTTTGTCTGAGAGGATTGTAAGAAAGAAATCTGCCAGGGAAATGTTTTTTTTTTGTGTGCACTTGTTGTGTCCTCTTGCCCCTCCCCCGCTGGAGAAAAAAGGGAGAAAAAAAATCCAATTGCAAGGTGGACAAAGCTTTTCAACTGGAGATGGAGTGTGTCTGCACACAGTCGAACATATGGACGGCGAGATTGAAGCAGCGATAACAGCACAGAGGACATTATTCTCAGGCTAAACACACAAATGTGCTCACACGCACACACACAAGAGTAATAATGAAATCAGTGACGACAGCGGGGTCCGTTCTCCATGATAGAATTACACAGCGATTCTGTTCTCCCTGCAGTGTCGAGCATATGGGGCAGAGCGCTGGGCTGACAGGTGCACATGTGTTACACACCCTCTGCCTAACCTTTAACACATACTTCCCCATCATTCTCTTTGAATTGAACAGTAAGTGAAAAATATGTGCAGGAAAAGTGTGTGTGCGTGTGTGTGTGTCAATGCAGCTGTTTCAGCCAGACATCCATGTGTGGGTCATATTTTATGACAATGTGTGTCAAGGAGACACAAGGGCCAAGTGCAGCCCGCTCAGAGGCCGAGCCCGACACGGGAGGTTAATGTGCTCCGGAAAGGGAACCGGGGGGAGGGGGGGTACCCGCGTAAGCTCTTAACCTGGGAGAGGGGGCCCTGAGGCCCACGTGGATGTGAGTGTGAGGTCAAGTTGTGTACAAACGCTCGCCACCACAATAAAGCCATTTATTCTCAATACGCAGACAGGAAAAGGACCCGAGTCAGACTCATCCTGCGTATAAGCCTGATGACTCACTCGTACCTCATCTCTCTCTCTCTCTGCTTTATTACCCCCCCCCCCCCCTGTTTGGACTACAAATATATATCAGTCACAGTGGCAGAAAAGAGAAAAGAAAAAGAACAGAGCCCTTTCTTGAACCCGTGACGTATACAGTGGCCGACGCCTTGAATGTTTTGGCTCAAAACACCTCATATGCTTTTCATCACTCCCCAACCCCCCCCCCCCCCCCCCCCCCCACACACACACACACACACTTGTTGGCTTGAGGTTTAGTATTTGTACCCGACAAAAAAATCATAATTTCGATCGAGGCGATACATTTAAAAAGGTCAAATGCTTTAAAAAAAACAACTAACTTGGTGCCTTTAAAAGAGATTGAGATCTCCTCAGAGTCATTAGTTACACGTTATCCCTGACGGTCCATCTGAGTATTACTGGACGGAGCTAAGAGCCCGTTTTACACCCGTCGGTTCTGTGTGATCACGGAGACAGCGTTCATATGGGATCTCTTCACTGTCCACGCTGAAAGTGACAGCTTTGCATCCTCTCCAACTCCTCTCGCCGCCGGCTGTGTTTGTGCTCTTGGATAGCTCAGTGGGCAGTACGAGGTGTGAACACAGTCGGGGGATTTATTCCCAATAGGACCACCCAAGTGAAGAAGAAGAAAATAATAATCCATGTTTTTAGTGGTTGATATTCAAGACCTGGTTTTAGTTTTGTTCCCTAAATCTGCCACAGAGTGGTCATCTGTAGATGCTCTTCTCTTACCTGGAGCTGGAGGGGTCCCAGGCCTGGCGTGGAAGCAGCGGCGGCGGCTGCGGCCGCCATTGTTGTGGGGATGAGCTGGAGAGGGTAGTCACCTGAGGTAAACACAAAATAACAACACGTGAGCGATGGTTCTTTTTGTTTTTACACACCAGTATCCCTCTCACCAGTCCACGCACCCCATCTCTCTTTCATCTTTTCTTCCCCCCGTTGCATCCCTCTCATCTCTCTTCCTTTTCCTGTTCTGTGACCCTTCCTCTACTCAGTCCACCCCCCCCCCCCCCCCCCATGCTCCCTCTCGTCCCACCTTCATGCCTCACACACCACCGCCACCTGAGTCCCTCTCTCTGCAGCTGTTAAAGCCGCCCTTTGTGTGAGCTGCCGGTAGGGCCTTAATGAAAAGCCTGATTGTGTGTCCTCCTCCTTAATACCCCCTGACAAAGAGCAGCGAGGTGAAGGGATTGTGATAAAGCTGGCCCCAGCGCAGTAATTAAGAGCCGCCACCGCCGATTGCTGCTCTTTCTTTTCTCTCTCTCTCTCGCTCTCTCTCTCTCTCTCTCTCTCTCTCCCGCCCCGTCTCAACTGTGTGTTCTCCTGCTTTGTTGGGAGGGAGCTGCTTTCAGGCTCCCAGTCTCTCTCTCTCTCTCTCTCTCTCTCTCTCTCTTCTTGTGGCCTTCTTGTTGTCATCTTTGCTCTCCTCACAAGTTACTCTCCACCTCTTTCCCCCCTCCCCCTCCACCCTCCCCTCTGTCAGGAGTGATAAATCAAGAGATAGACGGATGGACAGGGCGGAGGAGATGACAGGAGTGCAGAGGAGAAGGAGACGGAGAGAGAAAAGGACGAGCGGGGTTTATTAGTGACCAGGTGCAGATATGCCGCGCTGTAATTACTTCGAGAGAGAGAAAGAGAGAGAGAGGGGAAAGGAGGGAGAGAAAGGTCAAGGATGAGAGGAGGAGGAGACGGAGGGTGAGGAATATTGCGCTTAATCATCTTCATATTGAATGAAGACGGCCTGTTGACGGCTCTGATTTACATTCGGACATGCCCACGAACCAAAAGACAGAACACGGAGGTCAGGCTTTTATTCTGAAATCACAGCGAGGACTCTCGGTTCTTCACGGAGTATAACTTGGGAATGTTCTCAGGGTTTGACCTTGCACTTCTGACCTCGACCTTCAACACAGCGGCCAGCTTCTTGTCCGTATCGGGATAGACTTTTGTGCATGTGCCCATGTGTCTGTTTGTGTGTGTGTGTATGTGTGTGTGCAATTGGCATAAGCCAAGACTTTCCTTCTGACATATTTTCCCAGATAACTCTGTTCTTAAAAAAAAAAAAAAAAAGGAAAAAGCGAAGCCGAGACATTCTTTTCTCCAAGGGAGAGGGGCGGGCAGGAGGGATTAAATAATTATTTCAGGACTGTGTATTCTAGGCGATGGCTGTTTTCTCCTCGCTCCCTAGACAAACATGAGCTGGATGGATATTTATGCTCCTCCTGGGGGTCGCTGTAACAAAAGCGAGAAGGACGGAGGAAAGCAAATATGTTGCTCTTGGCTTGGGGACGGCGGCCTCGGCGGACGGGGATGAAATCACTCACTGACACGCAGAGCGGGGGAAGGGAGAATGTTCCTTTGGTGTCAATTAGAGCACAATTTAGGGAAACTCCACAGGCTCAGACGGGAGACTTCTAAAAGTAAAAAAATAATAATAAATAACCCTGATGACATCATCAATGCTGTTGCGTTCACTCTCTGTCTTCAGAAGAGAGCTGCGCGTGTATTTTTTGTATTTTTTATTTTGTAAAAATAAACGCGTCACACCTGCTATTGCAATTAATTGAATTTCTTACACGTTTAATAGATTTCCAAAGTGGAGAACGGTTCTCGGCGGCAGCTTGGACAGCAGCGACGCCGTGCGACTGTTCAACAAGTGTCGAGAGAAAGCAGCTCACATAAATTCACAACGTGCGGCCTCAAATCTATTCACATCTTCAAAAGCTCCGAAGCGCCGGGAGAATATGTCGGAGCGCGGCGCCACACATGTCTTATTTAGAGCTGCCGCACCAAACTGCATCAACTGGCAACAACTTTCAAAGTTGCCAGAGAGTTTTCTCAGGGGCGGCTCAGCCTGGCGCCGAGTGCCAGTCCGGTTGGAGCTGGCGGAGGCAGTGAAAAGACGAGCCCACCACTTGACGGGGGTATTTACGTGGGCAGTGGGCGTGGGTGAAGATGGCACTAATTAAAATGGAATGGACTTGTTTGGGAAGCTGTGAAACTCTAAGGGAGTCAGGGAGGGGCGGGGGCTTCGTGTGCGCGCTCGCATCTCTGTGCCTAAGTAATTTTTTGTGTGTTTGCGATATCACAAAGCATTCCCTGGCTGCCTGGACGCTTGTGTGTGTGTGTGTGTGTGTGTTTCTGTGTGTGTGGGCTGTGTTGGAAACGTATTCTGGCTGCTTCCCGTGTTAATGTGAGGAGAACCTGGGGCAGGTCACATTACAACCCCCCCCCTATCCCTACCCCTTCTGCTAAACCCCCCCATCGTTCATTTATTCCCAGCATCCCCTGGCAAGCACCCACACCTCTTTTTCTCTCTCTCTCTCTGTCTATTTCTCTCTCTCTCTATCATGGTAAACAACACATTGCCACACAGCCGGAGCGTGATAGCCCCCCAAAAAAAAAAAAATGCAAAAGAAAAACATGTAGTGCAGGACGCCTGTATTTTGTTGCTTTTATACATCAAGAAATAGACAAGACAAAAGGATGGAGCCAAAAGGACCAAGCGAGAGAGGGAGGGAGAGCGATAACGAGAGAGAGAGAGAGAGAGAGACAGAAAGAGTGAGAGTGTAAACAGGAAGGGTGTATTTGGACTGTTTTTTCTATTGAGAGAGAGATGTTGTTGTAGGGGCGCACTCGTCTTTTTGGAAAAAACGAGTCCGACTCCTTGGGTGGGAAAACGGTGGAGCTCTACCTCGCTTGGCGGGAACATCGCACATGAGGAGTACTTTTACACTTGTTACGTCTGTGTGTGTGTGTGTGTGTGGACGCTACTCACTGCAGCCAGGCTTGTAGTTGAAGCCAGAGGGCATGAGGAAGCCCTGCTGGGCCGCCGCCGCCGCCAGAGTCCGCTGGTCTGGAGGGAAGACGGGAATCATCAGCGGAGGGAGTTGGCCCTGGACCTGCTGATGGAGGAGGAGGAGGGAGAGAGGGCGATGCACGGGAGGAAGGGAATGTGGAAGAGGGTAGAAGGAGGGGAAAAAGTAGAAAAAAAACATGAGCAACTTCTGCATCTCTTTCAGTGCCCACGCTATAAATAGAGCTGTGTGTGCGTCTGTGTGTGTGCAACTGATCTCAGAACAGTGCCATCCTGAAGACATCTGAATCATCCCGTAATCATTTCTCACGATCATAAGCATTCCGGCTCATATACATACACAATGTCGTACGTATGGATCACACACACTCACAATGTAAACACTCCATCTTCTGTATTCAAAGAGGAGGAAAAAAGAAAGTCATGAAGAACGGTTCACTCAACTCGCACAACAGCTGGCCTCTTCCTTTTATTTGGGAGATGTTCTCTCCGTACTCCCCACATCAACCCCCTCAACAACCCAAACACACCCACACACACACACACACACACGTCTCTCTGCGTGCCTGTCGGCAAAGCGCCATACGACTTCACAAGGTTTCCAGGATTTTAAAAGGAGAAGCAGAAAAAAGCTCCTCCGATTGGTGGCTTTGGCAAGGACGACAGGAGCGAGAGAGCGAGAGGGAAGGAGAGGGAGAGAGAGAGGAAGACAGAAAAAGAGAGAAGTAGGAGACAGATGGTTGCACTGAACAGCGTTCTGCCAAAAACAACGCACAAAGACTCGCGTGTGATGGACTGACTGACAGTTTGAGAGGAACGATGGGAGAAGATGAGGAGAGGAAGTGAGGAGGAGAGGGAGAGAGAAGGTGAGACGAGGAGGGGAATAAGGAATGGAGCTGTAATGCCGGTACGATGTAGAAACCGCAAATATGAGCGGAGGGAAGGAGCTCGGCCCAAATGATGTGCAGATTTGAATCAATTAAAAAAAATGTTGATACAAGGAAAGCAATGTGTTTCCTACTGGCCAACATTTTTTTCTCATTTATGTTATTGTCCTTAATTATCTTGAAACATACAATGTGGTATTTTCATTGGCTATCGGTTGGGCTTCTGGATCTTTTGGGCAATGGCTGATGAAGAAGAAGAAGAAGAAGAAGAAGAAGAAGAAGAAGAAGAAGAAGAAGAAGAAGAAGAAGAAGAAGAAGAAGAAGAAGAAGAAGAAGAAGAAGAAGAAGAAGAAGAAGAACAACAACAACAACAACAACAACAACAACAACAACAACAACAACAACAACAAGAGGTCGTTATATAATCACTAGGTATCTCTACGCACCAGTAACATCACTCATTTACTTGTTCTCTTTATCAATAAAATATTTTGCAATTGTATTGGTGTGTGGTCTTTATTTGAGTGCATTGAAAACAAGAACTTTAGATAAAAGGTTTAGTCCATGCACACCTGAGATGACACTATTCAACGGTCATCAAAGGCCTGACTGATAATCCTCATCACGAGTCAACTAGACCGCATGTGACGGAAAGAAATGGGTGCCCCTTTAAATCAAATCAGATTGGGTCTTTCGGCCTTTGACCTGTACTCCTGGTTGCCAAGCACTTTGTTCCCTCTTTCCGACAGTCCCCTGCCTCTCCTGTGTTGCTAAGAGGGCGAGCGAGGTAATGGCTGAATAAGATAATGGCCAGGTGAAAGCTGTGTGATGTGGGGAAGATTGATCTGGAATGAAGGAAATGGCTACACAATCACGGGGATGCGGCGGTGCCGCGGCACAATCGGATAATGTCTCGGTGAAACGGACACTTGAAGTGCTTCAGACAGGTAAAGAGAGAGAGAGAGTGAGAGAGAGAGAGAGAGAGAGAGAGAGAGAGAGAGGCTGTCTCTCAGTGCCAACAGCGCTCCCAGCTTCCCCTGGCCGTGTGCGTATGCTCAATTTTCCCTGGGCGTTTGCATGCTTGTGTCCTATAAGTACCTATCTGTGTGTGTGTGTGTGTGTGTGTGTGCGCGCCTCCTCCTCCTCCTCCTCCTCCTCCTCCTGCTCCTGTGTGTCGGCATGCGGCCGCCAGCAGCAGCACTGTAATCAAACTATCACAGCACAGGGGAATACAGCTCTCTTCAAGCGACTCCCGTTTCCCCCTTACACCAAAAACAATAATTACTCCACCATTTTGGTTAACCGTGAACCGCGGCGCGATCAGAAGGGAGAGGCGCCGCGGCGCGACGGCCGGACAGGACCCCCGCGGGACGAATCACAGACACAACAGTTCCGCTTTGCCTTTCAGGCCTAATTGGACATATGCTGGAATGGAGCTGGCTAGCAACACTGTAATGTACCGTGGGGAGGAGAGGAAGGGAGGGGAGGAGGAGAGGAGAGGAGAGGAGAGGAAGGGAGGGGAGGAGAGTTGTGGGGAGGAGAGGAGAAGAAGAGAAGAGAGGAGAGGATGGGAGGGGAGGAGACGAGAGGAGTGGGGAGGAGAGGAGAGGAGAAGAGAGGAGAGGAAGGGGAGGAGAGGAAAGGGGTGGGGAGGAGAAGAGAGGAGAGGAGAGGAGAGGAGTGGGGAGGAGAGGAAAAGTGAGGAGAGTAGAGGAAGGGAGATTTGGGGAGAGGAAAGGAGAGAAGAGCAGAGGAGATGAGCTGAGAGGAGAGTCGTGGCAGCTGTAATACATCCACACTGTACAGAGACACACTGGCAGAGACACTTCATCACAGCTTTTCTTTCTACGATAATGTGATATTGGAGAGTTCCCCTCATGCATTCCTTCCCATTTACAGTACATTCCTTTTCCATCTACAACATAACTTAATCTGATATTCCTCCTCAATATTTCTCCTCATACTAGATATACAATAACGCCGTAGCTCAAAGTGGGCGAGGAGCCGTGTGCGTCAGCCTCGTGATCCACAGAGCAAACTTTAAAACCCCCCGGGGGAAGAAAAGAGAGGGGCAGAGCTCTCTTAAATGAGAGAAAGACAACCGGAGACAAAGGGGTGCTTTGACAGAAGGAAGGAGACGCCTGTGAGAGTAGAAGTAAGGCGGCGAGAACCAGAGATGTGGAAAGTGC
>CM070089.1:7271471-7281471 GCA_036178185.1 Liparis tanakae
AGAGACGCACACTTGACCGCGTGTGTGTTTGATTGTGTGTGTGTTTCTGTGGGTGTGTGTTTTGGTTGAGTGAGTTTCGATTCATTAGGCAGGGCACGCCGGTGTCCGCTCATCCCTCTGTTTCCGTACACATCCTGAGTGTTTGTGCGCCGCGTCTATTCTATAAATATGTGCGCGCGTTTTTTCTGAAGTTGAGCCCGGAGCGGCTCGGCAGGTGAGCTTCTTTCATCCCCGTCGCGCTTCCCCGCGCGGCGGCATCGGTCGTCCCCGGCAACACCAGGGGGAGCCTCGGAGACAAGTTGTTTAATTAGAGCGAGGGAAGACGAGGGGCAAGGCAAAGGGAAGTTGGAGGAAATGTGCTCACCCCTTGGAGCTTAACAAGAGGGCCCCTAGCAGGGGGCTGGGGAGTGTGTGTGTGTGTGTGTGTGTGTGTGTGTGTGTGTGTGTCTTTATGTGCACACATGTTCTTATACCCTCGGATTCAGCTCAATTCTATGCAAATAATGGCTCATTTCTCCTAGTCCTGGTCGGGTGTAGGTTTAAGATTACAACTTGGATTAGATCTGTTGGGTTTAAGGATAATTTAGAGTCAGGATTTGGATTAAGGGGTTGAGATTAGAGGTTAAATCAGATTAAAGGTTAGGTTTAGTTTAAATTCAGCAGCTAAAGAACACATTGAGAGTTGAGCTAGTATCAGGTGAAGCAGAATAAAAGATCCTTTAAAAGGTAAAACGTGAGTTTATGTTTATAATGGTGTGTGTGCGTGTGTATGTGTGTGTGTGTGTGTGTGTGTGTGTGTGTGTGTGTGGGGGGGGTGACAAGAATGCATCATAATGGATGCTAATTCATGAATAATTCCAGGTAGAATTAATTAGTCAGAGCGATAAAGTAGCCAATCGCTGACTTGTAGACACTAATGACTGGTGTGTGTGTGTGTGTGTGTGTGTGTGTGTGTGTGTGTGTGTGCGTCCGGTCTCACATGGTGCGTCATTAAATGGCCAACAGCACTCGCTTGATTTGGGTTTCGGGTGTGAGAAGAGAGAAAAAACAAGAAGCGAAAAAGGAAACCGGACGCGGGGACAATAAATAATTTGTCCTCCTTTCATGAAGGATGTGTGTCACTCTCCTCTCTTTTTCATGAGCTTGATTATTCGTTTCATTTCATCACCTCTTCCAAGTGGACGGTTGAAAGCATTCTTCACAGGCCTTTGGGGGGGTTCGGGCCCAACAAAGCCAAGGACGCAGACACACACACACACACACACACACACACAAACACACACACACACAAGTACACACCCACACACACACACCAAGGGACAGCTGAACTCAGCCTCGTTAGGGGGAAATGCAATCACAAGGGGCTTATCATACAGACACAAAACGCACACACACACACACACACACACACACACACACACTGAACCTGGTGCCCTCTCTCTGGCAGGCCATTGTATTGTGGGATTGTGTGGACAATCTCTTCATGAATGATTAAGCAGTGTGTTTCTCGACCAAGTCTTTGATGATGGAGTGTGTGTTTGATCATCAGTGGCGAGTGTGCGGCACTCTCTGCGACTGCTCGCTACAACACGAGTACGTCGGCTACGGAAGGCGTTTATTATTATGATTCTTTTTTTTTTGCACACGATTGTTTGCGGCCATGTATGTGTGTGTGTGTTTTCTTGTCCCCCTGTTGATTGTGTGCCTCTCTTAACGAGGGCTGCCTACAGCTGCCCCTGCTTGTGAGAAACTATTGTTGGGCCCGCTCAATGGAGAGACGCTTGTTTGGGAAAAGGTTGCAAAGTCATGGGAAAGGAGAGCTTTGTCTCGGCGGGGTCGCGAGGGAGTGAATCATGAGCGGACGTGTTTATAGCTCGACACACACAGCTGCGGCGGACGCGCACGCGCTTCCGTAGACGCACGGGCGAGAGACGCGGGAACGCTCGAGAATGCACAGAGTAATCCTCAGAAACAAAATTCTTCATTTTTTGTGTTTTTTTTTTTTTGGGGGGTGGGGGTTCAGAGAGACAAAAAAAAAGTCAAACAATTCAGAATTCATCTCGCACAAAGCGAATAAACACAGCTGCTTTGCACCGAGTCGTGGACACACGTCCCAAACGCATGCTATCACAAGGTCTCTTATCACACACACACTGTGCATGGCTTAACTCTTGGGGGGGAAAGGGAATGTGTGTGTGTGTGTGTGTGTGTTCCCTCTTGGACAGGGTGTCTCTTTATGATACAAAGCCCGGCTTTCTCAGCTCAAAATTCAGTGTCATCTGCTTTTACAAAGGCCTGGGCTATTCGTTCCAAGCCACCTGGACCAGCATAGAGGCTCCAGTGTGGCCCCCAAAAAGGACAATACCTCCATTTTCAAGTGTTACACATACACCCATGCATTTACTCTGAAGCGTAACACATAAGATAGATTCACATTCAGAAATAATGTTCGGTCGACGTTGTTGTATTTCTCTATTGGCTGCAGTCGTCATTCTTAGATGTGTGTTACACATTGTTGAAGACACAGACTACCCAAATAAGGAGGCAACCAAATTAGCATTTCCTTGTATATCCTGGAGAAAGGAATTCATCCTGTGACAGAAACATATGGCGTCCTCTTAAATTAGGGTCAAACATTGGGTCCCATTGGTTCTTATAGTAACCAATCTATATCTACCATCTAGTATAATTTACACAGAATAGTCACATTTTAGGGTCTCCGTCCTGTCTGATGCAGACCCGCTTCAAGCTCTACTTAGAGGAACATGTATGATCCGTCCGGTAGGCTAACGATGATGTCATGACGGGTAATAAGGCCTCGCTGGAGCCTTTGGTTGGACCGCTGTAACCCTAGTAACGATGAACCCATCTTAACGATTCTGTCTCCAGCTTCCTCCCGACCCCTTCTTGACTAAATCTCTGACTTGGTTGCTTCGCTTGAGTTTGTAAAAGGTTGCCGTTACTTAACCGAGCCCATCTACCGCTTTGCCTGTGAAAACCTCCTCGGCCAATCAGAGATGGAAGACACACGAGCAACATGCAGCTCACTGGCAGCGCTTTGAATGAACTAATAAAGACTTAAAGTGAATATTTTGTATGCTTTATTTTACCAAGCAGACTGACCACCTTCGAGTGATTACACAGGTTGAGTGTGCCTGTATGTGTACATGTTTGTGTGTGTGTGTGTGTTAGAGGAGGAGGCGCTAATATAAGTCAACGCTGATTGATGGCTGAGCAAAGAAAAGCTGCAATCACAACATCGCCTTTGTGGGCCACGCAGACGCACATCAGGACACATCAACCAAACACTGAAAGATACATACAAATGATTACATACTGTACATGGACGGACACACACACACACACACACACACACACACACACACGCTGGCCTCACCTGGATTTGTTGCTGCAGGAGGTTGATTTTGTGTTGCTGCTGCAGAAGCTGCTGCTGTTGCCGGGCAATCTATAGGACGGAGAACACGACACGTTACTGGAATGTATACGCGGCGTGTTTGTGTGGGAGTGTTGTGCGTGCGTGTGTGTGTGTTGGTGCGTGAGCAGGGGGGGCCCCGTGGGAGATGCGACACATCTGCAGGTCTCTGAGGCCCCCGGTTGCACGACAGAGGGTCGATGCCCTGGTATGAAATATTAAAGAGCTCATCTCATCTGGACGCACAGCTCACAGCCAAGTGGGAAACAGAGTCACACGACACACTCACGGACATGAACACACTCTTTGAACAGCTTACATGTGTTGGTCCGAATTAATTTGGAGACATTTATTTTCAATTCAACACAACTACTTTCACCGATGCTTGTAGTTTATTCACATACAGCCGGATGAAGCCACGGGTACAGTGAGGCATTGTGCTTGTCACAGGTGATTTGTCCTCACGGCCCTGTTTCTGCATGTGTGTGTGTGCGTGTGTGAGTGTGTGTGTGAGAGTATTCCCTTTGTAAAACAAAGCTTTCCAGAAGCTAAAAAGCACAACAAAGAGGGAAACCCTTCTCTATGCAAATACCTGGCAGACTCTCGCTTTGGAGCTTGGAGTGTGTGTGTGTGCGTATGTGTGTGTGCGTGGAAGCGTGTGTGTGTGTGTGTGTGTGTGTGTGAATGTCTGCGCTACATCCTCTCCAACACTACATACCCTCAGCTTATTCCTGTGCAGTGTCCCTGTGTTCAAGCTGCCAAAGGTGCATGTCTCTGGCTGTGGGAACACTATACAGTATAACGTATGTGTGTGTGTGTGTGTGTGTGTGTGTGTGTGTGTGTGTGTGTGTGTGTGTGTGTGTGTGTGTGTGAGAGATTGTTTAAGAAAGAAAAATCCATGATGGCCATTTGTGATGTTTCAGTGCACATGTACTGTATGTCTATCTTCCAAAGCAGCATCTCATCACATGCTTTTATTAACCGTTTACTGACCTGAAACAACAGATATGACTCTGTTCTAAAATACGGCGGATTAAACAAAAGAATTCGAGATGCCTAAAGATCTGACGGGAGGTGATGAAGCAAAACGCTCCTCTGGTGAACTGGATTGGTACTAAATGACCTGTCGGGGCCCTCTCAGCCTCCCTCAGCGTACCTGGTCCTGCTGCTGCTTGGCCAGCTCCATCTGCTGCCTCTGCTTCTCCATCTGCGAGGCGGCCAGCTTCTTCTGCTCCTCGTGGGCCGCCAGGAGCTGCTCCCTCAGGCTGCTCAGCTGGCCGATCATGCCCATTAGTTGGCGCTCTTTCTCCGCCAGGCTGTCTGCGGTACCTGCGAGGGGAGGGGGGAGAGAGAGAGAGGGGTCGAAGGTGAGAGGGCGGCACTTCTTTCATCATTCAAAAAGTAGCTTTTAGGCATCTAGCTGACATTTTTAAAAGCCTCCTTTTATGCACAGCAGTTATCGGTATACTATGTCTTCTTGTGTGAGGACGTTAATAAAAGATGTGGAGGCGACGGGAGCAACATGAAGCTGTCGTGTCAAGGCGTGTTCTTCTTCTTTGAGCAATTTTCATGGTTATCCGGAGGCCAGAGAGGGTTGTGGGGGCGAGGTCAGAGGTCAGAGGCATGAAGGGGAGAACGGAGGTGGAAGGAACAACAAAGCAGCGTAGAGCTCTCCATGGGTTGTTGGTCAACCTAATATACGACTGTTTAGGGGCTTTGGGTGGTGTGTGTGTGTGTGTGGGGGGGGGGGGGGGGCTTGTTGGCGGAAGCTATGAGTATATGTGTATGTGCGCCTCAAGTGTTGTAAAGCCAGATGTTGACTTATTTTTCCACGGGCACAGGAGGCCAGCAGTGATTACTCAACAGTCAAGACAAATCCATCACTGTCTTTATGGCTTTAATGAAATAAAGAAAATAAATCTGGCGGCGGGAAACACTTGTAACCGGGCAGAACGTGGTGGAGGAACTAAAGTCAGACTGGAGCCGCGTTATGTTCAACAAACAAAGTCAATAAAACACGAGGTTGGAAATGTACACTTCATGCAACAAAAAAAGAGTTAAAGTTCAAATTGATTTAACTGGCGCTGACTTGGAGATAAATATGGACATCCGTCCACATTTGGGACTGTGTGTGTGTGTGTGTGAAAAAGAGAGGAAAAAAAGAGAAGGCGAGTGTGTCTGGTCTGTGTTTACCCTGCAGTCAGCCAACCTCCTGCTCACATTTAGCATGGCCTGAACTTTGACCTCTCAGATCCTGACATACCAGCTCCATTACACACACATACACACACACAAACACCCCCACACACACACATACATACCCCCCACCCCCCCCACACACACACACACACCCTAAATCATTCAACAGGATGTAGTTAGAAAGAGGCACACTGAGGCACAATTAGTGCGAGTGTGTGCGCCTATGTCTGGTCATATGTATCAATGTTTGCCTATATGCCTTTGTTGTGTGTGTGTGTGTGTGTGTGTGTGAGTGTGTGTGTGCGCACAGTGTGTGCATGCATGTGTGTGGGATAGCACAATCCCCCATTGTTCTTCAGCTGCTACCTTTAACAGGGCCACATTCCTGCACCAGGCAAACCAGATGAGGAAGAAAGGGTGAGGGTGAGGAGAGAAAGAGGGGGAAGCAGGGAGGAAAAGAAAGAGAAACCCGACGGGGGGCGAGAGGGGGAGTCGGCAAGGAGAGAGGGAGAGAGGGCGAGAAGTCCCGGCTGCTGACCTGCCCTTTGACCGCTCGGGAAGGTGAGAGCCATCCATTTGTCCTCCCTGTTGGTAGCCACCGCCGCCTCACACCACCCCCCCCCCCCTCGTCCTCCCGTGCCCACCAACACCACTCCCCTTCCTCCTCCCTCACTTCCCCCGAACTCCATCCATCCGCCAACAATGAACAATAAAGGCAACTGTCGGGAGCACTGGCCGCTGGAAAAATAAACACGCCGCTGTCCTAACTCACAGACCCACCTTTGTAGAGCCAGAAATGTGTGTGTGTGTGAGAGTGTGTGTGTGTGTGTGTGTGTGTGTGTATAGCCAAAGCTGACCAAGACAAGAAAGAGCCTTGTGTTAAAAACGTTAGCCTGTTCAAATGGGGGGGGGGGGGTGAACGGGTGGGGAGAAAAGGGGGCAAGGGGGAAAAAAAGGATAAGGGGGGGGGGGTTGCAAAGGTGAAGCGATGGATCAAAGGAGTCTTTCTTGTTGAGGGTTCTTGTTGGGGTTAACCCCCCCCCCCCCTCCTTTACAAAAACATACACGCGCACGCACAAATGCAAACACAGTCGCATATCTGTGCGGAGCAGTGTGTGTGCGCCGCCGTGGAAGGACATTCCTCCGAGCGGCAGCCGGGATGGAGAGGTGTGTGAGAAACGGAGACAGGCCGTCCATTCTTCCTCGACAAGCTGCTCGCGATCCCCCTCTCAGCTGCGGATCTTTCGTCGGTAAACCGGAGTGTTTGCCGAAGAAGGCGAATCCAAGAAAACAACACGCTTCCTAACCGAGACGAGATTTAGGAACTCTCGGAGGAGGAGGAGGAGGAGGAGGAGGAGGAGGTGCGAGACGCCTCGTCTCAGACTTCATGAATGTTCCGTGCGGCTCATAAATCAGCCGGCGGCGGCGGCGGCTCGTTTCCCCAGCTGCCGCGCGGCCGGCAGGCGGATCGATAACTGGTTTCCTCCATCGGTTTACACACATTCCTCCCCCCGCAGCCCGGGCTTACCTACCAACCTACGGCAACTCTCACACACACACACACACACTCGTGCGTGCCGTAATTAAGCAATTTGTAACAGTGTAATACGTGTCACCGTGTACATGGGGGCTAATTAATGACCCCGACTGGATTGATAACCCCCCCCAACACATACACCCTAAGGTAAGGCCGGATGAGGAGGTAAGGGAAGGAGGAGATGGATAAGACACGGACATGATGGTGGAGGAGAGAAGAAGGACGAGGGGAAAAAGATGACTAGAAGTAGCGAGCGTGTATTAAGAAGTATATTGACATGGTCATGATAACGCTATTACGGTAAATAATCACATTTACATTAAGGTAATGCAGTTACGGCTTGATTAAAGCACTTATGTGGTTTGAGATAACCGGATTTTCAGTAACTCAAGTTCACTTGACTCGTCTGACTACAGACGGCGTTTCACTCTGAGGGGATCGGAGGTTGTACATGTGCCTTTACTCTCTTGAATCCTGTTTACTAGCATCCAAGCTGGATTCAGACCCGAAGAGAGACAATTCTCCCAAAGATGCCACATTTATCTGGGCAGAGGGTTGAGGAAGCGTGTCTCGCGATTGTTAAGTTGTAATAGTTTATTTTGATATTGCACATGTACAGAGGTCTTATGCTTTAAATTAATACATATAGAAAGATATTATAACAGAAAATATTAGGGAGAATATTGATATTGTTATTAATGTATTATTTGCATAGGGATAATGTTTACTCTATGACAAATGTAATGGCAAGAAGTAATGTTATGTATGTGCATGGAATGAATGTTAGTTAGTATTTCATAACTGTTGGAGCCGGTTAAAGCCCGTGAAAGTGACTAATGCAGACAATAATGGACGGGACTCTTATTGTGAAAATATGTGTTTAGCGACTTGACCGGAAATGACGTTTTGACCGGGGGATCACGACATTCGACCCCTCATTGTTCTAGCGGGACCTTGGACCAACGAGAAGGTGTTACGGGTGGGACTAACCTGTGAGAATAGGTGATTGGCTGGCATGCAACTAACTCAGAGGGGATTGAGACGATCGTTCTTTTCGTTCTGATGCTGGGGAAGGAGTGACACACGTTTTCCGGAAACCTGTACCTGTGGAGCCGCATCACCACGGGAACCACGATCGTGAGCTTTTGATTATTTGTTAAACTTTCGTTTATATTTCTTGCTATTAAATACTGTTAAACTTGATCGATCGCATCCAGTTTTGATTTCATATTGAGCGCGAGGTGCCCCATCACAACCTATACTCTTTACGATGATGCAGACGACATCCAGAGTATTTCAGTTGAATGGAATAAAGAAGTTCAGGTTCTTTCGTTTTAAATATCACCGTCTCCTCCCCTCTCTGCCCGAGTGTGACATTGTCTCGCTTTTAATAATAAAGTGATGAAAAACAAGCTGAACATAAAACTGCCGTAGAGTGAGCAAAGAAACACGAGGAGGCAATTCAGAAGGCACGTCGAGGGTTTAAGAGATGCCACTCTCCGTGGTGCAGATCTGACGTTAATGACACTACACTGTGGGGACATTTACTCTAGCGCTATGAATTCCATACTTGTGTGTGTGTGTGTGTGTGTGTGTGTGTGTGTGTGTGTGTGTGTGCCGAGGGAACCGCATGGGGCCTTTTACCAATGTTGCTCCTCAATAAGTCAGACAGTGCAGGAGGCGGTGGCTCAAAATCACTTTGTTCCCCCACAAAAAGCTCTTCAACGGTATTCGATGGGGACCAGAGTCACGGGACGCACTGACAAATGGGAGCAGCCCCCCCCCCCCCCACACACACACACACACACACATGTACGAACGCTTGACTTTCCACATACATATCCATCTTGTCCTTCCCTCCCCAAGTACATGTTCGCCTTCACAGACACACGTTGTTATGTAAGTGCTGTAAAACACACACACACACACACACACACACAGAAACAAGTGTTTCCGTGCTTCCATACACACACACTCATACACACTCACACACACTCCTGATATTGCTCCCCAGCTGTTGGTGTGTGGTGCGCCATGCGGGACGCCCCTACACAGAAATGTCAGCGCGGCAGGGAGCTGGGAAAAGGGGGTCTGATCAATGGAGCCCCCCGGAGCGGCCACGGCCTCCGTGAGGCTCTTTGATTACATATTGCTTCGCTTCCTAATGAAGCTCAATTACTGGAGGAGAACGGCGGCTTTGCCCTGGAGTTACAGGGGAATAATGGCCCGTTTGGCTGACTCTGTTCACGGCGCTCTCTCGCCTCCCTTCCCGCCCTCCGGCCGGCGCTCGGTGACCTGGGTCCGGGCCGGTAGAACGGGCGATTAGCGCCGATATTTACGCCGAGCTGCCGGACGGGCGGATACGTCGTCGACCGTCTGGCACGTCGGTCAAAAAGCGTCTGGTTTCGGCCGAGAGAGCCAATCAGATCTGAGGATTTCAGCTCATCTGAATTCGCTCATCGGCTGCGTTTCCGGCTTGTATCCGCGCGGCTGCGTGTCTTTCTGATGATGCCGCTTAATGGTATTTACAGTCGGGCTAGAAAAACCCTGAAGCCACATTCTAAGGCCGACTGTCAAACAAAACGCCTGTCGGTTTCCTCGTGTTTGTCAATACGGTTTAACGTTGTTGCTCTGGCTTTTCCCACCACGCTCGGTGTAAACAGGAAGTGTAATCCCGTCATGGGGTCAGTGAGTTATCTGTGGGCTTCCCCTGACCCCGTTTTTTTTGCCTGCTGCGTATCAGTTTGCATTTTTGGTGCCTGTGTCATGTTGCATTAGCTGTAACCATAAATACAGACAATAAGTACTCAGTCACTTTTTGCTTCAGCAGC
>CM070089.1:7283971-7411471 GCA_036178185.1 Liparis tanakae
CCGCTGCCACTCAGCCAGTTAATCAGTCTCAGCGCCGCTGCTCCTGATGTGCCCCCGAGCTTTCTGCCTTCGGGGAATAGGTTAGCGGGGCGGAGAACCGGGGAGAAAATCGGTCGCGAAAACAGGAGGAGGACGGAAAGAAAACATGCGCAGGGAAGAAGAGAGTGCGCTCCTGTACCCCCCCCCCCCTCCCCACTGACAGCTGTCTCACCATCACCCCAACAGGTGCTATTAGCCCCTGGCTCTCTCTCTCTCTCTCTCTCTCTCTCTCTCCCCTCCTCCCATCTCTCCCTGCAGCCCCCTCTCCCTCAACAATGACAGAGGCTTTTAAGCCAAAGAGCTTTGACAAGTGAGAGGGAACAACAAATGGCCGTGTCGCCTGTTCTCTTTCCATCGCACTCCCTCTCCGTCTCCATCTCCTAGTTATTATTTTTATTTATTAACAGGGCTGCAGTTATTGTCCCCAGTGACAGGCCGGGTCCACTTTAACTATTAATAAAAGCCAAGAGGCTCTTTCATTGTGCAGCGGACGGCAAAAAAAAAAGAAGAAGAAGGAAAAAAAAAAAGGGGGGGGAGGAAATGGGCAAGAGGAGTGTAGGGGAAGAAGAGAGGGGAAGAGAGGAAGAGCTGGCATGCTGGGTAGCTTTTAGCGAGACGTTGATTGATGCAGTGAACACTATGAGGAATGAAGCCCTCACTGTCACCCGTGATGAACACACACACACACACACTGCCGCGGGCGTGTGCGCCCCGGAGCCGTGACCTCAGGAGAGAGGCCCGGCCTCGCATGGCGGTGGCGTGGGCACCACCGCTGGGCCGAGAGCGTTCACTTGTTGTCATCTTTGTGTAACGACATGACTCAAGGCCACCACCACCCGACAACAATAACGACCCGCCACATGAACTCTTTCCACTAAAAGGATTTCAGAATAAACTGAAATGCGGTTGAAATGCACCTGATTTTATGTTCTGCAATATTGCAATATTTCAATTTTTTTGTTGTAAATTTGCTTGTGGGACAGAAACACGGCGAGCCAAACATCACATAATAAAGGAGGACAGCGCAACACTTTCCATGGAAGAGCTACTCCCTGTTCTCCTGGCTTATAGGACGCCCGTGAGAGTGAGTGAGTGTGTGTGTGTGTGTGTGTGTGTGTGTGTGTGTGTGTTCTGTGAGGTAAGCGGGTGGAGTCCGGTGCCCACGCAGGGGTGTGGGCTGCATATTTGCAGGGTGGGGTGTTGGGAGCTGGAGGCGAGGGGGGAGCCCCGCCCCCCCCGTGACAACAGCAGAATGAAGGGGTCAGGACAACGAACAGAGTGAAGGGGCGAGATGAAGTGAAGTGTGAGACCCGCACGGCGGTAAAGTGGCTTTGAGGTTGGGAAAAATAAATCGGCCGATTTCATAGATTTATATCCTGTATCAGCTTGTTCCCGCTTCCAACTAAAGATATATGAAGTTCACACGTGTAGGGTGACACATGTGAACCCAATATTGACATTAACCGTCACGGTGGTAACGTTCTGAAGCGCATTTTCATACGAAAGTGCTTTAATTCATCGGAGGGTGACGTTCCCACTCGGATCCCGCGCGGCTGCGAGAGGGATTCTGGGAAAAAAGCAGAGGGGGGAAAACCGCCGACAATAACTCTGGAATCGTCGACTATTATCTTGGCTCATTGGCTCAAATGGAGTCAAGCTGCTGCCCTGCAGCCGAGCCAAAACAACCCCGTCCACCTGCCGAGAGAGAGGGAGCAGTGTGTGTGTGTGTGTATGTGTGTATGTGTGTTAGAGCAAGCCCCATCCAGCTTTTGGATCCACAGTGAGCTTTTGGTTCAGAAGCTGAGAGCGAGGGAGGGAGAGAGAGAGAGAGAGAGAGAGAGAGAGAGAGAGAGAGAGAGACTGAACTTCATTCCAGCTCGTCCCAACCAACCTCACAAACAATACTCTCCCTCTCTCCTTTCACTCACTTTCTATTTTTCACCCAGACGTTTTGCCCTGAGTCACAAGCGGCCAGCTTTATTTTTCCTATTATCTCATTTTTGTGAAGCCTCGAGACCTTTAAAGAAATAGAGAGGGAGGGAGGGATGGTGGCGAGAAGGAAGAAGAGGGGGGCTTGTGGAAAGAGAGAGAGAGAGACAGAGAGAGAGAGAGAGAGAGAAAGAGAGAGAAGGACCGGCCATTGGTGCACAACAAAGGGACCTCTGTGCCAGCGCCAGGCCCAGCCGGGCTCAGAGGAGGGTGGAGGATGAAGGAGGAGAGCGAAGACGAGGAGGAGGAGGAGGAGGGCCCACAGGAAAGGGCCCTGGCTTGGGACCCGTGGCCGGCCCTTATATCCCGAAAAAAACAGACTCTACATTGACTTGGGCCTTGGCAGGCACGGGGAGGGCTCCAACTCCCTTCCTCCACCCTCCTCCACCCTTCTCCACCCTCCTAAACCGAGCAGGGGTCAGCATTGAATAAGCAATTATGCGAGCGCGAGCAGAGTTTGTCCAAGACCGCCACCCTGAACACTGAAGTATTGAGATGGAGGGAAGAAGAAACAGAGAACGAGGAGAGATGTGAGGCGACTTCTCCGTCCGTCGGCGGCCATGACGGAGACGGAGAGAGAGAGAGAGAGAGAGAGAGAGAGAGAGCTCACATGTGACCCGGAGATTAGATTATAACTGGCATGTAAACACCTTAAGGAGGTTATCGTAACTCCATTACAGTCAACATATGAAAGGATTGTTTCACGGCAAAACACACACAGATACGGTCTGTCCACGTCTCACATATATACATATATATATATATATATATATATATATATATATATATATATATATATATATATATATATATATATGCCATTTAAATAAAGTGAGGTACTTTAAGACTTTCAGTCGTAAGATGTCACAGCTGGATGGTCTGCATTATGAAGACGCTCAATGAAACTTCAGATCAGAAAACTACATCCACTCACTTATTTACAGCCTCCCGGAGCTGCAGCTCGAGGCCCCGACGATCCGTTACCATATGATGATGATGATGATGATGATGATGATGATGATGATGATGATGATGATGTTTTGATGTTTTGATGATCAATTCATGTGTGGTTGAGCTGGGCGGCCGGGTGTCCGGACGCAGTTCTCATCGATTCCTTCTAAAGGCCGGCCAATCGTTCCCAAAGAGAGGAGCGCCAACGTTACGACGGGCTCTCATCAATTAGAACATTTCTAAAACATGTTTTCTAAAACTGGGCACTATCTGGCGGCTTGAGAGAGGAGGAGGAGGAGGAGAGGGAGGTGCATCAAGAAGCTTTCTGTCCGAGTCCACCTCGCACCCACACCTCCGCAAGGTTAGCCGCTAACAACCAATTACTGGCTTGTTGTTGGGGAGAACAGCGCTTGGCAACCTCCTCCTTCTCCTCCTCCTCCTCCTCCTCCTCCTCCTCCTCTCACTCTTCCTGCTCCTCCTCCTTGCTCTTCCTGCTCCTCCTCCTCTTGCTCTTCCTCCTCTTTTTCCTTTCACCTCCCTTCCTTCCTTGTCTTCTCCTCCTGCTCCCCCTTCCTTCCTTCTTTCCTTCCTTCCTTCCTCCTCCTCTCTTTCTTTCCTTCCTTCATTCCTCCCCCTCTCTTCCTTTCCTTCCTTCTTTCCCTCCTCCTCCTTCTCACTTTGTAGCGTCCCCTCCCTGCGCTCCTCTTCTCCCACTGAAGCAGAGGAAATAAATGGACAATATATATACATGTGTGTGTGTGTGTGTGTGTATGAGTGTGTCTCGTTCTCAGTCTCTGGTCTCAAACGTCCAGAGTGAATCTTAATTCAGAAGCTGCTCCAGCTTCGGTTATTAATAACCACCCGGACCACTAGGCAGGCTGAGGACACGCACACACACACACACACACACACACACACACCTACACAAACACTGAGTATTTGGCACACACTCACATGGCGAGCTACACACATCAACTTCTGAGAGACTTCTATTATTCACCGCTCAGAGTAAGTTTTAATTTTTCGGGTGAAGCGACGAGGGACATATGGTCCTCCCTAAAGTGCCGAGACGATCGCAGACACATTTTTCCGCGGCGACACACCTGTTAGCAGAAAAATCACACACACACGGCATCACTTGCCAAAACACCTGAAGACTAACCGGAGAGAAGGCTTTATTTATGCCGTCTTCTTTTTTTTAAAGCGAGATAAGGTTGGGGGGGGGGGGATCTTTAAGGAAGCTTTTTTTTCACTCTCATTTAAATGTGCTGAAAAGAAATTGAAAAACATTCAACAAACGCAAAACAACAGATGTAGTGCCCCCCTCCCTCCAGTCTAATATTAGGCATTGTATGGATGTATAGAAACATGTTTGCGATTAAATGCGGCGCTCTAAGAATAGGCCGCGGCACATAAAGCGAACATTTACAAGGGTGTCAGTCAACAATTTAATAAATGGAAAATCCATTTATGTGAATGCAGAGTTGTGCCCTTCACTCCGCTGCCTTTCCCTAACAGATGGTGTTGTGGGTGCTTATGTCCAATTTGATTTGAACCAAACCCTCCGCCAATTTTTACACTGGCATGAAATCTCCGCGAGCCAGATCCACACACTGGCAGTCAGAAATAGCAGCGGAGAGGGCGCGACATTGTGAAAGAACGATGAAGGGCAAAATCTGGAGCAACATTCGAGAAAGTCGTCGAAAAACTTTTTCCCTTGTTGTTTCGTTTTCTCCCCGCTTGTGAGCCGTTTATTTTATTTGCCTTCTTCTCCTCCTCCTCCTCTGCATGTTGTTTTGGTGCAGAGCTGGTGAAATTAGTGATGCTATCTTAATGCAGTGGGAGACAGAGAAATGTTCCACACACACACACACACACACACACACACACACACACACACACACACACACACACTCACACACCGTTTTCCCAATTGCCTCTGTGACCTCCATTATCATTAAATGGTGTTTGATAGCATCTAGACATTTGAATCCGCTGTGGACTAATTCCGCTCGGCACCCCGATAGCCGCTGCCACCGCACCTTGTTAGGGGACGAGCTATGGGGCCGAGCGCCGAGCCCATTTCCATTTTACTGCCTCGTACTTCACAGGCTGAAGAGAACGAGTGTCAACTGGGGTCCTGATAAGCGCCACATACGGCCCGCTAATTGCCTGGTTAACAAACACGGCCCCGTGAGAGACTTGTGAATAGATAATAAAGGTTCACACGCAACAAAGGGTCATGCTTCGTTTCAACGCACACACACACCGAGGATCCTTTGACAAGTGGCTGGGGGTGGGGGGGCGGACCTTGTATCGCCTGTATGTAAAGCAAGCAAAGCACCTTTTTATTCAGTTTTTAGTCTCTCTGTTTTTTAAGGATCACCTCGTTTCTGTTTCTCGTGCCGGCCGGCGTGAGGAGAGGGTTAAATACTCAGGGCCGGCACTCTTTTAATGCACGCACATCACTCCCTGTCAGAAGCATCCAGTTGAAGTAGGCCAAGGCATGTTTATCGGTGTGTATCTGTGTGTGTGTGTGTGTGTCGTACACAGCGGCTCGGGTTTGCCATAATGGAAAATGACACTTGCAATCTGTCTCGTGGCAATAACCCCTCTTCAATGCTCTTGTCTCCGCTCCGTGGATGTACACGCGCGCACACACTCGCGCACGCACACACACACACACACGCACACACACGCACACTCAGCGTCTCTGTCACAGCGGCAGCCCCCGGGCCGTCCTTGTCACTGCACAGCTTTATTGCATCACTTCAACATGACAACAAAAGAAGACATTGTGTGTCGGGCCTGCCGCGTATATGGGGTGGGGGGGGGCAGACCCACGCATTAACTACGCGAGAGACAGGCGGAGAGCCCGCACGCACACACACACACACACACACACACACACACACACACACACACACACACACACAGACACACACTAACACAGGGTGCAGCGGTTTCTCTTGTGAGTCGTGACATTTTTCGTGTGCCTGTCAAAGCGATGACAGAGAGACAGACGGAGCAGCACGGCGCTCCTGACACACTGATGTTGCTCTGCATGTTTGAAGCCTTCCCCAAACGGGGCTGCGCTGTGACTTTAACCTCCCTTGCACTGTATGTGTGTGTGTGTGTGTGTGTGTGTGTGTGTGTGGGAGACTGATGGGTGAAGACTGTTATTTCTGATGCTATCATAGTTCTGGCCCCGTGTGTTGGCTCTTTGATTGACAGGTGGCTTGGCTTTAGCATGGCTCCGGACAGCGGAGGCGGGACCCGCCTATTCCCGTTAACGCGGCCGCCGCCTCCGCCGCCGCCGGGTACCGACAGACGCGCACACGTCTCCCTCTGTTCACGTGTCTGCTCCGAGTCTCGATGCCTGTCTTCCGTCTCGATCGGCGTTTCGTCTGTTCACACGCGGGAATGTCGGTTCCATCTGTGCGGCGATCGGACCCGAGACGGAGCGCGTTGGAGAAGCCTTTGACTTAAGAAAAGCCCTCGGCCCGTGTGCTGCTCACCGATAGGACGACACGTGAGAAGCATCAGACCAATGGCTGGAATGCTCAGCATGTGTGTGTGTGTGTGTGTGTGTGTGTGTGTGTGTGTGTGTGTGTCCTGTTGGAGCCCTACCAGTCACTGTGCTTCAAACATTCGCTATTCCGTTAATACTTTCCTATTCTCTCATTTTCCTGGCAAGATGGCATCTTTGGAAAGAAACAAGACAAGAAGAAGTTTGACGGGTTGATGCGATCCGCCTCGACGCTGCCGGTGAGGTCGTGTTTGGATCACGCCGCCATCTGTGGCCGACGGAGAACGAAGGGAGGAATCCTCACAAGCCAAATGGCGATAACGGCGTCGGTGGAAGAACATAATGCACCCGCTGTGACTTCATTGTTTTGTATTTCTGTCCGTGACAATTTAAATACAGTTTGAAGATGTTCCTCTGAGGAGACAGTCAGGGTCTAATGAACGCCATCCCGGCCTCTAATTCATCTGCTCCTTCCTCCTGTGAGCTCTCCAACTGTATGATGTGCAGCTCACTGTCATCCATAAGCTCTTTTTAAGGAACAACTAACAGACTCTCTGCCCATTGGAGAGAATACGGCTTCGACTCACCGGAGAGGGAACACCGGGAGTGAAACGCAAGTCGGCAAATCCAATTTCCATATGTTGGAAGTGGAAACTCGATTGTCATATCCACCCAAACGCTAATCAAAATATAAACGCTCACACTGCTGGTAACATTTGCTGCATGCAGCAAGTAATGGCCGATTAGGATGTTTATTAGATCATGCCTGTGTTAATCTGATCCTTCGTATGTTTATCAGCGCGAGTTAACTGAGCCAATTCAATTACATACATATATATGTATACATCCACTTTATGGCTAAATATTATAACATCTTTAAGCTTCCCCTCCCTCGCACAAGTACTTCTTTTCTTCCCCCGAACATTCCGGTCCGTCTTTGACCCCCTCGCCACTTGGCGGACGAGACACCCATGACTCTGTGAGTGGGCTAATTGCCTTAACAACGTTTGGCTCAGGAGAGACTGCAGACGACAGTGGGGATGATAACCTTGGCCGTAACCTCGTTAGCGTAATTAAACCAACCGACAGGACGGACGATGCCGCGTTCCTCTGCGCCTCCACGTAGGAAACCGATACCGCGGAAAGCCAGACAGAGGACTCAATGTTAGAGAGTACGTTGGCTGTGTGTGTGTGTGTGTGTGTGTGTGTGTGTGCTTTTGGGTGTGAGAGTGTGTCAGACAAACCGACATGACCTAGCAATCAAGTGTCCAGTGTCTCAGTGCGGACGGCTCCTTGAACCAGCATCACAAGACTGTCTAGTGTGAAGCTCGAAAAACAAACATGTCGGAGAGAGAGAGTGAGCGGGCAAGTTAAGAGAGAGAGAGAGAGAGAGAGAGAGAGAGAGAGAGAGAGAGAGAGAGAGAGAGAGAGAGAGAGAGAAAGATGGACACCAGCAGGGAGGGGGATAAAGATAGATCAAAAATCTCAATACTTTGCGGGTGGGTATAAAATGGACTCGGATACCAGCATCGCCGCTTCGAACAAACACACACACACACACACACACACACACACACACACACACACACACACACAACCTTGCAGACTCCCCCCGTATCTAAAGGAGCCTTAAATAGCGCCCTTACACACTGCTGATCATAGTTAATCATAACTTTACTCGACAACAAGTTGAAGCCGCCGGGGAGCGGCCGCGGGCTCAGGGAGGGAGTCCACGCCAAGAGCACGCCCGAAGAAAAGGGATGACGCACGCAGACGCCCATCTTATATATATATATATATATATATATATATATATATGATATATATATATATATATATATATATATATGATGTATATGCATGGCAACACTTAAAAAATCAAAAGACGAGAGGGACGAGGGTTGTAAGAGAAGAAACAAATGGATGCTGGAGAAAAGAAAGGAGCAAGTGGAAGGGAGGGAGGGGGGAGGTGGAGAGGTGGATCTCATGTGTTGCCGTAGGGATGGAGAGTTCCTCCAACGGTAAACACCGTTACAGGGCCGAGCGGACACACACACGCCTGATTGAAGGTTCACTCACTAAACACCGAAACAGAGAGAACGCGTACTTCTTCTGGACTCCTCTAGGCGTCGGACTCCGGTCGTCTAGACGAGTCGACGGGACTCTGACGACGTATGCGTTGATCTCGGCAGTATTCCCTCTAAACCCTCTGACTGTGATGTTTTGGAGCGGCTACAGAAACACACACCTGGGTTACAGACGAGGCGTACAGCAGCTGATTCGCTTTGAGCCAAGAGGCCCTGTGCGTGTGTGTGTGTGTGTGTGTGTACGCATGCATCCGAGTGTTTGGATGTTTGTTTGTGTGTCTGCGTGTGTGTGTGTGTGACTGTGTGTGTGTGTGTAGGTGACAGCTCCAGCCCCAAACTGACTGGCATCTGGCGGTGGCAGTTGTTTTAACAGCTGAGCTGACAGCATTAATCCGAACGCACCCAAATCAAAAGGAGACAACACCTGTTCGCTGCTCCTGAGCCCAGCCGAGGAAGAGAGACGAGGGAGGGGGGGAGGGCAGGCGAGGGGGGGGGGGAGGGAGTGCGAAGTATGAATGGAGGCGCAGGGAGTGAAAGAGATGGAGTGGGAGTGATTAGAAGCAGGTGGAGAGAGTGACAGGGACAAAGGGAGGTACGAGGAGGAGAAGGATGGAGTGAGGTGAACGGCAAGGGATGAAGAGGAGGGGAAAAAGAGAGAGAGAGAAGGGGAGGATGAGGTAGGAGAAAAAGCGCTGCCAGGCAACACACACACATGCACGTATGCGCACAAACACACACACACACACACACAGACACACACAGAGCACTCTTTCCCCTGAGCGAAGCGGAAAGGGGCAGTGGGCCAAAAGTGGAGGGAGGGGTGAAAATACAGAGGAGGAGGAGGGATGGGAGAGGTGCATGGGTGGACATAGGTGGCTGCAGCGGGAGGGATGGGAGGAGGAAGAGGGGGATGGGATGGGGGGGGGGGCTGCTGGGGGAGGCTCGTCTCCCAACATCTGGCTCAAATAAGGAGGGGCTCGGGGCGGGGTCACGACCCGCGGGGGGGCTGGAAACACAGACACTACCACTTCATCTGCGGGACCCGCCCTCTGACCAGCGAGCCGCCAGGGGTTAATGAACAGAGACCCCGCGGCTTCAAAGACCGACGGAGTGAGAGGCTGACAGCTCAGAGAATGGAAGACTTGACGAGCCACAGAGAGGAGGAGGAGGAGGAGGAGGAGGAGGAGGAGGAGGAGGAGGCGGAGGAGGAGGAGGAGGAGGAGGAGCCGGCTTCTTGGCAAGCCGGGCCCAATACGTCGTGAGGGCGGCTCCCCTCGCTAGCCGGCCGGCTGCCATATTGACGGTCCGGCTAGTGACCAGCGGGGCCGACTTGAAGCCGGCGGCTACAGCCGGACGCATCCCGCGTCGCTCCGCCACCATCACGACACCGCGGTTGTGTGTGCAGACGATCTAACGGGAGCCACACACGCCAAACACACCACCTCTACTCTGTTAAAGCCCCGCCCCCCTCTCACATCCACGCCAGGCCCCGACACCCTGCGCTGGACTCTGCCGACACGGCCGAGAGGTGACCACAGCGCCGGGTGTCGGTGTCTGGGAGTTATGCTAAGCAGATTGGGATACTTTACGACTCACAAGCATTAAACTACAAACATAGATTATAGGAGCTGTTCATATATATATATATATATATATATATATATATATATATATATATATATATATAGCTCACGTAAGCCAATGGATGCTCTGAGGCGAAGTAACTTGTCTCTGGATGCGTCGTGTAATTTGCGTGAACACGACCACGTAGCGATATCAGCCTGGTGTGTTTAGTGGTTTTGCTTATGTCTCTACTTCCTGTTTTACATTTCATTTAGCGGTGTTTTTTTTTATCCAAAGCGACTTAGAGTCACACACCGTAGACACAGCTACGGGAAGCATTTCAGGGTCAGGTGCCTTGCTCAAGGACACACCGACTAGGGCGGGGGTTGAACCGCAGATCCTCCGATTGAAAGACAGACCAGCTGACCCAGTCGACTGGTGTTGGTCTCTGGTTCCTCTGTGTATAAAGAGACATTTCCTCCGAGCTCAGACCAAGGAGAGCCTTTAAGTGGGCGCACAGAAGGTCCAGACATGTAGGAATAATGTGTTACATAATCAATGAATGATGAATAAAGATGAACTCTGGTTTAAATGTCTCACAACTCAACACGGTGAACTCAAGCTCTGCCTCAGAACGCTCCCCACGCCACATAGCCGTGAAATAAAGCGTTACCAATTGTCGTAATTGAGCCCGCGGTACACAACGATACCTAAGAAAAAAGAGGCATACATCTTATTAAAAGTCAACTTTGCCCCTATATTTAAAGTAAACTTAGTCAACGCCTCCATGCACAGACACACTATGACATGTGCATGTTAACAGCAGTGTCTGGGAAGCTCGCAGAAGAGTGATAGCTTGTTATATTTTGCTCTGGCATGATGTCAACGTGAAAAAAAAGAAGAAGAAAAAAACGTGTTTAAATCCAACAAAATGCTAAACCCACCTACTCAAAAAGTAGCTGCTGGTATGTCAGTAAACTCCTTAATGAGAGATTGTTGAAGTTATGCGTTAACTTAACGATTCCTCTTCTGAAAATGTGTGAGGGCCGTTTGAAATCTGGGAGAACTCCAAGATGCAGATTCCTCCCCACAACGTTGATTAAGTGCCTCTATGAGAAGTTTTAAGATGACTTCGGCTGCATTTCATATCCTTTTGATAAAGTAATGGGTGGGGGACAAAAAGTCTCCGCACTTTGCACAAAACTCATTCATCTTGCAGACATTTTTCGCAGCATAAAAACATTCCTCTGTCTCTCTCCATGGGAATGGGAGAAAAGAGGAAAATCGCAGACGTGGAAAGAAAATAACAACGACGACGACAACAGGGCAACGAAACAACAACAAAACGAAGAGAGTTTATGAGCTGAATAGATAAATCACGGATTCCGCTGATTTGGTCACGGGACGTTGGGCGCTGAATGGAAGAGGCCGAGACGCGGGGGTCCGTCCCACATCCGGGAGTCGGTGACAGGAGGCCTTTATGTGGGACTCGCAAAACCACACACACAAACATATTCATATGGTTGTATACGACGGACAGGAAAGGCACGAGTACGCCGCAAAGAAGCACAGGCACACATACCTGCCTCATCACACACACACACACACACACACATAGAAATATGCGCATGGACGTACACACACACGCTGTACTGTAGGACCGTCACATTGTGGCCAGTCCACAATAGCCAAGCTATGGAAGTGCTGGCTGATTCATGAACCTCAGGCCTTTGTCCTTAACTAAATGCCACGCCGGGAGGCCAATAACACACACACACACACACACACACACACACGTACACACACACACACACGCACACAAACACACACACCATCGGGAAAACCACAGGACCCTCTCTCCTCTCTTCAAGCCCCTTTATGCTCATGTATTGGACAAAAGCTGGGGCACTGCTTTCCCCCCCAAAACACATGCACACACACACACACACACACACACACACACACGCAAGCACGCATGCACGCATACTATTCATGTCCTTAATATCGCTCATCTGGACCCGGAAGAATGGCAGAAAGGAGTTTCATCCCCACTGATTGTCTGGCCACAAAGCTGGGGAGAGAATGCCGCGTTGAAAAGCAGACGCAAAACAATCCAATAAGAAAAGTGACTTGAATGCGCCTTTCATCGGGGCCAACAATGGCCCCCGGGCCCACAATGGGCTTCAGGTTCGCCCCGTGACGTTGCCTGTTTCTCATGGCACAAAAGGGGGAGAGAGAGAAGAAAAACACGCACACACACACACACACACACCAAGAAAAACACAGAATTGATTCAATTTGAATTGTGAGCCCCCCCCCATCCCTTCCTCCCCCCCGTCGACTACAAACGCGGCAAAGTTAACTGACACTCGGATAAGTGGGAAGACGGGTAAATGAAAAAGGGAACTGGTTTACTTTTAGTGCAGAATGAGATCTCGAGTCAAAGTGAGTATTATTGGGGCTGTTTCTTTTTCTGTCAACGTTTGAATTTCACCAGCGGAGGTTTTCTTTTCCTCTGCGGGAGACCCGAGAGGTGTAGCTTAAGAGGAAAAAAAAAGAGGAAGAAAATACTGAAGTACGAATCTCCTTCTGAGGCGTGACGTCAAGCGCCCTTTAGCGGACAGCGACTGGGTATTTAATTAACGACCGGGACAACAAAATCTTGCTTTCTCTGGCCTGACCGTACTTTTCTCTTGTCGCTTCGACTGAATGCAATTTTTTTTATTGGAAAAAAAAACACCCCAAAAAAATCGCCTTCCTTTTTTCCCAGCGCGAGAAGAATGACCGCGACAAACAATGGCCGTGAGAGTCCTGCTGCACTTCATGTTAATTTATACAACTAACTAATTACTGACAAAGGCTGGAAATCACATAAAGACGTTCGCCCGCTCCCACGCTAGGTCTGTGAACCTGCTGCTGGGTGTGTGTGTGTGTGTGTGTGTGTGTGTGTGCGGTCCACAGATTCCCCTTAGGGCCTAAAAGTCACAGGTCTGTGAGATGACTCTCAAGGGTTGTATCTGGCATTGTTGATGTTTATAGTGAGTGTGCATGTGGATTGATATAACCCCCCCCACACACACACACACACACACACACACACACAGATATCAGCGCCGTGGAAGGATTAAGTAAAGTAGAGGGGGGGGGTGGGCGGACGGGCAGATGAACCAGAGATTGCCCCGATCCCTCCACTTCTCCGGTGCTTTTGTTTTCTTCTCCCTCTCCCTCTCTCTTTCTCTCCCTCTCTCTCTCCTTCTCCTTGGCAGAACGTATCCGCCCTTCCCATTGTCACCCATTGGAGTGTACGGAGGCGTGAGGGAGCTCCGGCAACTGTGTGTGCTTGTGTGGCACAATGGCCTCGCCTAAGTGCTGTCCTATAAAATGCCTCAGTGCTCTCTAAAAGCAAAGCCCTGGGATCCCTCCCTGCCTTGAAAATAGATGAAGTGCTGTGTATGCATGTGTGTGTGCGTGTGTGTGTGTGTGCGGGTTGTGTGACATCTGTCATTGAGTTGGCATTTTCAGTATGGAAACCGGTGCCTTGGAGCAGCGAGTACGCTCAGCCATAAAAACACCATTCTGGTTGACCTCAAGGTTGCGGGGCGGCTATAAACCTGAACCGCGCGCGCCTGCAAGGCTGTGTGTGTGTGTGTGTGTGTGTGTGTGTGTGTGTGTGTGTGTGTGTGTGCCTCTTGTTCCCCCCGCACGTGTGATCAGGTCAAGGCTGCGCGGTAGAGGCCACGGTCGCACTAGGTTATCTTTCATAGGCCGAACAATCATTGTGTCAAACTGGATGTCAGTCGTACAACAAAGACACAATTTCAGTGTGTGTGTGTGTGTGTGTGTGTGTGTGAGTGTGTGTGTGTGTGTGTGTTTTCAGGATAGGTCGTCGAAATGGCCTGGATCAGATTTCTATTCAGACCTTATGAATTAAGAAGTCTGTGGTGGCAATAACACATTTTAAATTGCCACTGAATCAAGAAAAATATATATCGCAGGTTTAAAAAAAAAAGATTTAATCGGGATTCCAGAAAACTGAATCCTGATTTTTTAAGTTTTTGGAAATTTTATTGGGAAATCTCAGAATTTTCATGGCAATCGGCAAGTGACGGATGACTCCTGACATTTCGGGGCAAATGCAACCGCTCAAGCTTTACTCCACCGACGATACACGAAGCAGAATCTCCGAATCGGATGGAGGAAACCGGTTTGCTCCGGTTCCACGGCGGAGGTTACGCTGCAAAGCGAGCAAACGCGGAATGTCCCGGAGGCCACGGCGCCCCGGTGACGAGGCGCCGTGGCCGGGCAGCAGAGGGTCAACAGAGATGGAGCTCAGCTGGCACTCAGTGTGAGCCACTTGCAGTCAAAGCTGCAGCGGAGAGCAGAGGCTGAGTGTCTGGTGGAGGTCCAGGGCAGTGAAGGCACCACTCCAGGGGCCACAGGAACATCTGTGCCCCATTTAGTGACTCGTCTTCTCCCTTTAATTCCCCTCCTCTTTCTTCTCTTTCATTTTGCAGTTTATAATCTCATTCTGCCTGTCTGTGTGTGTCTGTCTGCCTGTCTGTGTGTGTGTGTGTGTCTTTGTGTGTGTGTGTGTGTCTGTCTGTCTGTCTGTCTGTCTGTCTGTCTGTCTGTCTGTCTGTCTGTCTGTCTGTCTGTCTGTCTGTCTGTCTGACTGTCTGTCTGTCTGTCTGTCTGTCTGTCCATCAGCTGCATGTCTTTTCTCACTGCTGGGCTAATAGATTAGCACTAGGCCTTGCTCTGTGGCACAGTGGTCACCAGGGGTTAAATGCTGAGTCCAAGGGAACTGTCCAGGTGGATGTGTGTGTGTCTGTGTCTCTGTGTGTGTGTGTGTGTGTGTGAGCTTGTCTCTCTTGGGTTTTTCGCACCGGACTTTCCTCTCGACCCTGAAGACTCCTGCTCTGCTCTGCTCTCATTATTCCCCATAATGACACACACACACACACACACACTCGCACACACACACACCACCCACACACCAGCACGTCGCGTCTGGACAGACACAGAAAAAGTCATGGCGTTCTTATCTTCGCTGTTCCTCCCTGTCGCTCCTGAGGAATTTATCGAAGACAACGAATAGTGTGCGTTTGAACATATATGTTACCTCTGTGTGTGTGTGTGTGTGTGTGTGTGTGTGTGTGTGAGAGAGAGAGAGAGAGAGTGTCTGTCTCCAGGGTAGCAGGTGGCCGGTGGTAAGACAGGAGATGAATGGAGAGAGCAGGAGACACACACACACACAAACCCACATCAACTCACACACAAACGCACACGCACGCATTGTCACAAGTTCAGATGCAAATAAACGTACACTAGTGTAAATGCTCACAAAGGCTTCAACATCCCACACACACACACACACACACACACACACACACACATACACACACACACACTGACCTAGTATCTTCCACTCTTCATTCATCTAGCCTAAGTAGAGCAACACTAGCCACAGACGCATAACTTTATCTTTTAAACTTAAGACACACTGTGTGTGTGTGTGTGTGTGACTGTTTTAATGTGTGTTTGTGTTTTTGTGTTTTTGTGTGTGTGTGTGTGATGTCTAGCTCAGGGCTTCCCTTTCCATACGTACAGCTTCTCATTCTGTTCCCAGATGTTTAGTATTTCCTGACCCATTTTGTGTCTTCGGACCCGTGTTCACATCCCTCCTGGTGTTAATGCTCCGACACTGGAAATGTGTGTGTGTGTGTGTCATCGATCCAGCTGGAAGCTGCATGCCACAGTGTGTGTGTGCGAGAGAGAGAGTGAGAGACAGAGAGAGAGAAAGAAAGAGAGAGAGAGAGCAGTAATATTCCTGGCCTTTCATAATGATTAAAGCCTTCATTAAATTTTCATCCCAACCTGCTGTTTGCTGCTAATGGCCTTTGTGAGCCCCACAGCCAAACAATAGCTAGCCGGGCACAGAAAAGGGATTTCTATCTTGCGTTCAATACCCCCACCCCCTCCCCTCCCCCCTCCCCCTCTTTCCCTCTCCATTTCCTTTTGCCTCTCTTCATCTCTTCTCAGCATCCCCTTTCTTCCGTTACTCTCTTTTCTTTCGTCCTTTCTATCTTGCTTGGCCGTGGTCTCTCTCTCTCTGTGTGTGTGTGTGTGTGTGTGTGTGTGTGTGTGTGTGTGTGTGTGTGTGTGTGTGTGTGTGTGTGTGTGTGTGTGTGTGTGTGCTGGAGGCACTGGGGCCTTTTGTTAGCGTGTTTCTTTTAAACAGATAATGCTCCGGGTTGGTCTGGAAGCCGCACCACCGTGGCACTCGGCTAATGGGGTCTGTGAAGACACTGCTCTCTCTCTCTTTCTCTCTCTCCTTCACTCTCCTCTTCCTCCTTCTTTCTTTACATCTCCCTCCCTCCCTCTCTCTCGACCCCCTGCCCCTCGCTCTCTCTCCGTCCGCTGGCTGACTCATAATAAAGATCCATTATGGTTGATGTGTCCCTGTGTGGCCAGTTCACGAGGGCCAGAGGAGCGGGCGAACAAGCCTAAACACACCTCCATTACAGCCGGGCTCGACACGCAGCGCAGGTTTCCTTTATACCAAGGGGGGATTAAATAATGCCACAACAGGCCTCCATGGAAGAGAAAAAAACAAAAAGAGTGACGAGAGCTGACCGGCAGCTTCCGACCGCTTTGAAAAGTGTCCAGGAAAGCCGGGAAAATAATGCGTCGCAGCTTGAGGTGAACACGGGAACGCCGCGATGAAGTGTAAAGGGAAGTGGAGAAGAAGATCTGGTGGTCTCCATGTGCTCGGCCGCATTGTGGATTAGAGTAGTGGTCAGGTCAGGGAATGATGACCAGCTTCATGGTCCGTTTTTGAAACCACACAGAAAACAAAGGCTACTTTTAAAAATTAATTAAAAAAATTAATATATATATATATATATGACTACAAGGTGCTTTTGCGTCTAATAAGTAGAAAAAGAAAGCTGCCAAAATTTGGTAGGAGTTCTTGAAATAAGGCCTTTCAAGAGACTCTTAAATGATCTGGAGGAACTCATCTGGAATGTTTCACTTTAGGAATTGTTGTGTGTCGTATTGTATTTGTATAAATCAAGTCCCCCTTTGTCACTCAGAATGTCCCGTGTGATTGTGTCTTCACATTAAGCGGTAGGAGATGAGCGTGACTATTAATTAAACTAATATAATAGTTCCCTGTGTAGCACGCGGACGTCTTTCCACCAAAGGAGCGCAACGCTATTTATAACATCCCGTCAGAAGACACCTGTTGGTAATCTCATTATCACATTAACACTCTCCCGCGCGTTTCATACGGATTTAAGCCCCCGGTTTCTCTACCCAATGAGAAATTAGAGACGGCCGGGGGCTAATTTTATCTCTTGACTCCCAACTGTTAGCCCGAGGCTACATTTGAGAATGAAAAGTGGGGGCTAATCGAGCTAAGCTACGTAGCCCTGGGCGAAGAAAAAAAAAGAAAATCGGGTTCAGTGTGTGAAATGTTCATCTGAGGCCGGAGAGAGAGAGAGAGGGAGAGAGAGAGAGAGAGAGAGAGAGAGAGAGAGAGAGAGAGCGTCAGCCCTAGGAAAGGTGATAAGATAACGTGAGAAAACTAACCTTTTAAAATTAAATCTGGAGAAACATGTGGAGAGTTTTTTGTCCGCTAATAGATTCTCAGTCGGCCTCGCTCGGCCCGGTGCGGAGAGATATGCAAAGCACGGCGGACAATAGGCCCCAAACAGCTGATGCCGTCTGTCTGAGAGCTCAAACAACAAAGGCCCGCCTCTCGTCTGGATGTGTGCGGCTTCGTAACAGAGCGAGAGAAAGAGAGAGAGAGAGAGAGAGAGACAACAAGAGGGGCAGAAAAGAAGAAGGGAGCAAGGAGTTCCTCCGTTCATCACTGACCTTCTGGCTCGTTCTTGATGAGCTCCTCCATCTTGCGCTGTTTCAGTGAGTCCACCACGTCGGCCAGGCTGCCCTTGCGTCTCTCGGGTGTCCCGAGGGCCGCCGCAGCTGAGCCACCACCACCGCCGCCACCACCGCCGCCTCCACCTCCACCTGCACCGCTACCTCCACCGGCGCCGCCGCCGCCGTCCTCTTTTCCCGGTGAGGTAGCGTTGTGCTGGGGGTAAGGGCTCAGAGAGCTCCCCTTAGTGCCGTCCTGCTCCTGGAGGGGAAGGGAAGAGACCAACTATTAGATTCACACATTCCAGCTTAACTTTAAGATAAAAGAGAAAGAAAAAAAAGAGGAGGAGGAGGCGTACATCCTTCATTATCTCCATCCTCCTCTCCGTTCTCTCGCTCCTTTTATTCTCCCCTTCTCACAGCTCAATGCAACCAACTGTCATCCCTGGCCAGTTATCTCAAGTTAGGGCACACTTCTTCTTCTTCTCCTCCTCCTTCTTCTTCTTCTTTTCTTTTACATCCTCGAGAATCTGCATTCGCCGGAATTGGAGGTACTTGACAGAACGAGCACATGAAACAACAGCGACAGGGACGCCGCGCGCTCTTACGAGTCACGCTAACTCTTCATCACAAAGCCTTCGGCGGCTCGGCTTTGAGGGACGTCCAGCTCCACGGCGGCGGCGCCCAAAGTTTCTACTTTTGTCCCAAGATTGGCGGCGATTAATGCTGAGGGTGCAACTCCATCAAACGGGACAATCACACACACACACACACACACACACACAAAATGTATCACTTATTCAACCAAAAAACAAAGCTTTGGAGTGTTGTCAAATAATTTCCATAAATTCATGAAAAGGATCTGACAAAACAAGAATCAGCATGAGGGATACGAAATATAATATATACAGCTCCGATGGAAGCCGTGCCTTTTGCCAAGCTGTCGGGAGGAATAATTATCAGACTGTCCCGTGTGGAAAGTTGTCACAGTCTTCAACATGTGCAGTTTAATGACCTTTGAAAATCACATGAATACGAACATCGTCTCCTAAATCCATACATTTCGAGATCCTGTAATTCTCTTTTCGTTATTTAACATGTGAAACAAATGATAAACTCATTGTCATGTCATTTTATGATGATTCCCTTCTTCAGGTTATTGTCATTGTATTTCATCGGATCAATAAACAGCAGCTGAGTGACTTCTGGCGTCTTAATCTTTGACCCAATGCAACCTGTGTTTGTTTGGATAGTCCGCGTGACGGACTTAATGCCGCTGAGCCCAATTAACGGTGACACACGAAGGGCGCGGGGGGGGGGGGGGGGGGGGGGGGGGCAGGTGTGTTAATGTGTTCTCTAACTACAGAAACGAGGGAGTCAGCCTTTCGGTTCAGCTCGCTGTAGACGGGAGGGTCAATGGTCCACGGGGTTAATCTTTGGCTAATCTCGCCCGCAATATGGAGCACGCCACCTGAGACAGCGACACACACACACACACACACACACACACACACACACACACACACACACACACACACACACACACACACACACACACACACTTACAGTACGTCGGTGTGTCTGTGTGCCGGGTAAGAGACACGCCGTGGTGATTTGCGTCCGTATTAATGACATTATGGCGTATTAAGGCCGAGATAGTTTCCTCAATCATTAACTCGCCGGCTGCCGGTGGAACTCAACACTGAGATCACAGTCCGCCATGAAGTCATCGACACCCGGCGTGACCCTGGACTCCATTCCGTAACATCCTCCAGACGTGACATTTGTCCTAATAAAAGAATCCATTTGAGCATAAGACAGTCAGTGTGTGTGTGTGTGTTTGGGGGGGATAACATCACTCTGTGTTCTATTGAAAGACTAAAGCCGTCCAGAGGGTCTCCGTAACGACCACACTTTTCATGTGTCATGTGTGAGAGGTCCCTCGGACCATTATCGCTCGCCGGTTCCCCTCCCCGGGCGCTCGCTCCGTGTCCCTCTGTGTGTTTCCACACTCTGAATAAGTCAGCGCGCTCAATAATTCACTAATTCTCTCCGCACACGCATTGCAGCGGCGGGGGAAGCGTGTGACAGCGATGATACGGCTGGAGCAGGCGGACGTGAGCGCTGCCGCTGTCCAGGGGGGAGGAGGGGGGGGAGCTCTGAAAGACTTTCCTCTTCTCTCCGCGTACCACCTGACCAAGTTGACGGCTCCACCTGCTCTCGTCTCCTTCCCTCGCTCCCTTCGCCGCGTTCCCTTTGCCTTTGGATTAGGGAAATTCAGACTTCAAATGAGCGGCTTTTTCGTGATCGCAAGTTGCATCAGTGATCGCAAGTTGCACGACGCGCAAAAGACGGAGGAAGGAGGAGGGATGGATGGAGGGAGGGAGGGAGGGAGGGAGGGAGGGAAGGAGCACAAGTGGGTAGAAGTCAAAGGAAAGAGAGAAAGAAAAAGGGGAAGGAGGAAGGGGGAAAGAGAGAGAAGTGATGTTATTAGAGGAAATGAGAGAGAGCGGGTTGACAGAGAGATACATGGAGAGAGAGAGAAAATATAGAGAGAGAGAGAGAGAGAGAGGGGGGAGGCAGGCATCTTGAAGGCAGCGGTCACACCTGTCACATCCCATTTATCTAATCCAGCGCCTACTTAAAAACAGCCGCACTCTTTCTTTCGGGAAAGATGTCGCGCAAACAAAACAAACAGAATAGGGATACGGGGGGTGGGGGGGTAGAGACTGAGGTGCAGGGGTAGGGGAGTGGGGGGGGGTCGAAGGGGTTTGTCGGATCTCTCCTCGCTGTTTTGCGAAATCTGATGTCATCCAACCACGTTTCACAATGAAGGTCATTTCCAAATCAAGAGGAATTAGCGGGGAGCCGGGGCTCCTTCAAAGATCCGGTAAATTAGGGCCTGTGACACGTGTGAAGTCAGACAGACGGCAACTTAAATGGCTTATGTTTTTTTCTCTTTTTTTTCTTCTTCCCCATCAACCTCCCAGTCTTTAATCCACGTGCTCGGCTGACATTCCCACCCTGGCAATTTGGGAGAAAGAAGTCCAAGACGGAGAAGGGGCCGACCTTCTGTCGGAGAGAGGTGTCACTCCAAAACTTTTCTCATCGACATTTATTAAGTACAAACGGGAATTCTGGCGACTGTAAAATGTTGGTGCCCCCATCTCAGGTTCTATTGCATTTTTGTTTAGCTGTTTCTGTGCATACATGTGTGACACTGTGAGTGCACATAGCCTGTAGGTGTGTGTGTTAATGTGCGAGTGCCTGCATATATGTATTTATATGCAGTGGATGTGGCAGGCTGGCAGTGTGGGCGGTTCTGCCTTTAGTCTGCAGATGTCAATTCTCTTCCAAAATGACTGGAACAAAGTAAAAATTGCGCCTCACTCTCTTTATCCTTTTACTGCCTCTGCAATGGAACCGAATTAAACAACTTTTGTCTTCTTAAGCTCATCTATGAGGGGAGGTTGGTTTAAAAACACGTAACTCTTGCCAGAAAAAGATGGGGGGGGGGGAACAAACATCCAAATGCTATTTTATCCCCCCCTCACCCCCTCCCCTCCACAGCCAGCACAGATGCCGCCGTTTATGTTCCTCTTCCTCTTCCTCCCTTTCCTCCTCCTCTGTTGCCCAACGGAAAAGAAACTCTCTCTCTCTCCCTCTCTCTCTCCCGTAGCCTGACATGTCTCGGGCCGTGCAAGGTGCATGTGCGGAAAAGAAAAAACTAAATTAAAAAAACATTCGAAGCTTGGCGCGTCGTCACGGATCAAGGCATGGACAATGTGGCAGTGGGAAGAACTGGAAACAGCTGCTCGACTAAAATACACACACACACACACACACACACACACACACACACACACACACATGAGAGAATGTCACTGATCACTCCTGCAGGGGGGTAAGGACTTAGCTCTCCTGCCAGAGCTGCCAATCTCCACGACATACACTTAACACACCTCCGATTACACTGCCAAACACACACACACACACATACACACACACACACACACACACAAACATATATGCATGCAGCAAATCCCCTTACATGCCACGGCTAAACACAGACACTGTCAGTTCTGACTTCGAGGTCCCTCCGGCTGGGACAAGCATTACGTTTATCCTCCTGTTACAACAATGTGGTCGAGCTACTTCGATGGAGACCCCCAAATTAACACACACACACACACACACGAAAAGCACCACATGCATGGTTATTTTAACGTATTGTCGGCACACTCTGCCTTCTCCGGATCTAAAAGCGCGCAGCTGTATTTTCTGTATTTGAAATGGCAGTTGGGGCTCAAATGTGCGCCAGTATATTTTACCGCGACCCCTCGCTGTTGACAGGCGAGCGTGTGTTGATTCATTAGTGCATCACTGGCATGAGAAATTAAGTGTGACCACTGTGTCTCAAGACTGCTCGATGACTGTGTTAAATCTGTCGAATTCACATGCACACACACACACACACACACACACACACACACACACATAATCACACATAGAAATTGCACTCAAATAAAAAAAAGGGGGAGGAGAGAGGGCTGGTGGAGGAAAAATGAATAAGAAATAATGCCCGATGAAATATCTTTATAGTTTCTCGACGGCGGTGGCGTGCATCTCGTTAATGAAATAATTTGTGTTTGTCCATTAACACATTTATGAGAGAAGATGTTTGCCTCCCGCCTGATGTGAAAACATTTTTTTTTCTTCACAGGGATGTGCAAAACACAAACATGAAACGCCGAGAAGAAAGCAAGAAGGACGAGGCATTACGGATGATGCACGCGCACTAGCGATTAAGAAGGCACGTGGTTGTCATAATTAAAACATAAATTCAGATATGTTTAGTGTGTGTGTGTGTGTGTGGGGGGACATCCCGACTAACGATTGTCTGACCTCCCTAAACTACCACTAAAATCCTTCCCATCAGTCATTTGAACTGAGCCGCTGTCGGCCAATCAGGGTCCACCGGCACGGCGAGAAACTTCACGTTTTGTACAAAAAAACCTTTTAGCTCGACCACATTCATTTGCGTACTATTATGAAAAGCACTATTCTCATCAACAGCCGGGGTTTGTTCAAAACAGGAAAAAAGAAGGAAAAATAATGTGACACCTTTCAGCTTTCTAAAATGCGTGTGAGTGTGTTTATTTTCCTGTGTGTGTGTGTGTGTGTGTGTGTGTGTGTGTGTGTGTGCAGCTGCAGCAGGTAAAGTGTCCGGGCCCAAGCCGAGCAGGCAGGCGGGATGAAGAGGTCAGCGTGTAGCTGAGCGCTTCTCCACCGCCGTGTTAATTTACTATGACAAGATAAAGCTGTAGCCCCCCCCCCCCCTCCCCCCGACCCCCCGCTGCTTCACTTCCAAGTCAACTGGTCGCTGATGAGCCATTTACTCCCCCCCCCACCCCCTCCTGTCCCCCTATCACTTTACAACAATTGCCCTGAGAGGGACAAACCCCCGCCCCCCCCCCCTTAGAGTCCGACGGCCCCCCCCACCCCTCCTCCTCCCCCGCCATGCTGTAAATCTCTCCATTTCCCTTCATCCCCTCTTCACTGACAGTCAGCTGCGGAGGGATTGGAGCTGTAAACCCCTCCCACCAGCACCACCAGCACCAAAACACAGGAAAACCGAACACACATCTTACAACATGCCAAGCAGGCAGTGGGATAAGCCCCCACCCCCCACCCCCACCCCCACCCCGTCTGCTAGACACGTCAGTTATTACGCTGCGTCTGAGACACACACACATCAACGCCGTCTCCCCTTCTGCTCTCAGTGAACGCAGCACACAGCCGCGGTGAACGGACATTTCATGTTTCACGAGGGGATCAAATCAACTCCGTCAAATATATTGACCACATGTTTGTATGTTTGCTTGAATACAGGAAACAGATAAATATATCTAAAGGAACGAGCGAGGGATGATCTAATCAGCTGCTCACAACAGCAAAGCGCAACTCAGTGTCTGCATGAGTGCGTCGTCCGTCCGTGTGTGTGTGTGTGTGTGTGTGTGTGTGTGTGTGTGTGTGTGTGTTTCCACGCCCGAGTGTTTCCCCCCGCGGTTCCAGGACTTTGGTTTTACAGCCGGCACCTGCCACACATGCAGAGTCCAATGTGGGAGGGGCCTGCCGGCTAATCAGCGGGCTAATTACAGAATTAGCTTTCCATTACAGCTCCTAAGCACTGTTTCATTGTTTTACAGCATGCAGGGCATTTATTGTCAGTATGACGGGGCTGTTATCAGAGCACTGCCGTGACACGGTGTGTATCAAGGCGAGGGCCCAGGAGAAGGCAGCGCACTATAAAGAGTTAAACTAGACTCGATGTTTTAAAAGGAACGCCCTTACATGTTATTGACATTATTTTTAAAGAACTAAACTAATGAATACCAACAACTAGTACGACCCTGTGCAGTCACATGTCATGCCGTGTGAATCACACCGCATGTACAGGGCGTAGAATGAGGCGCACGTGAGAGGCGCACGCGCCCGGCCGGACGCCGATGTTTGACGTGGGTCTCGGCGTTCATCTGTACAAACACACGCGCAAATATGCACTTCAAATTTCACTTCAAATTTCACTTCATCAAAAGTCCAAAACACGAGCGCCCCTTAACAGTCGCCTTGAGCTTTCACCCCCCACCCCCCCCTCCTCCCCGCCACCTTTATGAAAAACTAAAATGTTCAAGCGCCAAACTTCTGTTCGCACACAGAGATGATCCATTTCTGCCTCTTTACAAAAGTCCCTCTTTTCAATCTCCAAAGGTACATGTTGTGTGCACATTGTTGGCTTAGTGCTCGGGGTTTTAAAGGTGACTCCTCGTCCCCATTAGAGGAGTAAACAACATACCGGAGGCGGAGACGAGGAGCCTTCGTTTTCAACATGCACCATAATTACTGAACAACTCTTTTAAGGCAACTCAATTCTGATTATTTTATTTTATTATGTGCAAAATTTCAGAAATGAATTTGATTTCTTGCCAAATACATAAAAAGAAGTGTCAATTATTTAAGTAAGTAGAGCTCCCATAATGCCATGGGGGAGTAAAAGATAAGTACAATGAGGCAACAACTAAAAACAAACCCTGTTTAGTTTGTATTATGTTCGGGTCCATGTTGGCACACACACAGTGGATGTACGCACACACACTAATGTAAAAACACGAGGATTCTCCAGTTCTGGAGTGTTAGTAATTGTCTTATGTTACATGATTTCTAAGAGGGTCGTATCCTCGCAGAGTGTAACTAACACTCCAAAGGAAATTGTGGCAATTTGGTACAATGGGTTGAATTAACAATTTTACTCCTCTGGATCAAAGTGTCCATTATTATTGGCAAATCGATTTGTATTTGATTTTATTTAAAACAATATTGAAAGTTTTCAACTGGGATGAAGTTCTCCCCAAATAAAACAAAAGCATCGGGACTCCTCCGTCGGGTACCGAGTCCAAACCTGAGGCTCAGACCGGCTTCACGGCACGACCCTGAGGCGGCGCTCAGCGTCCGCCGCCACCCTTGGGTGGGCGCTCTCGCATTACGATCGGGGGGCCGTTCTCACCGTGTTGGGGGGGCTGTCCAAGCTGCGGTTGGGGGGCGAGCGAGGGGACACCTTGCCGCAATAGGAGACCAGGGGGAGGTGGATGACGCCGCCCAGTCCCTCGCTATCCTCATCGTCCATTCGCTGTCTGCTGGTTGCCATGGTTACCTCTCCATCTGTCCCCCCATATGGAGAGGCTGGTCGCTTGGAAGACATCCTGGAAAAAGATAGAGAAGAGAGAGAGAAGGAGAAACAAGGGGAAGAGTGAGCAATATTGAAAAGGATGATATAATAGGTTACACGATGGGAAGTGTGTATGTTCCTGTGGATACAACTACTTCCTGGACAGACTGACTGGACAGACTGACTTAACTTTGAATTTGTACCCACTTGTCTGGGTGCTTCCTGAAGACATATTTAAGTGTGGGGAGTACCTGCCCCCCCCCCCAGCAGGTATTCCCCAAAATCCCATTCAGCTCATCAACCTGCACAAATTCTCTATTGGCGTTTTTTTTCTTGAATGACTTTTCTCTCCCTGAGTGGTCGAAGCTCTCGCGCTGCAAGTCCAACACAATCTCCCCTTTTAGTGGCATCCAGCTCGTTGGCAGACCTTCAAACACACTCTCTCCGGTCTTACAGTATGTTTACCACGGGCGCCATTCAGCGCTCATGTCTCCAAAGGACGGGGCCATTACTGCAAATGGAGCCCGCTTGCACCGGCCTTGTGGAGGGAAATGACCGTGTCTTGACAATGGGCTTTCAGAGCAAGACACACAGCGGGAGAAGAGAGAAGAAAAAAGAAAAAAAATCAAATAAATACATTTGTGCTCGACGGAGGCAGAGCAGTACGCCCGGAGACAATAATATGTGTTTATGAAAACCGGAGGACAATAGAGGAACTGGAAGGAAAATGTCTGGGTGCACGCGGGCCCCGCTGTTTGCGTTTGTCACCGGGGCTTTGTTCCCTTGAAAAGGAGATAAAGCCACATCTATTAGGTGAACTCTGCCTCGCACGAGGGAGATGTGTCTCCCCGTACTTCAGCTGAATGGAGATGCAGTGACTACGCGGCTATAATAGAATTTAATGTGCTTCTCAGCGTCGCCTGAGTGCTTTCAGATGCACTTGTCAGCCTTGAAGCCAGCGCGACGATGACCCTGGGTAACAGGCCGCCAGAGGCAGGGATGGAGGGACTGGGGGGGGGGGGGGGGGGGGATAAGCAACAAGCGTCTGTCTGTCTCAAGTGAGCTTGTTTGTTTCGTTAAAACGTTGTTGTTTTTGTTGTTGTTGTTGTTGTACCTCTTCTGCGGGTCCGTACCTCATCTGTCTGAGATGTGTGCTTCCCACTCCGGCCCGACTCTCCCAATCTTCTTTTTCTCTCCCAGTCTTCTTTTTCTCTCCCAGTCTTCCCCCTCTCTCCCAGTTCCCCCCTCTCTCTCAGTCTTCTTTTTCTCCCCCAGTCTCCCCCCTCTCTCCGTTATCCCCCTCTCTCCCAGTCTCTCCCTCTCTCCCAGTTATCCCCCTCTCTCCCAGTCTCCCCCCTCTCTCCCAGTCTCTCCCTCTCTCCCAGTTATCCCCTCTCTCCCAGTCTCCCCCTCTCTCCCAGTTATCCCCCTCTCTCCCAGTCTCCCCCCTCTCTCCCAGTCTCCCCCCTCTCTCCCAGTCTTCCCCCTCTCCGGTAAACTGATTACTCTCTTAACTCTGGTGGATTTCCTCTGGACTCTACATCTGGCGCTGTTCCTCGGAGCAGCCGCCGCTTATTCACTGCTTATTTACCTCGTGACAGTGGAGAGGCGAACAGCATCGAGTGCTGCTCGCTGGGGGCGCGTGGCGCTATCACGTGTGTGTGTGTGTGTGTGTGTGTGGGGGGGGGGGGCAAAATCAAGTAAACTCCACTCCAGTGATGGCGTGCAAAATAACTGTTTTTGGGGTGAATTTGCCTTCATTATTCATATAACTCACATAAAATCTAATAAATTCACGTTATGAAGGGACATAAGTACTTAGTAAATATACAACTCTGTCTCTTGAATCAAGTGGTGCAACGCTACTCTCTCCCTCAGTCCAGCTCTCACACTCATGATGATGCTCTACAAGTTACACCCCGGATTCTGAGCGCAGCACAGTGTGTACCGGGGACACACAGGCCTCGTCTTTATCCGTCTCTCCTGGACACTGTAGTATCTCGTGGGCTTGCTCAGCAAAAAAGATTTCCTATTTGTTCCAGAGACAAAAGAAGAGATAAAAGTCGCTATCGCCAAATCCAATTCAGATTGACGCCGCGATCGCCTCGTGATAACATTTATGATACTGCTGATAAAAGGAGGAAGGAGAAAGAAGTGTGTGTGTGAGCCTGTTTTCTATATGAGGGGCAGGCCCAGCTGTACAAACTACACACACACACACACACACACACACACACACACACGTGTGCATACATAGAACAGAGGCCCGAACACTGCAGGTCTGTCTTCATCACTGCCTGTTTACTTTACCTCCTTTCACTCTCTCACACTGGGGCCTTTTGTTTCAGACGCACTCACACACTCACACACACACACACACACACACACACACACACACACACACTCCTCCCCTTGTGTCCTGTGCACACCACCTCCTTGCCGTAACCCCAAAGAACTGACCCGGGGTCAGCTCTGGAGCCTCTCACCTCACAGGCGTTGCCCTTTGGCTCGGGGGCAGAAACGTTGCCGCTCGCCGGAGGATTTGAGTTTCTTTGACTCTAAAAAACAACACGCATCTCAGAGAAAACTCTTCTCTCTTTGGAAAAGAGAGGACGACGTGTCATCATGCCTTATGCTGTTGTTTCCCCCCCCCCTTCTTTTGCTCTTCTTCCTCTTCGCACCCCTCCTCCCCCTCCCCGTCCTCTGCTACTACTTCCTTGGAGGTGGCTGCCTGTAAATGGGGAGGCCGTTCACGTCTCCTCTCCGGCTATAAAAAAAAGGAGAAATCCCTCTCTCTCTCTCTCTCTCTCTCCCCCCTCCTGTTCTTCCTTTGAAGTGGAATTACGACACAATTGGGCACGGCGGGTGTGCACGTTACGCCGGCTACTTCATTTAAAGTTTGGCGCGGTTGTCGTGCCGCTGGAGACCCGGACGTGACCCGGAAGGAAGAGCCGCAAGAAGGATGAAAGAAGTGAAAATGAAAGTTCCCTGTAGAGGAGGTACATTTCATCGTAGCCCAGGTCATAAGCCCCCCCCCCCCCCAACCATCCAGCAACGTTAATAACACATATGCACGTGCTGCCGGGCCGAAAAAAAGAAGTAACATCTAAAGAAAGCCATTTCTAAAGTGCTGTTTGTCTCTTATGCCAACCAAACTCTTATTACATGAAACACACACGCAAACACACACACACACACAGATACATGCAACCGTGCCCACGGTGAGAGCGCTAAGCTGAGATTAGAGCGCCACTTCCTCTTGGCTTTTTGATGATTAGCGGCTCCTCAGTTAAGTCCCTCTCATATCACATATGTCCACCGCCGCTAAGTCACTAATCGGACAGCGGCGTGCGTCCATTAACGGGCCGAATAATCGCCGCGGACCGGTGGTTAACCGTCTCCTGGCCTCGGCTTACTGTGACCGGCACGCAGCCATTTCACGTCGGCGCGTCGGCAGCTGCACGCCGACACGGAGGACGCTCACACGCACGGGAGGCGGAAGAACAACGCACCGACATAAATAAATGGGGGAAAAAGATTGATTTCAGCTTCATTGAAGAGTGAGAGAAAAAAAACAAAGCAAACACACACACACACACACACTCACACACTCACACACATGGTGCTAACTGCTCTCGTTAACTCCTCTGCTCAGAACAAGCTTCCAGGGAGTGTGGGAGCTCCTCTGGAGAATTCCACAGTGTGTGTGGGGGTTCTATGTCTGTGTGTGTGTGTGTGTGTGTGTGCGTGTGTGTGTGTGTGTGTGTGTGTGTGCGCTCAGCCTCGCTTTAAATTACCACTCATGATTTCAACATTCAGTCAAATCCATCGTCTGCAGTTGGACTATGAGAATATGAGAATATGAGAATGTGAGAATATGAGAATATGAGAATATAAGAATATGAGAATGTGAGAATATGAGAATATGAGAATATAAGAATATGAGAATGTGAGAATGTGAGAATATGAGAATATGAGAACGTGAGAATATGAGAATATGAGAATATGAGAATGTGAGAATATGAGAATGTGAGAATGTGAGAATGTGAGAATATGAGAATGTGAGAACGTGAGAATATGAGAATATGAGAACGTGAGAATATGAGAATATGAGAATATGAGAATGTGAGAATGTGAGAATATGAGAATATGAGAACGTGAGAATATGAGAATATGAGAATATGAGAATGTGAGAATGTGAGAATATGAGAATATGAGAACGTGAGAATGTGAGAATATGAGAATATGAGAATATGAGAATGTGATAATATGAGAACGTGAGAATATGAGAATATGAGAATGTGAGAATATGAGAATATGAGAACGTGAGAATATGAGAATGTGAGAATATGAGAATATGAGAATGTGAGAATGTGAGAATATGAGAATATGAGAATATGAGAATGTGAGAATATGAGAATGTGAGAATATGAGAATATGAGAACGTGAGAATATGAGAATATGAGAATGTGAGAATGTGAGAATATGAGAATATGCGAACGTGAGAATATGAGAATATGCGAATAGGAGAATGTGAGCGGCGGTTGATTCCAAACTGTTGTCAGGAGTCAAAGTGACATTTGTGTTGTTGTTCTTTGTCTTTTTTGTTGTTGTTTTCTTGCGACTGCTCAGAAGAGCCCGCCTGTCACTCAGGCGCCTGTGAGTGGAGATGCGAGCCGTCTTTGAGACGGTCCTCTCGGGGAGTGGAGGGCCACATCACGCCTTCTCGGTGAGGCACCGGGCGCTCTGCCCCCGAGGAGCCGCCGCCACGCCTCCCTCCGTACGACACTTCGGGCGGGAAATTAAACTAACGTTTCCCCCGCGTCACGCTAACACTCGCTTTCTCTCCCTCTCTCCCTCCGTCTCTTCCTTTCGCTACATTTCCTTGTATCAGCTTTCAAAACTCCGTCTCTTTCCGTCTCCATCCCTCCGTCACACTCTCTTGAACTTATTTTAACATCGCGCTCCGTCCTCCTGCTCTTTCACTCTCTCCCTCTCTCTCCGGTGTTGTCTTACTCACTGTTCCCTCTTTACACAATCAGCTGTTTGTAAGAATGTCGCTCCATCACTCCCCCCCCCCCCCCCGTGCAAACTCTTAAGGATATTGCCTAATATCTATTTATAGGCTGTCCTTTTGAACAGTGGGAAGAGCGGAGCGGCAACGCAGAGGAAAGGCTGAGATGGAGAGGGACAGGCGAAGAGAGGGAAGCCCTGGAAGAGGTGGACAATAATGGTACTTTTTCCCTCAGTGTGCCCCCTCCCCACCCAAGAAAGTGCAAGCCTGTGTTTTTGTAAGATGTCTGGACGTGAAGTGTGACCGCACCGCCGTAAAGCGAACACGTTCCGGCTGCTGAACGCTGGGTTTTCCCTGATGACTTTCCCCACTGTAAACGGTGTGTGCTCAGAGAATGTGAACACAGCTCCTGCCTGTAGAATAACCACACAGTCATGTACACACAGACCCACCCTGACACACACACACACACACACACCAAAAGGCGCAGACACACACTCAGCATCACGCACACAAGGCATCCTCTGTGAGGTGCCCTAACAGCCCAAACCCTGTTTCCTGTCCATTTTCACCACAAAAGGCAATAACACACAACCTAATGTCACCGCTGTTAATCACACACACACACACACACACACACACACACACACACACACACACACGCTGGAAAGACATTCATGTGTTGTGTGTGTGTAAAGAAAGCAAACGGGGAGTGAGCGCAAAAGATGTGGGCTAACTCCCTCTCTCTCTCTCTCTCTCTCCCTCTCTCTCTCCCTCTCTCTCTCCCTCCCTCTTTCTCTTTCTCTCTCTCCAGCCAGAGCTTTAGTCACCAGCTTTCCTTGTCATGTTTTCAGCAATTTTTCCCTTCTTTTAAAAGATGTTATGTCTTTACACTGAGTCACCAGACGACGTGATCGCCGCTGACATTTTAGAAAGGACAGAAACGACAGAAAGGATAAGTGATGGAGGGAGGGAGGGAGGGGAAGAAGAGGGAAGAAAGTTTGCTTTGCTCGTCCGTCCATCTATAAACTTTCGGGGGCTTTGTCGTCATCGGTTTTAGTGAAAAAGGCTCGTGGGAAAATCTGGAGTGTCGCCGTAGAAGAAGGGAGGAGAGAGGCAGTGGGAGAGAGGGGAGGGGGAGGTGGGAGAGGGGGAGGTTGAAGCGAGACAGACGGAGAGAGGAGAAGTGCATCCGGTGGACGGCGGCCCCGCTCCCCTGGTGTTTTGCGAGGGGGAGACGCTGCATAATGTTTATTGAGCGAGGGACAGTGTTTTTCCATTGTTGCGCCAGGACGCTATTTGTTAAGCAATCCATAACGGAGTCACAACATTTGTCTCACTGTCAGTGACTTGGCCTGCCCCTGTAAACCACACACACACACACACACACACACACACACACACACACACACACACACACACACACACACACACACACACACACTCCCAGCTGGCCTCCGCTTTTCGCCCTGCACTTTGAAACTCTCCCACCTCGGCCCAAATGGTCTCCTCCTTTTTCCTCTGCCACCCCCGGGCCTTGTCTCCCCCTCTCTCTCTCTCTTCCTCCCTCCCTCTCTTTCTCTCTCTCCCTCCCTCACTACCTGGAAAGACAGAGGTTTCATTGTGGCACACTGGAATGGAGCTCCAAGCCTCTAACACTGTCTCCTTTTGTAGATCTGGGCGGATGGTAAATGGTGTGAGTCTGTGTGTGTGTGTGTGTGTGTGTGTGTGTGTTTATGAGAGGAAAGACAGATTAGTGTAAAACAAAGATACCTGAATTGATGGATGGTTGTGAAGTGTGAATCCTGGATATATACACACACACACACACACACACACACACGCACACGCCGCTGGAGTTTTCCTACTCTGTTGACGATGCAATCCCTCCACCTGACCTTTGACCCCTACCCTGTGACCTCATGTCATACGACCAGACTCGAGCGAGCCCGGAGGGACACCTCTGTCTGCGTTTCTTCCACCGCCGCAGACACACTCTCCCTTTCCCAGTCCCTGCCGTCTCAGACTCCATCGTCCTCACCCCTTCATCCCGTACACACCCGCTCCCCCTCCCCCATCCATAAACAACAACAACAACAAATTCAGCCAAATCCCCCCCCTCCCTTTCTTCCATTGGCTATCAGAGAGGGTCAGCTGATCGCACCGCGGTGGGAGAGAGTCGCAGGGGCGAAGGGGGAGGGTGGGAGTGTGCTGAGAGAGGGGAGGAAGTGGAGGGGGGGGAGGCTTTAGCATTCTCCTCTGGTATTTTTCTGTCTGTCGTTCTTTCTTTCCCTTTCTTTCTCTATGCACCCCCCCCCCCCCCCTCGCTCCGTGGATGGAGACACGGTTATCAAGGCTCTCTGGGGACAGACAATATGGCCCAGACAATGGCCCCCAGTCCGAGGTGGTGGTGGTGGTGGAGGGAGAGAGAGGGAGGGAGAGAAAGGGAGGCCGGGACAGGGCCACAGGGGAAGAGAGGGGCAGAATGGAGCATTAGTTTGCAAAGCACGGACACTCCACTCAATTACTCTACTAGCTTCCTCCCTCCCTCTCTCTCTCTCTTACACACACACACACACACACACACACACACAGATGCACACACACACACACACACACACACACACACACACTCCCTGTCCTCAAACACACACACACCACTTTAATCTGGCCCTTTTAAATGAGGTACAGAGACACTCACACTGCTCACTTCAATTGGAAACAAGTTGTTATCATCAGGAGCAACACGTTTCGTTCTCGTAGGAAAAATAAAACTGCCATGACTACCAAAATAAAAACTCAATCATTATTCAAATAAATACAAATAAAAGAGATTTAGCACATTGTAAAAAGTCAAACTCCGGCTTTGAAATGTCTTCAGCTCATTATAATCAACATTTTAAAATGAAAGGTGCTCCTCATGCAGAATGAGTTATTATTATAATAATTAATAATAATCACGTGTGCGTTAAAGTGTAAGTGTCATATTACTGTTTTCGGTGATTCATGTAGGGCACATTTTAAATACTTTAGTATTGATGAGTGCTTTGATCTAAATTGATACTTCATAATTGTAAACATGATCATTGCTTTGCATTTAAAATCTTTAAAGTAACAATTGCAGTATTATCTTTGTAAAAGTAAACAAATGCAATATTCGAGCAGTGGGTGGAAAAACTACAAAACTAAATACATTAAAAATCTAACTAAAGTGCCGTACTTGACTTATTTACTTCCCACCGCTGTGGAAATATAAATCTGATTCACGAATAGTAATAAAATAAAAAGCGTTCCGTCTCAGAGGAATCAGATGAAATGCTTCAGCCTGCTGACAGCGTGCTCAGTGCTGAGAGCGAGTCACGTCAGACTGGATGTGAGCGGGTCCAGCTTAAAACCGCTCAACGTGTTGACACAACCAGTGGCACGCACGCAAACACACACACACACGCACACAACGCACACACACTCAGACACCCCAATAAACCAGGGGGACAAATGGAGGGGTGTGAAAATCTACCACTGCCTTAACACCACAACGACAGAGACCTCTTCCTCTCCTCCCCTCCTCCACCCCCCCACCGCCCACCCCCTCTTAATCTCTGGCACTTCCCTGTAACCCTGCTCCTTCTCCTGCTCCTTTCCCTTCTCCTTTTCCTGCTCCTTCTCCTGCTCCTTCTCCTGCTCTTTCTCATCGGGGAGGAATGTGTCACTTTGACCGCATCGCCCCCTTCGTCTCTCTCCATCCTCAATCTCCCTCTGAAGTCTCTCGACTGAGCTTTAGTTGCTTTGGCTTCCTTTTCTGTGTGTGTGTGTGTTTTTTTTTTCTGTTTCTGTTTGAGCGAACAGATGAGGCCGTGTTAGCGAAGGCAAATCTGCTTCCAGTATTTTTCAGCTCCGGCTGTAAAATTGAGAAACAGCGTTCGTCCGCTCGCTCGTAGAAAGCATAAGAACGGTTGGAACCATAAAAAGACATAATTGTAATATAAAATATAAACGCTGAAATGTTATAACTAATGTTGACGCTGTGGCCAAGCAGGAGGTGCGTTTCAAACAGCTCGTCAAGACAAAATATTAAAAAAAACACAAGACTTTTTGTTGGCTTAAAAAAAAAAGAGAATTTTAAATACATAAGTGTGAGTTACTTTAAAAGGTAAACTCACACGCAGGAAACATGAACGGCTCACTTGTGACGTCTCACCTCTGTTTAGACACAACCGCTCTGAAGAACTCACACAAACTCATCTTCCTCGGCTATTTTCAATTTAAAACCCCGCGGAATTTTTGGGGGACAATAATGCAATTACGGGAAAGGTGAAAAGAAGAAGGAGGAGGAGAGAAAGAAAAAGTGTAAACAAGTGGAAGTAGAAGGAGAGGATGAAGTGAGAGAGGGCGGCAGGATGTGGAAGAAAAGCACGGGGTGAAGGAGGCGAGCGGAGACTTACAGAAATGCAGGAACCGAAAGCATCGCGACCACCGAGGCTGGAGAGCACACACACTGGCGACTCACACACACTCTGCAGAGAGACTAGTGCTCGACACACACACACACATCCACGCACACACACGCACGGAAAAGGAAGATACCCCTCTCTTGCTCACACACATACAAATACACACACACACACACACACACACACACACACGGCCAGAGCCAGTGATGGAGTGCATTACTGGAAAGCAGGAGTTTTAAGCACTCTCCTCCTAAGTCATTGTAATCCCTGCATTTATCTCCATACATTCTGCTTTTGGGTGTAATCCTTTAAATTTATTAATTCCTACTAGCCGTTGTTATCTTCTTTTTTTTTCTCCTTAACCACTTGAACCGGATTGAACGGTTTATTAAAAACATGTTTGTTGTTTTTATTCTACGTCTAAATGTGTTCTTAATTCAAAAGGCGGCCCCTGAACACCCCACCAGCGACCCCAGTTTATCACGGGAACAAAAGATTAGTTTCATCGGGGGCCAAACCGAGCGCTACTTTAACGCAATAAAAAGTCAAGCAGGAGACGGCAGAGAGAGGCGCGCACGGGAAGTGTCTATGTGTGTGTGTTAGTATTAAAACGCCGGGTATTATAACATAATCCGTCTCTCGCAGCATTAGCATCAAACGGCCATTATTTCACCGGCAAAAGCCACTTGTGTTGACAGTGTCGGCGAGAGGGCAAAGGGTTAGCACCTCGACACGCAGCAGGCCCGCACCGACATCAGAGGGCCACGCTGAGATTAACTTTAGCATAAGGCAAGAAGAAGACAAAAACACCACCACCACAACAACAACAACACACACACACACACACACACACCACCATGGAGATTGACAATAGGATTACTGTGGGTTTGCATGTATTGAATTTGGATTAAGTGGAAAAAATAAATTGCAAAATAAGTCAATTTCAAAAGACGCCGCTGAGCAGGAGGGTGTAAGCATCTCCAATTGGGATTGGAGAAGTCTTTCATTTGGGGTTTTGTTTTCCGAGGGTCTAAAAATAAAGACACTTCTGTAGATAATTGTGACTTGTTGAATGCCGCTCGCACACAGAGACGTTTAAAGAGCTGATAGGGGAAAGCAGAAGTAAACACGTTGTGGTGAGAAGTGGAGATGAGAGGGGGATCTTACATCCTGACTTTGAAACAAACTCTTTGAAAAGTGCCTCTCTTTTCTCTCTTCACACAGACGCTCACACACACTCACACACACACACACACACACACACACACACACACACACATACACACACCGTTTGTCTATGGAGGTATTGAATTGAGTGAACACAACTCTAGTCAGGGAGGTGGGACAGAGGAGGTAATGTGGGACGATTGAGTGACTTCTGGGGGAACAAAAAAACAACATATGAAACACACACAAACACACACACACACACACACACTCAAACAAACAAACACACGCACACACACGTTTATGTAATGTGTGTCGTATCTCTTCCAAAAGAATAGGAGTCAATCATCAACTATCCTTCTGTCTCTGCCTCTGTCATACACACACGCACACACTCCCCAGCCTCAAACTCAGCCGACAGTCGCTAAGACACTTCACATGTTTCACACACACACACACACACACACACACACACACAAACACACACTCACACAGAGGAGAGACCGAGTCTTCTCTCCACACACATGCCTCTCTACTCTCTGTCCTCTCTCTCTGTCATCCCTACGTGAACATGTGTATGTTTTTTGGGCTGTGTGTGTGTGGGGGGGCGTGCGTGCGTGTGTGTGTGTGTGTGAGAGAGAAAGCGTCACGTACCTGTTACACTCCTGAGGTAGCTCAGGCTCAGTGAGCATGCTGGAGTGAGGGTCCGTCACTCTTGTCAACAACAACATAAAACAGTCCCACAATGCTCAGATGAACAAGGTAAGTCTCCAAAAACAAGACGGGATAAAAGTGATCCTTCAACCTCTCTCACACACACTGCCTATTCTCTCTCTCTCTATCGCTCTCTCTCTCTCTCTCGCTCGCTCTCTCTCTCTCTGTGTGTTCCTCTCTGTCTCTCTACTCACACACTTTCAGCCTTACACCCTCCCTCACTCTCTCTCTCTTTCTCTCTCTCTCTCACTCACTGCCTCTGTCCCTCCTCTTCTCCCTCCCTCGCTGTAAGCTGTGAGATCTAGGCTCAGCTCTTAAAGGGCCAGCAGCAGAGCCTGTTCATCTGTCGCTCACTCAGTGTGAGTGTGTGTGTGTGTGTGTGTGTGTGTGTGTGTGTGTGTGTGTGTGTAAGCAAAGGGGAGGGGCTATTTGACCATAGGGCTCATCACTCCGAGTGCACAGCAGTGCTGCCCCCTTCCTCAAGTCCATCTCTTCCCCCCACACGCACACAAACACACACACACACACACACACACACACACACACACACTCAACAGTCAGAGATCATGCAGACACACTTCAGGGTGATAAGACCACAGCAAGCCCGTACATATCCTTCATTAAGCAACAGGCAGGGGATGAATCAATAGGAGGTGAACCACAGTGAACTATGTGGAACACATGCTCACACACAGCAGCTTTGAAGACTGTTGTTGTCATTTTAATCGCTCTTATTGGGTCACAAACAAGACGGTGGATCTATTAGAAGAAGAATGTGTACTTTTTGTTGCATTGGTCATTATTGTAGTTTCTTGCATTGGATGTTCACACTACGAGGTTTAATACCTCCTCACGTCATCGCCTCTTATTTTGTCCTTCTTAGAGTCACCTTTTTGAGACGTAATCTCTTATCCGGCATGCACCCTGCATTAAAATATGGATGGATGATGTAACCTTAAAGATGTACTCATGTCAGAGTGTAAATGTGCCAATGTGTTATTTGTTGTGTTTTTTCTTATAATTTTGTATCTATTTTTTGTTGTTCCTCAACTTTTTATTTCTCCTTTCCCTTTGTATTGTATCCTTAAAGTCCTGTCCTGTTTGTTTGTATAGTCCAAATAAATATATATATATATATATATATATATATATATATATATATAAAATACAAAAAATACGGATGCATATTTATCTCAAATGGTCGGGGCGACGGCCATCACACATAAAAAAATAATAAAAGAAGCAGTTATTGTATGACTGAAGCACTATGGGCGCAGTGTTGCAGCCCGACGTACAGTAGGGCCGAATGTTACAACATATCTGAAATGCTTTGCACTCACTCGCGCTTAATTGGTTAACTCGTGTTTGCTGTCCTCTTTTCCTGGCCCTTTGGTTCCACTGTTTTGAAGCTGTTATGCGCTACACACACACACACACACACACACACACACACACACACACACACACACACACACACACAGTGCTCTTCACGTGATCGGCTCCGCCGGCAGAAGCAACAGAACAGTGGTAAAAAATTAGCCTTGACACACGACTATAATAAGAGGCGTCCGACACTGAATAAACTGCTCCTCTGTCCCGAGGGGTTAAACGCATTTCTATGTGTGCATCGACGTGTTATTACCGTTTGCCGATTGTCGTTATGATCGGAAAAATAACGTTGAAAGAAATATAGAATTTCCTGTTTCCGAGAAGAAAAACATAGAAAAACCTACTGGCTATTAAAAAGGCCTCATTGTTCACCAATAGAAATTCATTTTCTACCCACTCGTGTCTTTAAATGCACTTATTCTAATACACGTGGCTAAGAGTTTGAATAGAATGTTCATATGAATTTTGTTTCTATGCCTTTCAGTATTAGTGCAGAACAATGACAAGGACGAGGCATTCAGGTGCGATGCACATCATCCGGCCAACGAGGATCTTCTTTTGTCCTTCTTCTCCATGGTCACTGTAAAAAAATAAATAAAGATGGACAAGATGCAATTTGAATGTTTTAACATAAAATTCTCTTTCTGTCTTTTTGTTACTGTGCGGCGAGAGGCAGACATTTGATTCTGCAACGTTGGAAACATTTTGTTTCGAAGGACAGCTGAACACTTCCAACAGAACATATGCCCAATCTCACATGCATGGGCAAGCACACACACACACACACACACACACACACACACATCCCCGTATGGACATTGGACTGAGGACCGAGTGAATTCACATTGGAAGTGAGGACCAACCTTTCTGCTATATTTAAAAATAAATGAATGTTGCATTTCACATGCATGGGCAAACACACACACACACACACACAGTGGCTGAAACGCTCACCAATCACACGCTTACATTGTGTCCTTAGGTGCAGTACGGTCTCTGTGTGTGTGTGTGTGTGTGTGTGTGTGTATGTGTGTGTGTGTGTGTGTGTGCGTGTTTGTGTGTTTTAGAGAGAGTGTATGCGTGTCGTCCATAGTGCTGTCAGTCACTATTAGGGGTGTGTGGTCTACGTGTCACACATACGGCCACTCCAGCTATTGTTCCAAGAGTGCAGAGAGAAGCAGAGCTGACAGACTGCCACTTCTGTGATACTTTAACACACACACTCAGACTCAGACACACACACACAAAAACACACACACACACACACACACACGTTTAGGGAAAGGAGGAGAGAAAGCGAGCCGCCGTCGCTGCACCTACTGTAGACAAGCACACACACCTACTGTATGGTGTCACACGCCCACACACACAGACACAAACAGCATGAATATATACACAAGTACAGTGTTGAGAAGTATTTACTAAATTAGAAACTTTTCGTGGACAAAACCATCCCACCACATTTATTAAGTGATTGTTCTGGAGCTTTCCGGTGAATCACACTATCCTCGTTCACAGATGGGTAATTGTCAGTTTGTCCTTTAGCGCTTTCAGGACTTTTAGTTTAGCGTAGAGATCCTCGAACACATCATCCCATGGAAATGAACTCTCCCTCGAGCCATCAATCAGACGTTAAAAGTGCCAGTTGTTGTATCTGAGGACATTATATCTGGCATCTGGCATTTATTGTCTTCACCATTCACAGACCTACCAATCCTCACAGAGTATAGATGGTGGAGAGGATGGAGACGTACGTCTATATGGTTGGACCATTGAGCGTGCTGTGTGTGTTTGATACCTGAGAAAGCAACAGGTAGTGGAACTGAAGCTATTCGTAGCAACATCTGATTGTTACGGTGGGAAAACACCTCTCTCTCTTTCTCTCTCTCTCACTCAATCTAAAACTATCTCTCTCTAACTCCAAAATGCTCTCTGTAACTATCTCTTTTTCTCTGAACCTCTCTCTCTACCTCTCTTTCTAATTCTCTCTGTCACTCTAAAACCCTCTCTTTCTAAAACTATCTCACTCTAAAATGCGCTGTACCTCTTTCTTTGAAACTCTCTCTCTAGCTCTCGTTCTAACTCTTTCTCTCACTATAAAATGCTCTGTCTAACTCTCTATTTAACTCTAAAACCATTGATCTCTCACTTTAAAACTCTCTAACTCTTGCTAACTCCCTCTAACACTAAAACTCTCTGTCTCTAACCTCCTCTAACTCTAAAATGCTCTACCTCTCATTCTTAACTCTCTCACTCTCTAATTAATGTTCTCTCTTTCTAAAACTTTCTCTATCCCTCTAACTCTCTCAGAAATACATCCACACTTCTTGATGTCAACCGTTCATCAGACATATAGGACACACACACACACACACACACATACACACACACATGCACTGCTCACTAGAAGACAGCAATATGAATATGTCAACAGCAATCAGTGGCATTATAGTTTTCTACTTTCCTAATTGAATTCATAGTCAAATGGAGAGAATACTCTGGGAGGACTAAATCTAATCGCATTCCACTAAATTGGTACTCGATTGGACCCGGCATCTCTCCTTGACCCTGTAAACAGCTGCAAAACCAATGATGACCTCATTTGTGCATAATAGAAATAATTTCGCCATTATGCGGCGGATTTTGCGTCAATCGGCGCTGACCTAAGCCCAACCCTTGAAACGCCAGCTGAGAGAATGAGACTGAGCCTTCCCCCCCCCCCCCCCCCCCCCCCCGTCATGTGTTCAATGGATGTTTACCATGATTACCATTCCCACAACGGGTTTGGCTCTTTACTTTGACACAAACTCAGCCGCGGTTCATTCCGACCTGAATATATACTGTGGCAACCCGGGGGAACCTGAGCTTTGGGATCCGCCTCCGATGCGCTGTTTGCTCGGGTTTTCCCCCTGGTCTGCCACAATACGTAGATAAATATGTATAATATAGCAGACACGGCCACTGCCAGCCAACATTGGCAGTAAAAAAACATGTCGCTGAGGAATACGAATGAACAAGGCCACCGGAGTGCATTGTGAGAGGAGAGGAGAGTGAAAAGAAACTGTTTCACCTGGGCTGGAAACAAAAGGGGCCTGTGGAGTGAGACGTAGGGTCTTCAACACAAGCTGTGTTTTTAGTAGGACGAGAGGGAGGTGACACAAAGCTGCTAGTATAAGGACAGGATATGCAACACAAACACACATGCACACACACACACACACTCTACGATAAAACGTGCTTTGACAGAGAGAGACGGGAGCAAAAAAATACCCAGAAGGAACGGTAAAAAGTTCGATGAAACGCACGGTCATTCAGGAACACAGGAAAAAAAACCTGCAGAGAAGAAAGCATGTGTGTACACGTAGGCACACACACACACACACACACACACACACACACACATACACACACAGTCCATTACAATGAAACCGTTGATGGGAGGCCCCTGTGTCGGGACCCTAACAGCTGTAGTGCATTAGGGGCCGACCATGTGCAGGGGTTAGAGAGAGACCGGCAGTAAACAATCCCAAAGGCTGAAGACACACACACACACACACACACACACACACACACACACACACACACACACACACACACACACACACTTATAGTCTCACATGTCATCATAAGCCACACATTTTCACAAAGATTCACGCAACACATTATGCAAATGAGGGGACACACACATCGGACACAATGTGCCAAATCAGTAGTTATGGACCCGAGAGAGCGAGTTCACATCGACAGCTCACATTTAAATCAGGGCGATCGAGACTGCTGCCACGCCGTGAATCTAAATTCTGCGACGGAGCGGACAGAAATTCGACGCAATTTCAAACCGTATAGTAATTCATCGCAAGGTTAGAAATGTTCGGCAATGATCGGCGATGACTGGTGGATGTTGACTTATTATTAGCCCGATACTGTTTGTCTCTGCGGCGCACGATTGCCAAGCAGAAGTGATGTTCAACCCCAGTAGAGTGAGTCCTTTAAGTCCTAAACTGCAGTTTGTAGTCGTTTGGGCGACAAAAAAAAGAAGAAAAGTGACTCCACGTCGTTCAACAGACACAGCTGCATATCAAAGTGCGGATGTGTGTGTGTGTGTGTGTGTGTGTGTGTGTGTGTGTGTGTGTGTGTGTGTGTGTGTGCCAGAGTTTTTGGTCACGGATCAAGTTTTTCTTTTATCCCAGACACAACAGTGTTTCCCCTACTTTAGCCGTGTGGTCATTGCCTTATGCACACACTGACCTCAGTCATGATGGCAAAATGCTCCGTTACTCCGAGCATCCCTGGAACTCAAAAGCTGAGGTCTGTCAGTATATTCTTTGTCACCTGCTGAAATAACTGATTGTGGGGATGTTCTTGACGACTCAACACTTTAAAACTTAGCACAATCCATTGTTATGTGCAGAATCCTTCAGAATCCGCGCTGCTCCCCTTCGGCATGAGCTGCCAGCGGGATGAACCGTGGACTGAGTGCAACCTGACAGTTATAACTCTGGCACCCGCCGCCGCTGAGTTGTGCCAGCATTAATACATTAGTGACACCGAGACACAACAGTGGAAAGAAAGCCAGATGGAAAACTTGACCGGTGTCTGAAGCGACTCCTTCTTTCAGTCGGCAAATGCTCCAAAAAAACACAAAATGCCTTGTGAGGGATAAAATGGGTTTCTAAAAAAAAAAAGTTTGAATATCTTACTGTTACCTTTTGCTTTTGACAGTATCAGATAACATATTCCAGGTAACACCCGACGAGAGTATTTTCAAAAGCACAATATGATCAACAATTTAGAATTGAGCATTGAGCATGAAGCCCCCCCCCCCCTCCCCAGTCTCTCGCTCGCAGCTCATCTCAGCCTCGGGGTGAGCTCATATATCAATACCCCGGGCATCTTTTCTTCTCTCTCCCTCTCCCTCTCTCATCTTTCCTGGAAGAGGGGGAGAGAGGTAAGGCCGGCGTGGACAGGCACGAGCCCCTGTGAAGTGGCTTTATCGCCGGGGGACGCGTGCAGGCGGAGGACCTCGTCTGAAGGCTGAGTGGCAGGCGGCAGAAGCCATTAAGATACAGCCGCTATCTCTCGCTGCCAGGGCCCTTTCGATGCAGGCGGGGGGCTCAGCCGCTCTCATCCCCACCCACACACACACCTTCTATCCTGTGGTACTTGAACCGACTCGCGCTGACATGGCTGTGGACACGTGTGCGTTCATCTACACTGAGCGGCAGATCTTTTCCCACCGTCTCTCCTCCCCCCACCCCACACCTGTCAGTCTATCTGGAGTCTGTTCCACCTCCGAAACCCATCACCCGCCTGGTCATGAGAAAGGTGCACCTTCAAATGGGCGGACAGAATGCACCTTTTAGGATGTCCAGGTATGAGCGCGACTGAGCCGCTATCCCTAACTGAACTATGGGTTGTTTTCGGAGAGTACAATTTATTGTCCCCGTCTCACCCAACTGACATCGGTAAAGTCCGCCGACACATTCGTCTTAACCAGAGTTTTTCTCGGCCGCTGCTCAAGGTTAACGGATCTGAACTGCTGTGTGTGTGTGTGTGTCGATACCTTTCCCCCTCCGTGAGCTGCCCTGTAAACAAAGCAGTCGTCTTCCAACCGACGACGTCTGCGGGGGGAAAATTAATTAGCAATATGCACTCTTTGTGTGACTCTTAACTCATTACTAATTAGCCAGTTTTTTTTTTCTTCCTCTTTCCCTCCTCTGCTTCCCTGTGAAACATCAAGTGAGTTAATTACAGCTGAGGGAACACGGATTGTTTCTGGTGTCACTTATTTATTAGTAATCTTCGGTGTTGTCGTGAGCGGGCGAGCGGGCTGCGGCGGACAAAGCCCCGAGTGAATGAAAGGGAGTCTGTGTCACGGCAGGGTTAATGAATCACTAGCCTGGGAAGATAAATACAAAGTGGATGATTTACCCCCCAACCCCCCAAAAAAACGTCCGGACATCTTGGAAACGCACACAGACACAAAAGAAATTGTCCATTCATGAGCCCACAAACTCACACACACTCATTCACACACTAATGGCACGCTAAATGCCGCGACTGACTACAAAAAAAGGATGGGAACATTTCTGGAGGAAAAGATCCTTTTGGCTCCAACCAGTGAGGACGAATGGCGGAAGGAGACGGACATGGACTTGGTCGATGGACCCCACATTGATCCATGGGAGCGATGTCTGCCTCGGGAAGGACAACAACAACAACAACAACAACAACAACAACAACAACAACAATAGGACTCGAGTGAAAATGATCATTCTGATAATTCTGACTGATAAGAAGCTTTTGGTGTTCACCCCACTGATCAGATGGATTTATAGGGACTGAGCCCTAAAGTGTCTGAGACGCACATCGTGGTGATTGAAGGGTGAAGTTGTAAAGCAATGGCAGCAGAAATGAAGGACCACAGAACATGGTTTACATGTATCAAGAGTCTGAGAGTTAAGATGATCATTAGATGAGCAGAAAGCCTGAGAACAAGTCCCAGTGAAATCATGGAATGAAGTGGAGCTCCAAAGTGATGGACAACTAGAAGGAGTGTGTCTGTATGAACTTCCTGTTTGTATTTGGCTTCACTACAATAGGTTACTGCATTGTACTTATTAAACATGCCCTTCTAAACTTCAGGAAAAAGGTTACAGAGCAACTTCCTGGTTGACTTGACTTACATGTGTGGTTTTCCTGTAGAATGAGGGATTATTGCTGACATTTTATTTTTCTAATAAAATATCGAAGCTTTAGATAATCCAGCTAAAGTGTCATCACACAAGGCTGCAACCACTGACATATGATCACAAATTGCCGCCTGGTCTCACCGCAGAACATCAAGTAGCTCGGGACGCAGCGATCAGCGTCTCCATCCGACACGTCGGGACCGCTGCCCCGTGGTCAGATACAAAGCAACGGACAAAGTCTGAAGAGCCAACAAGTCGGCTCAGGGTGGAGTACGGGTCACACACATGTACGTATGTCTCCACCGACCGGTCAAATTGCAGTTTACATCCAATGTTGGTTGAAAAATGTCTTCATCACTATCCTATGGGAGATTTGAGTCGAATTGTCATTGACGTTAACCTTTCTCGAAGCCCCACCCCCGCTTCTACTCCACCAGGCTGTGGACATGCAGTGGCTTGCTCAGCATATAAATGCTCATGCAATTGTTAAAATAATTTCTTGAGCAAACCCCCCCCCCCAAAAGGTGTTGTGTGAGATCACAGTCACCTTGACCTTTGACCTCCAAACTCTAATCAGGTCATCCTTGGGTTCAGGTGGATGTCAGTGCTCATAAGCGCAAAAGTCAAACCTTTACTGAACAATTACATTAATCTGGATATTCATGGTAAATTATGTTGTGCACGTACTGAGTGGGCAGGGGGGGGGATGGAGGCGACTTGAAAAGGTGTTTGATTTCCCTGCTCACAAGGACAGTAGATGAATAATCCCCCGTCCCCCCTCCCCCTACATAAGTAACTAAAAGTTTCCTCCCGCTCTCATTATATCACAGAGATGGAGAACAGCAAAACATCTTTAAATATGAAAACACAGCGGATTATCACTTCGAGACTCTGAGCTTTGTTCTTATCCCCAGGAGCTGATGTTCTCTCTCTACCTCTTCATCTCCCCCTCCAGTCTCCCTCCACCTCAAAGCTGTCAGGATGCTGCCTCCTTCGGTCTGAGGCTGAATGGGGGTTTGGCACCGTTCCCCTCTCCGCTCTCGCTGTATTTTTATTATATATAAATATATATATCTTCTTTTTTTAAAGAGCACACATGTTTATGCACCGAATCTCTGCACTTTGTGTTCCTCCACGTCAAGGAGCCAGCTCAACCCGGGATTGATGCGCCCAGGCAGCCCCCTGTGGACTTGCTCTGAGGGAGGAGGGGGATGACAGAGAGAACAGAAGAAAAGAGAGAGGGAGAGGGTGAGAGAGGGAGAGGGAGAAAGAGAGAGAGAAAGAGAGGAAATGATTTTCTGATTTTCTACACAGGCTTTGTGGTCCTGGAAGGCTTCATATGTGTGTGCGTGTGTGTGTGTGTGTGTGTGTGTGTGTGTGTGTTTTAAGTCCATTGGTGAGAACAAGAGGAGAGGAGATTGTGCTATCCACTGCCTGAGGCCTATGCTGAGCCTATATATTTAAGCCCCCTCTGTTCCTTGCTTAACAATAACGCCTACTAGTTTTAATTTAATTCTGTCATTTTTTCTTTTTTGAATTTTTTATATACCAAATAATCCACTTCCATTTTCTATGTCACAGCTGGAGAAATAAATCTAATCTTATCGCCGCGCAGACTGGGTGTGAGGTTTGACACTTAAGAGTTTTTTTGTCCTATTTAGTTTTTTTTCATCTCCTTCTCATCTTCTGGGCCATGTGTGATAAAGAACAATAGCCACAGACGTGTATGTGTGTGTGTGTGTGTAGCTTACAGAAGGCCAGGTAGTGCACGGGGACACGCGTGGAGGCGTTCGTAGTATTTCTGTACGTGTGCAGCCGTGCGCGTTCGATGGTGGGAGGAGCGCGACTTGAGACATGAAGAAGGCTGCCAAAGGAACACGGTTACTTAAGAAGAGGGAAAAATAGTTACGGATTTGGAGGAACACAAAAAAACAGAAGGAAAAAATTGACAAAAAACAGTGCTTCTTGAGATTGAAGGCGACCCGCCAGTTGGCCCGTGGCCACTCCAGATGTGGCGCGCTTCCTCCTCTTACATCTTTCAGGCCAGCAGCCACCGTTTAGCAGCATAAAGCCCGCACCCACACGCCGTCATTACCAAACCACAGCTCACCACCTCTTTATGGAAGCTATTTATATCCCATTTATACTTTGGTTTCATGAAACCAACGTCCACAGTCTGAACCGAGAGCATGAACCATCGCCACAGGCAAGAAGGAGCTGCTTTAAATAATGTCTCTGCATGCATGGGACCTATTCAGTAAGTTTTAAGGTTTTAATATAGTTAATAATACTTAGAATTAAACACTTGAGTCTTTTCACACCTGTGTATGAGATTGGGTCACTTTTACAACTGGAGGGGACATGTCACACGCTTCATGTTCGTCAGGGTTTGGACTGTTTCCACTGCAGTGTGTGTGTGTGTGTGTGTGTGTGTGTGTGTGTGTGTGTGTGTGTGTGTGTGTGTGTGTGTGTCTGTGTGTGTTTTAAACTGACACTTTACCAAAGAACCTGGAGCTGTGACCATGAGGTCATGTGGACCGGACAGGGAAGTCTCCAGGACCTGTGGGGTTCATATGCTGGTGACAGCGGGCCACGTTGCACTGCATTGTGGGTATTCGTATATCCTAAAGTGTTTGTCTTCACAGGGAAGAAGACAAACACTCAATGTTACCTAATGCATAATGACAAAACAGGCCGAAACAGACAGTAAAAATACGATTTTCACATAGACACAATTTTTTTTTCATCTACTTTTGTAACTGTCAAAATTCGTTGGGACACAATCGCAACTTTCAGAACAATGAAACTAAACTCGTACATGTTAGACAATTTATGAAGGCGCTATCTCAACAGTTCAAAGCCAAAAGATTTAGGCAAGTTCACGTTTCAAAGCTATAAAGCTATAAACCTCGGGCGGACACCTCAGGGTCGTTAGCGGTTGGTAGCTAACGCATATTTTAGTGGGTTGGGCCTCACAACGGGTCAGGTGGGTGTAGATATTATAAATAAAATGTGTGGTCTCATAAGCGTGTGACTGCTGGTTATTGTAAAAAGCCAAATGAGGAAGGAGAGACAGAGTGAGAGAGAGAGAGAGAGAGACCATGCTGTACCAATAAAAGAGTTCGACCAGTTGATGTAGCATCCGGGCTCCCAGTGGAAAAGTTTGCTGGCGCCCTGCAGGGGGATTCCCAGGAATCATATGAGCGTGCGTGGGCACAAAGGTGCACGCTGGTCATCTCGGTCGGACTGAAGTCTAAAGTGATTTTGAAAAATAATTGGGTTAAAGATAATTCAATAGGCTGCAAATTCAATCAATGTGATCTACGTAGAAGACCAACATCTCCCAAATCACATCTCGACTGTCGTGGAATAAGTTGGTCTTTTCGTTGTTGTTCCTACCACAAACTAAACTCACAAGAGTTGTTTGCTTGGCAACGCACCAGAAGCGTGGTCACAATCCGGTTGTTTAATCTACGGCGTACAACCGAACTGAATCACACAGAATCGCTGTGAACGACTCTCACTTTTATTCCTTTTATACATACGTGTGTTTGTGCAACCACGAATCCCTCAACAATACAACCCGTTCCTACGTTAACTAAACCCCCGATCCGAATGCGGCCTCGCTCTGTATTCCGTGCGCCCCGATACCTCCACCAGGAACACGACCCCGGGGCCGCCTCCTTGACCCCCGCCCCTCTCCCTGGCTTCTCGTCGGGCTGCAGCTCGTGGATTTGTTGACACTTGTTCAGCTGCTGCATTCTTGCTCTCCCACTGGACTGCAGCTTCGAGCCGAAATTATAAATATATACATGCATGTGTGTGTATATATATATATATGTATATATATATATGTATATGTGCCACATGCATCATCCTTTGCGTCGCTTTAAAGGAGAATAGTCTCACAAAGCTGTACATCACCTTATCGAGCTATTATTCATTCTTACTTCAACGTACAGAACGGCGTGCCACTCGGTTTTATGTCTGTTGTGCCCCCCCCCCCCCCCCCCCCCCTCCAAAGTCCCCATTTTCTCACTGTGGGAACACACTGGCACACAGATGGTTAAGCCCACCCTTGTGATGAGTGGGAAGGGTGGGAGGTGGGTGTGGGGGTTGCTGCAGATGGCACAGAGGGCATCGCCAATCAGCTTACATGAACGCACAGACACACACACACACACGCACACACACACACACACACATAAACACACACATACACGTACACACACGGCTACGCCGAGAAATAAAGAGCAAAGAGAGGACGAGGTAAACGTGTCGGGGTGGCTGGGTGGACGGTGTAGGTGGGTGAGTTCCCGTGGCCCCGGGGCCACGCTGTGTGCGCTGCGCGGCTGGCGTTGATGTAGCGCGGCGCACAAAGCCCTGGCATCCTGCTGGCACCTCTGCCCACGCTGAAGAGGCACGGCGAGGCCTGCCAGAGGGGCCCTGGCAACGCCGCGCTCATCTACACATGTATATATTAATGTGTCTCTCTTATGCTGGATGTTGACGAGCATTGGTGATCACCCCCCCCCCCCAAGAAAATCAGGCTGCGTTTGAAGGTGTGCGTCTTAAGTCTTAAGTATGCACACACTGTGACCCCGACACTACACACACACACACACACACACACACACACACCAGCACAACCAGTACCCCCCTCTCATTAGGAGGACCCTACCCTACGTCTCTAATGGCTCAGCCTTTGATATGCAATGACGACTAATTCCCTCCCGTGTTCCGCTCTCTGCAGACAGCGTCATTAGGCCGCGGACAGGGAGACACACACACACACACACACACACACACACACACACACACAGTTGTTCTCCGAGCAGGAATCTAATCATTTAACCCGTCCAGAGGTTGCGATTCTCATCCGTCTTCTTCACCTTGCGCTACGAATCGTCTACCGGGGGGACTCGCTCGACTCACTTTAGATGTAAATAGAACGATATTTACATAAAAACATTTGAATGTATCATTAAAAAAAGAAGAAGATTGCTCTTCTTGATGTGGAACGCTCTTTAAGGCAATAAGGTTAAGCCTAATTTGCCCGTCGCACTGTTGGTCTCGTATGCATAAGTTATTCTGACATCAGTCTGCCACTGTAATGAGGCAGAGCCCGAAAACATCGGAACGCACCTACTTTCCAGGAGTGAAGCTGTTGTCGAGCGTCTCTGCACCGCGGCGAAGATGGACGCAATCTAAGAGGGACGACGCCCAGCCTCCTTTATTGTGTGTTCCTGCCTCGCAGGTGGTATCATTGTCTGGGCCCCGTGCTTTCTGGTGTGAAGGTGAATTATTGATGCGGATCCGTAAAGCACTTCAATGGAGATGGAAACGTGTTGCGCAACTCTCCAACCCCCACGGCAGGAGGGCAAAGTGGATTCACACCAACGTCACACACGCCCCGAGTAACTTTTAATTTCAATCGGCGTCGGCTTTTCTCTGCCAAAGACAGACAGCAGTTGTCCTATGACGTGAATAACTTATCTCTACTCGATAGCTGAAGGGATTCTCATTCCTTCGTGTCTTTAAGCCAAAGGAGAAGACGTGCTGCTGTTCTTCAGTGTGTTTCTTGGAGTGTTTCTTTCAATGGTAAGACGTTCATCATGAACTCAATCTGCAAGTTGATTTGTGATAACATCTAGTGTTGTGTGTTCTTAATTGATGTGCACTTCACTCTGTGTGTGTGTGTGTGTGTGTGTGTGTGTTCTCCACTAAGCGATTCCATCCTGTAATCAAACTCCACGCATCACCTGTGTAAAACCTTCTGTTGTGTATCTCTTGAGTCACTTATGTCACTAATGTGATCCTCCAGATATAAGACTCCTTCCTTGGACTCTTCCCTCAGCCTCCTTTCCTTATCAGTTGCCCTTCTTTACCTCTATTACTCTCCTCACCTCTGTCATTACGTATCGATTCATTTCCTTTTCTCTCTCCTCCCATCTCTCGCCATAGTCCCTCCATCTCCTTTTTTTCTTATTCTATCCATCCCCCACTGCCTTCCCTCTCTCCCTTAACCCCCAGTCCCCCCCTGCACCTAAAACGGATACCATACCCTCGTCTCCTTCCCTTATCCCACGCTCCTCTCAACTCGTCTCTCCCCTCCTCCCTCCTCTTCCCCACAGCCCTGTTATCACTCTACTGCTGTGTCTGAAGCTATTAACCTGGTGAACAGCGTCGCCCCCGCTGACCCCAGGCCAGCTCATACAGCTCACACACACTCAGCCTCCGCTGGCTGTATTGGCACACGTCCCTGCTCTACCATCCCTACCTCTCGTCTCCTGAAGCCTTCCTCATCGGCCTCTGTTTGAGGAGTGTGTGTGAAAGAGATCTAATGTATATTTTGCATTGCTGTTGTGGAGGAAGTAGTAGTCGTTGCGTCAGCCCAGAAAGACCCCGACGCTGTGAATCAAATGTCAAGACGATTGGGATCCAGGGGTGAGAGGTCACCAAATAGTCAGGGAATCAAAGTTGAAGAAAACAAAAGAGATAAACTGCCGAATGGTGGACCGAGTGAAGCGATGGCGTATCAGTTGAATAGTGACACTGAGTCAGAGAAGGAGCACCGCAGTTATTAGCGGAGGACGAGGAAAAGGCTTTGTTTCACACTGGCAACGGGCCTGGATATGTGGCCATTAAAGTCTGACACTAGGGACGGTTGCCACAGTTACCACTAATCACCAGTGCGTCGGTAGGTGAGGGTGAGAAGCCACAGCTCCCTTCAACTGCGGAGGCCTGTTATGTGATGGACCAGGCAGGGTTCTAGAAGTAGCTGGTGGGATTTAACAGGCAGTCATGTGATGACGTCTGATTGGCCGCCCTCAGTGCCACTCCAGCTCTTCCTCGACAGCGACTGATTGCTCAGCTTGTATCCCGACGCTGACATCACCTCAAGACAGAGTGTGTCCCAACACTACCTGGAAGCACCAACATGAACATACGTCTGTGCATCAGATGCCTTTTAAAGCTTCAGCCGGCAAGATATTTACATCAAAATGAGTATTAATGCAGCAGAATATTATCCATCCCCCGAAAGGAGACTCTAGACTCTAGACTCCAGAGATTCACCCTACCTAAGAGCAAAGAGTCAATAGTCCCGCCTCAATGGTCCAGTGAATGGTCTGGTCAGAGGTCGGCTGTAGAGGATACACTTTACCAGACTATAGAGGAGATGAAGGAGAAGTTGCAAAACAGAAACAAACAAGTCACCGATGTGTCAAAAGTGTAAACGAGTAAAAGAAACAAAGAGAATGTGTTCAAAATATACACCCATGAAAGGAATGACATCCTGTGATGCTGTGAAAAATTAAGAACAAAATTTGACTGAAATGTAAAATGTATTTCTTTTATATAGGTAATAAAAACACAAAATTTAAAAAGGGCATTGCAAAAAACTGCAGTTTTTTGCAATGCAGAAGTTTTTAAAATCCTGACTATCAGGCTCAATGAAACATAGGGTGTAGAAAATGTGTCTGAAGTTATAATATGTCTCCACCATCACGGCATAATGAACGACAACAGGGTGAAACGGGCATTTAAATACATTTTTGATCTGACTACAATATCCAGTACAGACAGGCAGGATCTCAGTGAGCACCGATACAATGTCATACCAACGGCTATAAACACAGGCGATTGGCACTGAAGCAGTGTGTGTGTGTGTGTGTGTGTACATGCATGTACATGTGTGTATCCTCAACGGTGGGCCGCAGTTAAGTGAGTGAATGCATTAAAAGGGTTGTCGGGAGCCCAGCTCGCTCGCCGCCCGCGATAATGAGGATGTTTTCTGTCTTCAGTTCAATCAGCGCTCCTCCCGGCTCTCTGAGACGGGAACGCCGAGCAGATGCACGGCGTTCCCGGAGCAGATGTGTGCTATTGGAGTGACATCTGAAAGTGAAAACTCTAGAGCCTGTTTTTTTTTCACGACATTGTGTGCTGCTGTTCAGATGCCCTCGATTTTCCTGGCGCCGAGCGACGGCGACAACGGCGACTCGGGGAAAACAAGAAAAGGCGGAAAAAAAGAGGGGAGAGAGAGAAAAGGGAGGAAATCTTTTGGCAAAGGCCTCATCTTTGAAGCGATTTGGAGAGAGATGACATGCAAAATTAGAGAGTAGCGTTTCGCCCTCTCCACTTTGACTACACAGCGAACGCAACAGGGAGAAACTCCCCCCCACACACACAGAGATGAATGGCGCGCGGGGTACACCGCGCTCCCTAAACAACACAGATTACCTCGTCTGCGTGCTTTCAGAATCTGTTCGGATTTCGAGCCGTTTGATTAAAGTTTTGTAAGTTTCCTTTTCACATGTTTTTTTTGTTTTTTTTAAACCAGGTACATAGAACTTCCAAACTATTTCGTTCCAACTTTTCAGAAACCCAATTGGTGGGTGGGGGGGATACAAAAGTCATTTTTTACTTTAATCATCCCTCAGCCAATCACAAACAAGCACTTGGCCAAAAGACACTTGACAGACTAAATATATACAAAGCATTTGTTGTGTACAAAAGGGAAGATATCTGAAAGAATAACATTCCTCCCAATGTATACGATCTCACAGGAACTGACGTGTGGCTGCTATGAAGAGATGTTCAAGAGATGTTCAAGTCCTCTGCATATTCATCTTCATATGGCACGATGTGGCACCATATCAGAGCCATACGGCTTTCTTATTCTTTCCTGAGAAACAACTGGTATTTACCATTTATTATGGTATGCATTTAACAGGGGTTAAAATCCCAGAGACAACTTCAGCCGCGATGACTTCCAAACAAGATGCTCAAGTAGGCTGTTTCATACGATACCACGCAACACTTTCCTCTGTTTGGTCTTATGGACTAGTAACGAAAAAAGAAGAAGAAGAAGAAAGAAGAAAAAAAAGGCAGATTGCATGAAAACAAAATATGTAAATAACGAGAAACAACGTTTAAAAAGTGAGAGCACATGGAAGTATTAAATAAGCATCTGGAGGAGCGGGCATAGTATAAAAAGTGAGACTCTCATCGTAGAATCCTAATCATCCACCACCACGTATTAATGCAGCGAAGAGAGAACACTGAGGGGTTTGCAGAACGGACCAAAAACAAAAGATCATGTCGTCCGTGAACTTGAGAAAAAGATTCAAAACATCCCCCAGAAAGAGAAAGTCCCTCTGAAGGGATGAGGATCAGACATGAGGAGACAGAGTCTCTGCATTGAGCTCATTTGGATTGTGTGTAGGTGAATGTTTAACAGATCTGTGCTGGCGGGTTCCGCACACATACACACACATACACACACATACACACACATACACACACACACACACACACACACACATACACACATTTATTTGAGACCGATGCATTGTTCGAGCATATATGGTGTGAGGCTGATCTAGAGGGAGTTTCATTGTTGTGCCCACGGGAGCAGATGTCGCTGGCACTTACTCAATACTTTCTCTCATTCTCTCTCTCTGTTTGCTCTCTCTTTCTCGCTTTCCTGTTTTTTTCCTATCCTTCTCTCCCTTTTTTTTTTTTTTTTTTTTTTTACACCAGATGGATAGATGCTCTGCTCCAAAACCTCTCACTCGGGATCACAATGCTCCGAGTCATGTGATCCAGCCCGCTATCTCCTCCTTCTCTCTCTCTCTCTCTCTCTCCCCGTCTCCTTCTCTCCGTCTCTCTCTCTCGACCCACAAGCGCTCGCTCTCCCTCTTTCTCAGTGTCCTTTCCCCCCCTGACAAAGCCAGACAAAGGCCTTTCATTTCCCCGAGCCTGCTTGTGCTCCGTGTGTGTTTGTACTGTACCAACCCAGGCTCCCTCTCTCATTGTGCTCCCTCCTTCTCTTTCCAAAGAAGGTGTCTAGGGGCCCCGGGGCCCCCGCTCTGAGACGAGGGGGCCTGCCTCAGCCCGGTGAGGGAGGTGGGAGGGGGTCGGTGTGGCGAGGGAGGGAACGGAGGGGCGGGGGGAGTGGTTGTGGGGGGGGAGGGGGTTGAGAAGAAAGAGCAAAAGCGACAGAGTATATTATTTCATTAAGTGCTCTGGAGCTCGGCAGGGATTGGGGGAGTGGAAAAAACAAAAACCTTTGCGGTTCTGTGTGTGTGACAAGGGCACGACCTCCTGCAACCTGGGAACTCTATCCACACACTGCGGCGCTTTCATCTGATACGGGGAGAGAGCCCTCAGTCACCGGCGCTGGCTGGCTGGCGGAGGCCGCTAAGCTTTTTAGTCAGGGCCCGCTGAACGCAGGGAAACGGTGCCGAGAGTGACGGAGGGGAGGGAGGGTGGGAAGGTAAAGTGACTGGAGTGGCGGGGGGAGCAGGGTAGGTGAGGAGAAAAGAGGGGGGGGGGGGTTGTTCACCCGAGCCCCGGTAAGACAGAATTAGGCATTGTCGCCGAGCAGAGCGAGCCCATTCTGTTGATCTGAGCCGAATCCCGGAGAAAACAAAACTGCATTGTTCCCCGCAGATGGAAGCCAGTGTCTCCTGGGTAACAGCATTAATCTCCCCTTTTCTCCCGCTTCCTCTCTTGTCGGGGGCCGTAATCGGTGGGCTCCTTTCAGCAGCCGAGCCAGCCTCAAAGCCCGGGCTTTCTAACTAGCCTCCTAATTAGCTGCAATTACAATGAAGACAACATGATGAGATAATAGAAATTTGCAAAATAATGACATACCACGGGAAAATATTCCTCCTCCCCAAGCACCATTTTCTCCCCCCTCCGGGAGAGGCACAATGGAGAGCCGGGGCCCTTTTCTGAAAACGGGGAGCTCAGAAGAAATGGTGGCGCATTATGTAGCATTGAACCCTATTGTCTGCCTTCTGGTTGCTTCAATCAACAGGCCATTGTCTGGCTGCTTAAATCAAAATGACTCAAATACGGGCTCCGTAATGACGCCCTCTCACACAGCATACTGAACAGAGACACAGACGGAGGGAGAGAGAGAGAGAGAGCGAAGAGAGGGGGACAACAAAAGGGAAGAGGAGAGGAGAAAACAAGAGGAAAGAGGAGAGGACCTATTCATGTAATAATAAGAGGGCGAAATAATGATGATAGGGGTAGGATACGGGCCCCGTCGTCACGTACCCAGAGGCCCCGGGAAAAGGAATCAGAAGGGAAAGAGCGCCGAGTGTCTGGATAGCAGCGATGAACAGTTGTTTTCATCCGCTCTCGTTAGATGACGTGAAATAGTTGTCAGAGTGGAAGGAAAACAGGGCCGAGAGTGAGGCAGTCAGAGGGAGGGAGAGGGAGGGGAGGGGAGGGAGGATGGAGGGAGGGAGGAGACGGAGGTAGACAGCAGGTGGTAGTCATGCACAGAGCAACGTTTTTAGCAACTCTGAGCGGCAACAAGGGAGGAAGAGGAATCGCCACGTGACTCATCACCAGCATCCTTCTGGGGGCCTCTGCTGCCCACTAGGTACGCCAACCTGGGAGAAATGTAGACGTACACACACGTACGAGTGTCTGAAGACCTGCATGCTCACTACCGATTGGTCCAACTGGAAGCTTGATGTGTGTGTGTGTGTGTGTGCGCGTGTGCGTGTGTGTGTGTGTTTGTGCGTGTGTGTATCCCTGTATGATTGTCGGCGTGTGTGTAAAAGTAGCTGGTAGCTTGTGTTATGATGCTGAACACCTGATGCTCACACACACACACACACACACACACACACACATATATACATACACTCACAAAAATATAAATACATATAAAACTCAACCCCACTTAGATGTCTCCGTTGTTCAGTTACTTTATAGGTGCGAGTTGATTTAAATGTATTTAAATGCACGGATTGATTTAAAAGCTGTGCCCAGGTGGCGTGTGACGTGACCACCTGGGCACTCCAGCCGCACATGAACCATCAGCTGATCCGTAGCGTGGAGTCGAGTCCTCGATGCAAGGCGCTACGGCTCAAGCATTTTAATTACAACCCATTTCAATAGGAATGTCGATCTTTTTGTTGTTTTTTCACACTTAAATTCACAGATGAAAGGATAAAAACATACATACAGTTGTTTAATGTGTGCATGAGCAGCGAGGCTTGAAAGTCAAATGTATGAGACACCTGCATCCCCATTGAAATGATTACACTGAGCGAGCGGCGCGGTTAAGTGCGGCCGTGTCGGAACACGCCGCACTTAAGGCGCCGGGGGTCACGGGCGGAAGAAGCCGCGACCTTTTTTAAAAGCCGCCGACTCCAAACGCTACTTCCTCCTCCCAAACACAGAGGAGTCCCGCGGAGTAATTAGCGTGCGTCAGATAAGTTGACAAGCTCGTTAACGGGCTTCATCATCCGGTACCGCCGCCTTTGTTTGTGTCTCGGCTTCTGCGGGGAAGTTAGCGTCCTGATTAGCATAATTTCGACTGCTGATTTATATGGCTGTAATTAGCGAGCGCATTTCTGCGTGCTGTGTCCTGATGGAGACGTATACGTACGACGCGAGGAGGAGATTCCCTTACGGTACGTCAAAGGCTCATTTTAATCACTCATAAGATATATAAAACAGAAAATGTTGAAATTTCTTTCTTTTTTTCTTTCTTTCTTTTTTTACAGGATACTTCTTTTTTTGCGACACACTGGAGGCTGCACTTTGTGTGTGTGTGTGTGTGTGTTTAAGTACTAAGGGAGAGCTGCCCATCAACACACACACCTACACACACACACACACACTCTTAGTAAAGTGAAAAGGCACCACAGAGGCCTGACCCGTCAGACTAGTTGGCCTTAATTGCAGCAGACGTTCACAGTGGGACGCTGAATTAGTGCAGTTACCTCTCATGACTACTGTACAACCCCGGGGTCACTAGATTACCGCAGACACACACACCGCACCGACACATGCAAACACACAAGGCGGGGGGCCGTCAGGGGGTCTTAACCGCTTCCTGGGTGACGTTGGGGGAAGGGAATAGAGGGTCAAAGTTCATCTCCGAGTTACCGCAGTACCAAAAGGCATCATTAGGAGGCCGGGGTGTGCCTCAGACAGTTAAATGATATAGTTTGTGTCGGGAGGCTGAGTTCATGCTCTAACATGTGCTGGAAGCAGAGCGGGTCCCTCCTGGTCAGTCGTCAAGGCGTCTCTCAATAGTGCCCGTCACCTCAGGGACACTGGAAACCACAGTTACAATCATGAACAAAATGGTTTAATCATAACTGTCTCACATAGCTCTTTTTAGATATAGAATATATGACTTCAGTTTTGCAGGCCATTGTTTTGTTTTTTTAAGTAGCACAATTGAGCGGAAAACTTCCCAAACTTACTGTAAGTGTAATTATGTCTGCCAAAGAGTGACTCCCCCCTGGTGAATAAAGCCCAAAGAGATCAAAACTATCTTCCAGTAAAGAGCAAACACAAAACAAATCATTAAAACATCCCACTCAAGCTTCCTGAACCAAAAGATGACGGCGAAAAAACACGGAGTCCACTATCGTAAACACAAACACGACACGCCCCCCTTTATGGGGCTGGACCGAGCCTTTTCTCCATCATCTCTCTACGAAAAATATTCAATCTAATGTTTTTCGGCTTGAAATAACGTCCCAACGTTCTTCTCCCACTCACTGAGCGCGCATTGCAACATTGATGGCGACCGCTCGGTCGTCCTAATGTCTTTCCAGTCGGCTCGATGTCGTCCCCCACTTCTCTTTGCCCACAAATATTGACACAAAACAGCCGTGACTGACGGCATTAGCAAACTAATTATCCTCATCTGAGGTGTTTACATGCGTATGAGCTCATTTCATATCCCTGAAACACACACACACACACACACACACACAGGTAGCAGTAATGTTAAGACCTGATTGATTCCCCCCCCACCTACCCCTCACACAAAAACACATACATGCCCACCCGCTGTCTAATGTGGGTCGATGCAGTGGGATGTGTGCACGTGACAGTTTGCCTGTGTGTGTGTGTGTGTGTGTGTGTGTGTGTGTGTGTGTGTGTGTGTGTGTGTGTGTGTGTATGTATCCAAGTTCTGGATTGGCTGCATTAATTAATGCGGTGCAGATGAGTCCCCTCGGAGCCGTCTAATTAGCCATTAGCATGGAGACGTAATTACCTAAGAGGGCTCAACACGTTTCACGTAACCGCTCTCCCTCCGGCTGAGCAGGTAGGCCTCACACTGCGTGCTCCTGAACGCGTGTGTGTACGTGTGTGTGTGTGTGTGTGTGTGTGTGTGTGTGTGTGTGTTTGACTGTGTTTTGACACACACAGGCTCTTTTCGGGAGTGCGAGGGTCCTAATTGATTTGCTCCTCAGACAGACGTGTTCCTCCTCCGCTCCCCATCTCTTTCTCTTCTCGTCTCAATCGCTCTCGGCGATACACCATAGCTGGTCATCCTTTTTGTTCCTCCTCTCGCTCTCCATCTTTTTTCGAGTTTGAGTAGTCGCAAGTGCATTAGGCCTCTGTGCGGAGCGACGTGGGTTCGATTCTCAATCAATATCAACCACTCTACTGGCAAACCCAACAACAACAACAACAAAAAAGCCGCCCCCCGCTCCTCGGTCTAAAAAAGCGTCCTTTCCTCTTAGAGAGGAGGGAGAGAGAGGGAGAGAACAAGCGAGCGCCCAGATCTGAGAGATTGTTTGCCAGCGTCGGCATGGCAACCGCGTCTGCCAACCTTGACACTGCAGTTGCATTGTCTGGGGATCCTGACATTAGATAAATTAACTACACAATCCTAAATGACAAGAGAAGACATAATATCTCCAAAATTAAAAGAATGAATGTATCAGAAACGCTTGCCAGGCACAAACATTCAATCACACACACACACACACACACACACACACACACAGACGGACACACACACAGACACACACACACGCCATGATTTGCCGTCCTCTTTGATGAAAACAGACTGAGCCCAGAGGAGACTGTCAATACAGCGTGGAAGACAACAGATTGTGAGAACCCCGTGAACTCCGATAACGCCCCGCAACACACCTCTCAGAGCACCGGGAAGAAATCCATGGGCCGCTGCAAGCATTGTCTTCTTATCTGGAGATGGTTCTGTCCTGTTTCCAATGAGGGTCGATAGCATTAGCAAGTCTGACAGGGGGGGGGGAAGAGGGGAAGAAGTGACACAAAGAGAGATGGAGAGAGAGATGGTTACTGCAGCTGCAGAGTGTTGCTCACATAAGATCCTGCCAACAAAATTAAATAAAAGGAGAGATTCATAGTTCTTCGAGTTAATATAAATATACCTAACTTGATTAATTATGTCCTTGGCATAGCACAGGGGGAAAGAAGAGAGATAAGGATGTGGAGAGTTTGAGTAAGAGTGTGTGTGGGGGTTGTGTGTGTGTGTGTGTGTGTGTGTGTGTGTGTGTGTGTGTGTGTGTGTGTGTGTGTGTGGTAACGTCTCTGTAAATGACCGTGGACACACAGTCCGGTGCTGTTGTCCATGAAGTGGACTGTGTTAACCGTGTTTGTACATTTCAAGCATTAAAAGTTGACTGTTTTTATTCAAATGTGCACGCATCTGCCCAACGTCATAAAGCATGTGGACACCTCTCAGACCGTCGGTCACAGTTATGATCAAAGGGCGACTGTGACTCAGAGTCCTCCAATCAACGGCTCCATCCCACGCCGACGTGTCCTTGGGCAATACACTTCATCCCAAGTTGCTCCCGTAGCGGCGGTCAGTACGTTGTGACGGGCAGGTGGGGCGTTCCACGGCGGCCCCTACCGTCAGGGTATGAATGGATGATTCCATCATGAAGCCGGATGTGGGTCCCCACGACGAGCTCTATGAATAACTGCATAGATGTCCCCGAATACTCACGCTTACCTGTTGGATTGAGACTGTTTCATGAACAGTTAAAGTTCCTCGCTGTTAATTATAATATAACAATGCAGCTTTGAAAGCTCTCGTCAACACAGGTTTTACAAGTGATGATATTAAATGATCTCACTTAGTCTTTGTTGTTCCAGGCTGAATGAACATTCACAGACGACCATTTGTTCTTGTTATACAGAAAGACAGCAGATTGTCTATTGTGTCCTTCCGAGGATAACAATTGGATTTTTTTCCTCAACTCAGCCAGTCGAGCCGAGATTAACTGAATAAAAAGTTGTAATTCCACAGCTCTGAACTTTAAATATCGGGGTGTATAGCATGGTGGCTACAAGAGAATGCTAATGGAATCATGAAGCAGCTTATCACGAGAAAGAGAACAATAATGAGGAGACAAAGCAGAGACAAATCCATTGTAAGTGAGGTGGAATTATGTCGGCTCAGTGGATTATAAAAGGCCTTGATCCAGTGGGAGTTGAAAAACATGGCTTCTCTTCTCACACATTTTCTCACACACACACACACACACACACACACACACATACACTTACACACACAGACACACACACACGGGCATTCGCACAAATGCATTCATACACAAAGCCATGCAGCACAGTATGTCGGAGACACTCACGCATTAATACACATTAATATAAAAACACATGCACACACATATGCATATTATACAACCACACACACACACGCACACACACACAGAAGGAGGAATACAGACACAACGTCAAACCTTGGTATCTGCGCATGCTGCCAGATAATTGAATTAATTCAGCTGAGGAACAACTCCACAGATTAGCGACTTAACTTTCTCAATAATAAGAAAAAACTCAGCCACACGTGATAATTACATTTGTCTCAAATGAGGGCAGCCGTCGTAACGCATCACGCATTGCCTACGCGTCCACAGTTTGACCCACACGCGCACACACACACACACACACACACACACACACACAAGACACCGAGCGGCTGCAGATGAAGACATTTTCAGAGTTGGACAACACGGCGTAAAAAGAGTGATGAAACGCTGCCTCAGCGTATATTAGTTAATACACATTAGTTGTGGTAAAACCCGTGAAATGAATTCCTGCTATGTGGCCACTATCGGACACAGTTGTGTGTTTTTTAATGGTTTGGACGAGGCCCCTTAGTTCCAATGAAGCGGGGCGACATGTTTGGACAATAAGAACTTATAATATAGTGTGGAAGCCATTTTTACTGGTTCAACAAGAAATGTCACGGTGCACCCGGCATGAGTTGAGGCGGAGGGACATGAATGTCGTGGAAATGTTTCTGAGATCCCTAAATCCAATCTGACGCCTTTAGTGCCGATCGAATAAATGTTTTAATCAAACTAGAACCACCGCCTGCGCCGACCATCACGTCAGGCGTTTGTGTAGAATTGTAGTAATTAGTCAGAGACCAGCAAAAGCCAATCAGTTGAGGGGATTTGAGATATCATATCCTGAGGTATCGTATCCTGAGATATCGTATCCTGAGATATCATATCCTGAGATATCATATCGTGAGGTATCGTATCCTGAGATATTGTATCCTGAGGTATCGTATCCTAAGGTATCGTATCCTGGGATATCGTATCGTGGGATATCGTATCGTGGGATATCATATCGTGGGATATCGTATCCTGAGATATCGTATCCTGAGATATGATATCCTGAGATATCGTATCCTGAGGTATCATATCCTGAGATATCGTATCCTGAGGTAACGTATCCTAAGGTATCGTATCCTGGGATATCGTATCCTGGGATATCGTATCCTGAGGTATCATATCCTGAGATATCGTATCCTGAGGTATTATATCCTGAGATATCGTATCCTGAGGTATCATGTCCTGAGATATTGTATCCTGAGGTAACGTATCCTAAGGTATCGTATCCTGAGATATCGTATCCTGAGGTATCATATCCTGAGATATCGTATCCTGAGGTATCGTGTCCTGAGATATTGTATCCTGAGGTATCGTATCCTAAGGTATCGTATCCTGGGATATCGTATCCTGGGATATCGTATCCTGAGATATGATATCCTGAGATATGGTATCCTGAGGTATCATATCCTGAGGTAACGTATCCTGAGGTATCATATCCTGGGATATTGTATCCCGAGATATCGTATCCCGAGGTATCGTATCCTGAGATAACGTATCCTGAGGTATCGTATCCTGAGGTGTCGCAACAACGGGGCAGACACAACCGTGACCTTGACCTTCGAGCCACCCATGTGTGATTTGTTCAAGGCATTCCTGAGATATCTTGTTCACGAGAACTGACCGGACGGGACGGACAACCGAACGCCTCTAGCCACGGCACAACAACATTAAATCACCCACAGATGTCCTTTGTAATTGGCCACATTAACACTTAAAATGAGGACGTAGGAGGTGACAAAAGGTCGTCCGTGTAGCCTGCGGCCTCGCAGCATCTGTTGTCACATCTGAACGTGCTCGCAAAGCCCGAAACAGAACCGCACGAGCAGTGTGGCTTCAGGGGAGCGGACACATGGCTTCGGAAAAAACGCGGCAGAGCTGCGACTGAACCGATGTGCCACACACACACACAGCAGGCGGCGATGATGGACATCGGGGGTCACGGTCCAGCATCTGTCGCTGACCTCATTAATGCTCTTGTGGCTGAATGGGAGCAGATCCCCGCAGACCCGTTCCTGTAGAGAGGCCTCCCAGGAGTGTGTGAGGGCCGTGCATGAGTGGCATGTTGACCCTGGTGGCTTTGGAATGAGATGTTACACAAGGGTGTCGTGCAATGTGCTGTATTCGGTAGTCGGAAAACTTTTCCGGGGGACATTAAATTCCCCATAAAGTAAAAAGCCTAAAATATCCAACCTGAACCGTCGAACCAATAGGATCTTTGTGTGTGTAAAATAAATAAAGATGAAAGTCTCTCTGCTCTGGCGAGGTCACTTGGGCCTCACAAGAACAACAATACAATAACATTCTCATTCATACACACACACACACACCTCGCAGTGAGCAGCCAGGTGCACGGAGGTGAGAGAGCGGAGATATATGTCGTGGCTTCCCAACACTGAATTCTGAAACCGCCCCAAAAAAAACAAGCCGTAAAAATTCCAGCGGGTGCATTGAAATCCCCACGGGCCAGCCTTCCTCTCCCCCGCCTTCTCCCTCTCCATCCCTCTTTTCCTCCCTCCCTCAATACGCTGTCTCCCTCTCCAATTTCGGTCTATTGTCGGCACAAAGCATCCCATTCAGGCCCCGATGACTTCTCTCTTACGGCGGGCAGCGGTGGGCTCGGCGGACAATGGCCGCGCGGAAACAAAAAGGCCAGTTTATTAGGCCAGCCGGTGACAGAGAGACGGACGGGCTGAGAGAGGGGAAAAACCAGGGAGACGACAGAGAGAGAGAAAGAGTGGCACTCTGCGCTCCATTGTGGCTGGACTCACATCTGGTGGCCATGTGTGACCGGAGCAGCGGGGCTAATGATGGGCTTCCTGAGGCCGGCTCAATTAGGCCAGGCCTCACCGGACTCCCAGAGAGAGGCAGAAAGAGAGATGACTATCGACATGCTGGTTCACTGCGCGCATGCGTGTGTGTGTGTGTGGTTATGTGTGTGTGTGTGTGTGTGTGTGCGAGCAATCTGTGCTAGGAACAGTCGTGTCCTGCTTGCAAGTGTGTGTCTAAAGTGTGTGTCCTATGTCCACGAATGTGTTCCATTTTCGGCATTTTGCGTGCATGCAAATTCCCACTGGCGCGCTGTTCTCCGAACTACACCTCCTCTCTCACACACACACACACTCCTCCTGAGCGGGCTAAAACTAACTAGCACGCCATAAAGCCAGTAAGGGTTAGGGCGCTGCCTTGATGGCCAAACACAAGACTTCAAGACTTTCCAACGCACTTAAAAGCTGCGCGCGGGGGGGGGGGGGGGGGGGGGGGGGGGCATGCCACTGTGTCCTCGGGCGTGTGTGTCCATGTCTGTGCGTGATGTCTGGTGTGTGTGTTCCATTGTGCCAAATCAGATGGGTCCATGTGACATGTGAGCATCCCTGATTATTCCAGCCCGCCCCAGAAGACACAGACTAAAAAATACAAATCTAATGAACGGCACAAGAGAAGCCAGTGTTGATAAAAATGCTTCATGGGAGACGTGTTTGATGCCAACTCTTCTCACAGGTCACGAGCTGCTGGTCAGATGGGTATAATTAGAGTTGAATGAGAAATGGCACAAACCGGGGTCAGTTGAGTTTTTTGGTTTTAGCGCATGGAAGCGACGCCACACGTATCGGCGTTCCAGTCGACGTGTCCCGTGGAGAGATACAGTCACAACAATACACGGGGATGGAAAGCAACGCTCAGAGGGGCTGAATTGAAGTGAGGGATCATCCTGAAAAATCTTAAATTTAGGTGATGTCTGAGTGCCAAGATAGAAATAATAGAAGACGCTGTGACACAAAGAAGGGAGATGATTTCCTGCTTCACCAAAATGTCTCACACTGCCAGGAAGTACTGATTAGATTAAACGTAATCACGGGACCACGATTGGCTTTTTCATCAAAATAAGATGATATTTGCACCGTCTTTTTAAGATCCCTCCCCTCTCACTGTTTGACGGGGTACATGCAGGGTGCACATTACCAACACTGGGATGCCACGAGCCCAGGGGTTTTCAAACTGGACTGTACTCAAATCTTTTCAGCCTCCAAGTCGGAAAGTTTCCACAAAAACAAGATGGTGACGGGCAGAATGTCGAACTTGGTGCTTCCAAAAGGCAGTCGGTCAAGGAACCAATAGGTTACTTCATCCAACAGCTTCTTCCCTGCCACAGTAAGTATTTAAAAATGTGTACTATCTGAGAAAATGTTCAATATTCCAATCCGTGCAATACCCCCACAAACCTTCCCCCATATAACTGGCCCTTGCCCTCTTTCCTTTCACAAGCTAGGAACAGAACTTAAACTGTACCTAATACTGTATATTCTACCACCTTATGTACAGTGTGTTTTTATGTTTTTTTCTTATTATTATAGTCTGTACCTGTTGACTCAGAGAGCTCTGCAGAACAATTGTGTCTGGATGTTGGTCTAGGCACACATGTCAAATAAAAACGTTGAACCTTGAACCTATCTAAGTCTTACAAACACTCCAGCTTGTGAATTGCACACAACAAGAGATGCTCATTTAGAAAATGAAAATGAATTCCGACGATAGCCGACCCTTAATTACCGATCATTACCGATCATTACCCAACCGTTAACCAACCAGATCGGTACCTTGCATGCAGGGTCCTGTGGCTGAAGTGCTACGTCGCTGCCTATAGCTGTGACAGGATGCACAACCTGGTCGAGTCCAACGTCATGTACAGCTTTTTTTAAACTTTAATATTTCTTTTAAGCGTTACACTGATAGCATGAATCTGCCTAACTTCCTATCGGTTCATCGTCATCGTCAACGGTTGTAATCAAACCGCTACAGCCAAGTGTGGTTGTACAGAGACATCCCGTACCTCTGGATGTCTGTAGCTGTGTGTGTGTTGGGGGGGGAGTCAGACTGACTGTGGCCCGTGTGGAGGAGCTGAGCGGAGCAACACTCCACTCCCCACCAGCCCACATCCACATCACCGTCTTGCTCTGGCTCTCAAGCAGCAAATCAACGGTAGCCAACCGGAGCGTCCGATCCCCCGCCCCGTCCGTTTTGTTCCACTTGCTTATTGTGAGCCGCTTCATAGATGTCTCTGGGTGTAGCGAGCTCCGTCCGCCGAGGGCTAGTGGTTCTGATGTGGGAGAACCACAGGTTTCACTCAAACCACCGCCGGTTGATCGTGTTCGACCTTCCAAGCTCACATTTTGGCACTGGAGTGTCTTTGAACTCAACTCCGTCCCGAGCTCCTCCTCAGCAGCCAACTCAGGTGCACTAAATAATCCATGTTTACCGTAGTATTTCATTCTCTGCGATTCCGGTAATCATAAGTATTAAAGAGTTCCAGGTGCCCGCAAACCACAACGATGAGTGTGTCCTCCTTCTTGTTCTGGTTCAACGGGACACTGATGAGAGCGGAGCAACTCAAGGGCTGATTGCCCTTCATTTTCGCTACTAGTGCCGAACATTCGCAACGCCCAATTGGCGTCAAACACGCTACCCTATCGCTACAACTCGTGTCTGCACGTTAACTTTGCTCATGAGAACGCTTTTGGTGTGAACGCACCTTAAAACACAAAATCAAATGGACTTTGACTGTGACTCTAGTATCACATCAAGTGGAGATTATTACGTTCTTCAACAACCTTTGGAGGGATTTGTCATGAAATTGGACACAGAAGTCATGAGCCCATGAAAGATGACGAGTAGCCTCTTTGATGATTCCCTGACTTTACATCTGGCGCCATCATCAAGCCAAAATAAAATACTCCATGACCAAATAGCTGAAAAACTAGCACCATTCCCATCGGCCTCGGGCGATTTACCCTTTGTTGTATTCCGATAATCTCTAATAAAATAGTTGAAGTCATTTTCCAATAAGATAAGCAGACGGCGTGTGGTTAAGCTGCTCCACGCTACAAAACTGTGAACTGTAAATCGTTGGGTTTTGGACAGCTGGTCGTATAAAAGAAAACGCAAACAATCAACAATTCACATTAGTTGCTAAACCAAAGCTTAATTTCCTGAGTGAGTCCATATTGTATTCCTGCTCTGTGTCCTTTTATCAATGCACATCAATATTTTGCATATGTGATAAAATGGCATCCAGTCGTGCGATATGTACATTAGGCACCGACTGCGCTCTGGCTTTTTTTTTTCTGCGATCCGGTCACAGTTTGCCATAACGCATCAATTATTCCATTAAAAGCAGCAGAGCGGGTTTTTTTTGTTGGTCATCAAGGACGAGCTGCACCACCTGTTCCAGGGCTGCAGCGGCACCCTTCCCCCTCGGTCCCCGTCTTGGTCGCTACATGGAAGTGAGCAAGACGAGAGATGACTACGGGCCGAACGTTAGCCGCCGGCTCCGTCTCCGTCTCCGTCTCCACGGCGACCTCTCGGCCCGGCCCTCTCACCAATCGGACCGACCCGCAGCCTTGGAGTTCTCCCTGCATCCGTTTCCCGTGTCTATCCCCCCCCCCCCCTCTTCCGCCGAACAAAGCCGGTTAACCTTGAGCTGCGAGACAGCTTTCTGCTGGCGTCTGAGGAGATATTAGGAAGGTGATTAAGTGAGATTGATGGTACTTTAATACCCAGAGAAAAATAATGGCTTCTTCCTGTTGTTTAATCTTCAATCTTCATTACATGGGGAGATGAGAGCGAGAGAGAGAGTTTTATAGCCAAAAGACTTTGCCTAACAAAGGACGCCATCAAGGATGGTGTATTTACATGTTTCATCAAAATGTATTGTAATTGAAAGTCCAAAGGAAGGTTTGCAGTCATTCGTGGGCAAAAGAAGAAAAAAAGATTGTTTAGAAGATTTCAAGGTGATTCTTTTTGGAGGACTAAAAGCATTTTACTTCAAATTTAGCCACGTCCTAATTAGGAGCACAATAACGAAACTCTCGTCTGCTATAGCAGCGGCAATTTCCATTTTTGCTGATGATTTACACAGACTTTTGGACCGAGCTCCTTCCCATGACCTTGGAGCCCCGGTAACCCTTTTAAAAGTTACTATTTCAAAACAATGAAGACCAATTAGAAGAAGAAGACGAAAGAAAATCGACTTTAAGTTTTTAGGTTTCGGAGATAGAAAGTTGTCCAAAACACATCCCCCCCCCCCTCCCCCAGAAGGTCCACGACTTGTTTCTGAGCAGTTGGACAACAAAGTTTAAACGGCGTTATGAGCGTTGACCTCTAACCTCCCCATTGTGGGATGAGAGCGATGCAGTGAGGTTCAGCTTCTTTTGGGAAAACAAAAAATGTGAAGCTGCACAGGTTTGATTCCGTCTCTCGTGGTGTGGATGTGGTGTCCTTGAGCAAACCTACCGTCTTCCAGAGGCGCTGTTCCAACGCTGACCCCGCGCGCTGACCTCTCGGTGCAAGCCGACATGAAATTCCTCCTTTGGGTGATCAATACCGGCGCGGGAAGAAAAAAACCAGCACGGGGAGGTCAGCGCGAGAGGTCAGCCGAAGAGCAGCGCTCTCCGGTGCGGACGGGGATTTGCCGTCTTGCTCAAGGACACTTCAGATGGGAGATGCAGCTGGGTTCCTGCCGTCCAACGGTGGGGTTGCTCGCTCACCACAGTACCCCGCTGCTCCCAAAAGAATTGGAACAAATCATTTGAATGCCAAAGCGCACAATAAACGAGTCTGCTGGACGCAATTTGGGGAGATACAAGGTCTCTCTTTAGTGACGGGTGCAAAGGCTTGAAAGCGAAATTTCACAGAAATTTAAACGGACAAAAACACACGTTTGATTTATTTCTGCTGTCCTTTCTCGGTCTACGTCAGCACTTAGAAGAAGAAAAATAAAAAAAGGTTGTCTATGTAGATGTAGATTCATATGAAACTTATATCAAAGCCTAGTCTGCACACGGGGCATCAAAGTAGCAGCAGAAACAAAATAAAAACAGAAAGGAGTTGTATTCACATTCTCATTAAAAACAAACACACACAAAAAAGCCACAACACCGAGTTTTATCGTGAAGCGCATTACAAAAAGATTTCTAAAGTTGTAATATTTATACCGTTCCCAAGACTCTTTTCTTCGTGGCTTAATGACTGACTGCACACAGGCGGACCGTCCACGCCGCCAGCAGCCCGTGCAGATGAAAGGGGTTCCCGCCGCGTCAGGCGCGATATGTATCTGCGCATGCATAAGCATCCGTTTGCATCTGTTTTGCATGCGTGTGTGTGTGTGTGTGTGTGTGTGTGTGTGTGTGTGTGTGTGTGTGTGTGTGTGTGTGTGTGTGTGTGCGCATGCATGCTCATGTGATGAACTAGCTGCAGCCCTGTGTACAATAGGGACTAGAGCAGAAACAGAAACAATCCTTTTAATCTAGTGCATCTTTCGCACCGTCTCAGTCTGACTGTCCGACTGCACAAAGAAAGGTCAGGGAGGGGTCGGCTCTGGTGGGCGAACAAACGACTGGGCTTCTCTCTCTCTCTCTCTCTATCTCTCAAGGTCTGCTTTGGCGTACAGTTACAGCCAGTTTACCCACCATCAAAGCTAGTGTGTGTGTGTGTGTGTGTGTGTGTGTGTGTGTGTGTGTGTGTGTGTGTGTGTGTGTGTGTGTGTGCGCTCCATCTTCCGGTGTGAAAAGAATAAGAATGATGAGTGGGGGAAGAAAGTTAAGCGACTTGCTTAAAAAGCTCCTCCCGTCCGTCACTCTCCGACATCCTCTCTCTCCCCGTTTCTTCTCTGTCCGTTGACAGAGAGAGAGCGAGAGAGAGAGAGAGACGCAAAGAAAGGGAGAAAATAAGGGGAATTGAAGGAGAATAGAGGGAGGAGGCAGGGGGGGTCAGCAGAGGTAGAGAAAGACGATATGAATGCAGCCCCTGTTTCCTTCCCACTGTCTCAAGCGAGGCCTGGGTAAACAGGAAGTACAGCTGCGCTCCGTCTCTGTCCCTGGGACTCTGTGTGTTCCCTCTCTTTGCTCCCACACCTCCCTCTACACGGTCTCTGTATCCGCTCCACCAACAGGTGAGAGATGTTTTGGACTCTTGAGTTTGCGGGAAAAGAAAAGGAAACAAGACAAAAGTGAGACGCACGGACAAACAGTTGCCGAACGTCGCCCAGAATCCCCCCCGCAGACGTCGCATTGCGAAGAGTCACGATGGTTGGCAATCTAGACACGCAGTTCCCCTCGGTGGGCCCTAATCCCCCTATTTCTTTAAGAGAGAGAGAGGGAGGAGAGCGGAGGAGAAAGGAGGCATTGTGGCTCGAGACAGTGCAGTAAAAAGAGGAGCGTACAGTACCAAATTGAGGTCGCGGCAAGACAATGGCTGCCCTTCACTGGCTCATTCACACACGGTCTCCACACAGCTCTATCAAACGCCTCTTTCTTTTCTTCCTCCCCTCCTCTGTTCGGTTCTTTCTCTTTCTCTCTCTCACGTCCGCCTTTCTTCTCCCTCATCACAGAGGGACAGGGGATAATGAAACCCCGGCTCACCCAGGCTGCTCTGGGGCCCTGTTTCAGAGAAGAGGAACTCTCTCTCTCTCTGTCTCTCTGTCTCTCTGTCTCTTTATTTCTCTCGCTCTCTCTCTGTTCTCAATAGGCATCTCCTCATCGCCTCAGTTCAACGCCCCAACTCCTGCTCCTCCCATCGCTTTTGTTTCGGCGGGGAGAGCGGATAGCTTGACAGGAAGTGGTTTGTTTGGGAACGGGACCCCCGACCTTATCGGTTCACGTTGACGTGCGTCACTCGGTTTCTTTCACGCAGGTATCCAGGCAGAAAGAAATGGTTCAATTAAAACGAAACGACTTGCTCTTGAAAAGAAATATGGGACGCGCAGCCGGGATCATACTGTTAATTGTGTACAGATTTGTGGTAAAAACAAACACAAGCGCTTCAAGCTTTCTGAGAATATCTGAGAAACGGGCTCTCGCGGCTCGGGGGAGCTGTCAGAATCAGCGGCCTGAACGCTCCGTCCCATCGGGGATCTGATGGCTCCCTTTGTTTCTCCCTGTGCGACTCAGATGTTAGCCCACGTTGTTGTGTTTTGGATCCCTCGGTAACGTCAGAGAGCGGCGAGGCGAGAGCGCCGCTCGTCGCTGTCACTTTGTCACACCGGGTTAGGCCGCCAACACCAGCTGGACCGAACTCAAGGCCGGTCAGCAGAGTCCACGCAACGTGCAACGTGTTCGTCTCGGTCCCGACACCACAGAACCAACTCTGTGTGGGCTACCTGGAAAAGCTCCAGTCAGAAGCGCTCTGGTATCGACCCAAACAAGAGGAACATCCGACCTCGGGCTGCAAGCTCGCTCGCAGAAATATGTCAAAACAATCAAATACATAATAGCTGCGTCATAGTTTATTTATCCTCACTTAAATGATAAAAGGAAGTCAGAAATAATGCAGTATTGAGGTTAAAATGTGAAGTCATTCAATCCAAGTTTATGTTTCAGTTAGTTGCAGATGGAAGATGATCTGTGTATGAAGATTTGATTCAGACCTACTAATCAAATCAACAAGATATTAAGACATAACGGGTGTACTTTGTCTATATATTTCATGAATGAGACGAGAGAGGACTAGAAGACTCTTTTCTCCATATGTGTTGTTTGTGTACATGATGGGTATGTTTCCTATTGTGTGACCGGTTCATACAGCTGACGAGGGATGGGAACTCTTCCTGGATTTGCCTCATCAGTGGAGTCAGAACAAAGTTTCCATAAAGCTTTGAAATACTAACATAGGTATGTGGAATACATCCTTTTTTCTTTTTTTTGTGCAGAAATGCAGGACTTTCGTCCCGTTTTTCTTTTGTAATGCCCGATTCAGACCAGCTGTTATGAAAGAAAGAAAGCTTCACCCTGATATAGAGCTGGCTCTGTCTTTCTAAAAGGACAGACAGATGTCTCATTCACTAAGTCACACATCGTATGGAAGGCTTATAACGAAGAAAAGGACCCATGAACAGTCAAATATGTTCCCTTTATGCCAATGAATGGGCCCGAGGAATTCACTGTCTCACACCAGAGACAAATCTGCAAGAAACCAGTTAATAAGAGGGTAGAAACACCTTCGGGCTATTTGGGTCACAAAGGCTGATGATCCACAAACCTAATTCGGCTTGGCAAACCTAATCGTTTAAAATTGATCGAATACAGGGTCCATTGGTGGCCTTTAAACCGGTTTACTGCGGGACAAGGGGGGAACAGGGATTGGCATTGTTATTCAAACCACCGACAAATTGTTGTCTTCCAATCATATCTAAAGCAGAAGGTCGTCACTTGCCCACAGGGTCGAGCGCGTGATGATGCGAAGGTGACCATTATTGCCCCGCTGAAGAAAAAACAGGAAGTAGAAAAAACAGGAAGACTGCTCGAATGTTCCTTTGAGGGTCGAGTGCTCTTTAGTGGAAGGCGATCATATGGTGTACACGGCACACACACACACACACAATGCATATGCAGAAATCGACCTGTACGAAAACAAACACTCGCATAGAGCGAGAGGAACCCGAAGATGAGCGCACTCACAAGTGGAGTCAAGTGGAGAGGAAACGGCACGCCGGAGAGAGGATACATTAAAAGTGTTGAAAATGAATACTAATGAGAGGAGAGCATGGACCAGACTAAAGGTCAGGGGTCAAAGGTCTCACCTTATATATGTGTTATATCTTTTATTATCCAAGGCTATTGGCTAAAGAACAACAACACAACCCTTTCTATGAAAGTCACAAGGGAGAAGTCACACAGCAACACACTGACATGTCCTCTGGATGATCACAGTACATTGCCGTACAACCACATCTTGTACTGCGTATGACCGAAGAGCACAGAACGAGCTTCTATACATACTATCTGACTTTTCAGGGACTTTTGAAAGTCGTGGCGGACTCTACTACCCAGAAAAAGTCAAATCATGTCTCGATCTCCAAATCACAGCTCAAATCTGCCTTGGAAAAACGTTGGAAAAATCGGTGCATGACGCCCTTCTCCCTAGACTGAAAGCAGCCCTGCCTTGGGACAATGTGTTGTTGTTGTTGTTGGGAGTGTGCTCCGAGATGGGACGTTCGATAATTTGGTAGTCCAGTTCTTCAATACGTGATGTTCATTTAGTATAATGATGGTCCCATGTAGAGTGGGCGTGGTGATTGACAGGTCATGACCACAGTGTTGTCCCGCCCATGTCGTCGTCTCACAGCTCTCACCCTCTCACAGCGTCAAATTTTTGTGTCGCCTGAAATTGTCTCGCTCAGCGTTCGGTCGTACTTAGCTCCGCTCCCTTCCGCGTCACTTCTGGTTGCTTTTGGCCAAAAGCCAAGACGGCGAGGGACACGAAAACAAGACGACGGTGGACAAAACGCCCAAATGATCCCGAGGATTCAAAATGGCAGTCGGTATAACCAATGTGTGAGATTGTTGTTGTGTATTTTATTCAGTCAATCATTTCAATACTATATAATATTATATTATTCCATATAATATACAAAACAGACTGAAAAGGAATAGGTAGAAGCAAAACATGCTTATACATTCCTGTCCTAAATTATTCTAATCAAATAAATCTTATTCTAATCAAATAAAGCTTTTTTCTAATCAAATAAATTAAGAAATTAAAAGACATCACGGTGCCCTGCCCACTTCTGCAGGGTGTGTATCTACGATGTAGAAAAATAAAAAAGAACAGGGCGACTTCTACATTCACTGATAGAAGTGCGTTTTTATGTCCTGTATGTCTGTGTGCACCATACACACCAGAAAACTTTACATTCTGATTCTGATTCTGATGAATGATAACAATTACCTAAAGTGGGTATTCTTCAACCCCCGTTGTTCACATGGGGTAACGATATCTACAGATACTGGAGGAGTGTTATCCTCCAGAAGTTCCCCGATGGAGGATCCTCTCTTCAGACTGGAGTGAGTCCTGCAGTCTTAAGTCACGACTTCAACAGAGACGTCGTACTGTGAGGAACTCCCATGCCAACGGTCATTTTGATAGAAAAGTGTTGTCGCTTAATGGCGAATAAATGAATGCACAAAAACCCTGCAAGCTCTCTTCGCTTAAAAAAGAAAAACTTGAAAAGCCACGTGTGGCAACGTGAAGGTTGGTATTAAGTGGTCAACACCGTCAGTGTGCCGCGCGCCATTTTTCATTTCGTCGGCGTTCTCCAACGCGTGCAGCGGCAGACCTGTCAGCGCGGGGAGCAGGCCGAGCGACGGAGGAGGCGGTTAAATGACAGGCGGGAGCGAGGCGGCCAACAGGTGGAGGGGGGCGGCCCAAGCGACCGCGCTAATGGAGCCACTGCGGGCGCCGTCGGAGAGGGCGCCCGCAGTGGCCCCGCGGGGGGGCGCGGGCGGCGGGGCCTGACCTCCGCGTCTGACACGCCACTCTCGCGCTGTAATTACCTGTCACGCGGCGCGAGCGGCCGCTCGTCTGGAGGAAGAGGAGGAAGGGGTGTGGTGGGAGACTTGACCCGACCTGCAAACCAACCCTGTGTTTGCCGTATGAAAAAAAAGCTGCACACACTCCGACTCCCTCGGCCCTCTCCTTCTCCGCCTCCCAGTAATTACCTGTGAGCCCGTGGAGGGGCGGCAGCCATTGTTTGTGGCCTGCATCGGGCTGGGCGAGGGGGGGCGAGGGGGGGCGAGGAGGGGATTGATGCGCACCGGGCGACCCCCCTGATTGGGGTTAACAGCAGCCTCATTTGCATGAGGAGACGGGGCTTTCATTAGCTAGAGGAGCGAGACCTCAGGTGCACAACACACACAATTATTTAACCTTTCAAACGACACAAGGTCCTCTTGGGGTTGTTTGTATAAAAATATATCAACACATTCGTTGTAGTGGCTTCACTTTCACCAGCCGTAATAGACCCCAAAATGAATAGATTTTAATCGAGTGAGGGTCATTTTATGGGGAAAAGAACATTTAAAGGACAACGACACATCGGGACGTGGAGGAAGGAACGGCAAAACATGTATAAACAGGGTTCTTACACATTTTAACCAATGGATGTCCATGACTTTTCAATGACTTTAAACCAAATTTCAATGACCGACCTGAAATCTCAGTGTAAACATGAACAATATAGAGAATTTTGCGTATTGAGAGCGTACGCCAGCTTATATTTTGGGCATCTTTCTTTAAAAAAACATGAATTATTTCAAACTCGGTGTAAATGAACATGTGATTATAACACATTTCCATGACTTTTCCCAAACTTTTATGATTTAAGTTTATTCCATGACTTTTCCAGGCCTGGAAATGACCATTTTAAATTTCCATGACTTTTCCAGGTTTTCCATGACCGTACGAACCCTGAGAAATGTTTCCTAGAAAGTTTGGTAGCGCAAGAAAACATTAAGAAACAATCACCTTCATATGCTTTATAAACACATATCTGTAATGTAAATATGTATCCGTTGTTTTGGTGTGTATAAATACCGTTATTGTAGTGTGTTTATTCTGTACACATGCAATCTATTACATCCCCCCGTTGTTTTGGTTCCCTCTGAATCGAGGGTCTAAAGACAGAGGGTGCCGTATGCTGTACAGATTGTAAAGCCCCCCCAGAGGCAAATTTGTGATTTGTGATATTGAGCCGTATAAATAGTTATATAAAAGGAAATCTGTGGTTTGGTTCATGGTCCATGGGGAAATATTCAATTTTCAGAATAAACGCTCGCACGTGTTTGCCAACCGGTTCTGGCAGCCGATCGCTGTGCCTCGTGCCGGAGTGAAGTCTGGTGAAGACAAGTAATGCTCCCCAAAAAAACATCCCCGAGAGTCGAGCCATGCAGCAGGAGCAAAACCAGATAGTTTAGCACATTTAACACGGATGTAGGATAATTATGATAATCCAGAACAAATGGATTGGATCCCCTTTGCTCTCCGAGCAGCCTGAACGCTGACGAGCAGAGACGCAGCAGGTCAGCCGTCCGACTCCGAGACGCAACTTTCTGTATATTCTATACATAATACGATGCCCACACACACACACACACACACACACACACACAATACACAACTGAAGACGGCTCAGTGTAGATCTGAAACAGAGTCACGCAACAACGTGGACACTTCACCCAGTGACACCTACAAAGTCTCTCTCTCTCTCTCTCTCTCTCTCCCTCTCTCTCTAATAGTCACACACAGTCACGCACACTGTCCTGTGCCGTCATGTATAATTCAGCATGTGGCCGGGCGGACAGATGCCTCATCCCCAGGGGGTCCCATCACGCCTTTGCTAGGATGAAACATTTAACAGCCCAGGACAAAATGGAACACGCTCGCCGAATAAACAGGATGGGTTTCTGGAAGAACACACACACACACACACACACACACACACACACACACACACACACACACACACATTCACAGTTCCACTCTCACATGGCTGCTTTAAAACAAACATAACCTTTCACACATACAGAACTGGATTAAGAATTCTCAAGATTTAGAAGAGGAACTTATTGTGTTCTTTAACAAAAAAAATTTAAACACATGACATTTGTACATTTTGGTCTATGTTTTGCACAAAAGAAACTTTTGTCATCATGACATCCAAGTCACAATGCGCGTACACACACATATGCACATGCACACACGTGCACACAAACCGAGCGGAAACACAGGTTCTAGTTTAAAGCTGCGAATGGCTACTTGGTTGTGCATTCACACACACACGCACACACACACACATACACACACACACGTATGAGCACACACGCCAGAAGTGGATCGTTAAATGAGTCACCCAACAACTGTAAGAGTGCTTTTACAGCAGCCTCCTAAGTGAATAACTGTAGAGAAACGACGATACGGCCGCATAATATCAATATCGTTCCATATTCAGCACATGATGGGGGCAAAGAAGAGGATGTGTGTGTGTGTGTGTGTGTTTGTGTGTGTGTGTGTGTGTGTGTTCAGAGACTTCTGTATGAACGCATGCCTGTGCTTGATGAAGTAAAAAGGGGAAGAAGCTCAGTAAGTGTGAGCAGATGCCGGTGCTTTGAGTGTGTGTGTGTGTGGTGTGAGAGAGAGAGAGAGAGAGAGAGAGAGAGAGAGAGAGATAGAGAGAGAGAGAGAGGGAGGGAGATGCCTGGCTGTAGGCTGAATATTGATGTGCTGTAACCTTGAGGCTGGGCGCTGCTGGTCCTCTGATGACAGACCCTCCTACCTGAGGTAACTCACTGAAGCCTCTTCTCTCCACCTGCTGTCTCCTCTCCTCTCGTTTCCTCTAATCTAAACTTGTTTTCCTCCTCACACATCCACACGTTCTCCTCTGCCCCCCTCACCCCCCCCCCCCTCCCTCACCGTCACCCTTCCCCCCCTCACGTCGTTCTCCGTCCCCGTCTTCTTCGGTCGAACTTCGCCTCCTCGTGCCCAAAGCCGTCTCCTCTCCTTCGCCCTCGCCTTACATCAATTTCCTCTTCCTTCATTTCATGTAACCTACGTCCTCCACCAGTCTCCTTCTCTCGCTCCTTATTCAGTCCTCTTCGCTGCCCCTGCTCTCGCTTCAAACTCTTTCTCCACCTCTCCTCCCTCACTTCCCCTCTCCACTCGTTTCCTTCTCTCGTCTCCTTCTGATTATCATAATCCTTATTGCCATTAACCTCCTATTCTTCTCCGGCCTTTTTTGACTGCCTGTGATTCAGGCTGTGCAGCTCCCTCTCTTCCCCCCCCCCCCCCGCCCACCACCACCCTCTTCGTCTCTCAGATCACTGCCAGGCTACCGCGGCCCAAACTGTTCAGCTGCAACTGTTCCAAGCCCCAATAATTACAGCTTGTCAGAAAGAATTAATTTTCTCATTTCTCATAAAGACGTGTACAAAAATTACCATGTTATTATAACGCCGGCGCTCTCTGGAGGCACCGACGAAAACCAAATTTAATTTTTGAAATTCTTCCCTCGCACATTAAATTAAACACATAAATAAGAGTTTAGGAATTGGGGGGATGAGGGGGAGGGGGGGTGCATATGTTCGTTAGGCCGGCCCCGGCTCTGGGTAATGGCCGCCGTAATGGTTTGATGGGCCAGGCTACTGGTAAGCACCGATACATTTGCATGATCACCGTCGCGGCGGGCAAGTAAGCTGCCAATTAGCTCTCACACAGCTCTGGACAGTGAGGTGGGGGCTGTTTCCAATACACGGCCAGATATGGAACGGAGCTAATTAACAAGCACGTACGGTGAATAGCATATTCACTGCACTGCGGGGAGATGCTGTGTGAGGCGGGCGGCTCTTAACGCAGGACCGGCTACTTTTAAGGAAATGTATGTGTGTGTGTGTGTGTGTGTGTGTGTGTTCTTACAGTGAAGCGACAGGGCTGTCGGTTAAACGGTGAAAAACAAAACGATGGCGACAGATCTTGCGCGGCGTTGCAGTCAATTCTATTCAATGAGATGATTTGTGTTTATTATTTTGTGCGACAATTCCATTAAGGCGTTTTTTTTTTGTTTTTTTGCTCATTTCGTTTTTTTTGCCAGGGCTCAATCGTCAATCGCTTTGGCCGAGTGCCGTTAGTGGGCACTGAGCTGAGGAGCTTCACGGGGAAATGGATTCACTTTTACAATCGGAAATTAGCGGAGCGAAAGAACGCGGTCCGCAGAGCAGTCAAAAAAATGACATGCGCCATGTCTCATTTAAAATGTGGTCAGAATGAACCGTTTATTTATGACTAAATACGGTCAGAAACATCACATTCTGCACGCCTTAGAGCCACGAGGACACCGTGATTGATGAACAGTCACGTGACTCAACTGCAGGAGCGTTTGTAAGGAGAGGTTGTAAAAGTATGAATAGCTCAATAGATTTATTTATATATATATATATATAGCAGGTGGATCCTCCATTTATCTTTTCAAACACTGGTAACAAACATGTTTGTGGATGTACAGATTTCATTCCTTTCCAAGGTTTTTAAAATACACAAGCAAAGATAATCAACCTGCGTTTCTTTTCTTTTCTTTATGATTTCTGAAATAGTAAATGTTATTTTTGCACAAAAAACATATGAATTTTTCCTTCTGGCCTTTTGTTGTGCGCGACTTATACATCGCAGTGAAAATCAAGGCCGAGGAGAGAAAACAGTTTTAAAGAACGGTGACTTTTCGTGATTTACAGACATTAAAGTAACAACGTGTCTGTCATGGTTATGATGGGACACCAGGAGGAAGACGTCGGCACTATTATAGAGTGACATCGTGACATTGTTGTTTTCATAGGGTCACCACAATCTTCCCACAATACTTTTTTATGTTCACCATAATGAAGAAGATCCTTCAAAAGGTGACATTCCTAAACAACAACAAACCAGTTATTGAGTGTTGCAAACCGTAAATGTATGTACTGTGACAACCTTTTACATGTTGGAGGTGTTTATGGGATTCCTTCTTTACGATGCAGGTGTTAGGGTTAGGGTTTGCGTCTGGAGGTGAATAATAACTATACTGGTTCTGGGTCTCTCTCATCTTTTCTCCTCATGTGAGGTAGCTGCGTAACAACCGCTTCTGCATTTATTCATTACAACTTATTCCTAATGTTTTTTGCAGGTGTTTTAAAGCTTTGAGGAAAACATTTGAAATACACTACCATTTCAAAGTTTGGGGTTACATAGAAATGTCTTTATTTTTTTTTTTAAAACACAGTTTTTTTTCAATGAAGATAATATAAAATGAATCAGAAATACACTCTAGATTTTTTATGTGGTAAATGACTATTCTCTGGTTGTTAATGAAATATCTACACAGATATCTAGAGGCCCATCTCCAGTGTTCTAATGGTCCATTGTGACTAACGGAGAGGTAGAAAAATGACAATTAAAAAAAGGTTCAGATAGGTGAGCCGAACTGATTCCTCGCTTCATGACAGCGAATATGAGAGGAAGATCTGAGGAAACGACTGCAGAAGACTGGCCACTCTCGCCACTCTCGCCCCTCTCGTCCACTCTCGTCCCCTCTCGCCCCCTCTCGTCCCCTTTTGCCCCCTCTCGTCCCTTCTCGCCCCCTCTCGCCCCCTCTCGTCCCCTCTCATCCACTCTCGCCCGCTCTCCTCCCCTCTCGTCCCCTCTCGCCCCCTCTCGTCCCCTCTCGCCCCCTCGCCTCTCGCCCTCTCGCCCTCGCCCCCCTCCTCTCGCCCTCTCCTCTCCTCGCCTCGTCCCCTCGCCTCTCGCCCGCTCTCGTCCCCTCTCGCCCCCTCTCGCCCGCTCTCGTCCCCTCTCGCCCCTCTCGCCCCTCGTCCCCTCTCGCCCCATCTCGTCCCCTCTCGTCCCCTCTCGTCCCCTCTCGTCCCCTCTCGCCCCCTCTCGCCCGCTCTCGTCCCCTCTCGTCCCCTCTCGCCCCTCTCGTCCCCTCTCGCCCCCTTTTGCCCCCTCTCATCCCCTCTCGTCCCCTCTCATCCACTCTCGCCCGCTCTCGTCCCCTCTCGCCCCCTCTCGTCCACTCTCGCCCCTCTCGTCCCCTCTCGTCCCCTCTCGCCCCTCTCGTCCACTCTCGCCCCCTCTCGTCCACTCGCCCCCTCTGTCCCTCTCCTCGCCCACTCTCGTCCCCTCGTCCCTCTCTCCCTCCGCCCCTCCGTCTCCCTCTCGTCCCCTCTCGCCCCCTCTCGCCCCTCTCCCCCCCCTCTCGTCCCTCCTCGCCCCCCCCTCTCGCCCTCTCGCCCCTCTCGCCCCTCTGCCTCCTCTCTCGCCCTCTCGTCCCCTCGCCCCTCTCGCCCCTCTCGCCCCTCTCGCCCTCTCGCCCCTCGCCTCTCGCCCCTCGTCCCTCTCGCCTCTCTCCCTCTCTCGCTCTCCCTCCCCTCTCGCCCCTCTCGCCTCTCTCGCCCGCTCTGCCTCTCGCTTCGCTTCCCCTCTCGCCCCCTCTCGCCCTCCTCTCGCCCCCTCTCGTCCCCTCTCGCCTCTTCGCCACTCTGCCTCTCGTCTCCCTCTCGCCGCTGCCCATCATCGCTGCACTCCATCCTAGGGCACCAAGTCCTCTGGGCACCACAATAGGCAACTAAAACAACCCTCATAGTTATAATAATTATCGCCGCTTTCAGTCCTCAGCCTCTCGCCCTCACACATCCCTCTAGCACAGGTGAGCACATTCTCACCTCTCGCCCTCATGTTCTGCCTCTGGCCCAACATCTAGCCCCTCTCGCCTCTGCCCCTCTCGCCCCCTCTCATCCCCTCTCGCCTCTCTCGCCCCCTCTCATCTCTCTCGCCCCCTCTCGTCCCCTCTCGCCTCTCTCGTCCCCTATCGTCCCCTCTCGCCCCCTTTTGCCCATCTCTTCCCCTGTCGTCCCCTCTTGCCCTTCTCGCCCCCTCTCGTCACATCTCGTCCCCTTTTGCCCATCTCGTCCCCTCTCGCCTCTCTCGCCCCCTCTTGCCCATCTCGTCCCCTCTCGCCCTCTCTCGCCCTCTCTCGCCCCCTCTTGCCCTTCTCGCCCCCTCTCGTCACATCTCGTCCCCTCTTGCCCTTCTTGCTCGCACAACAAAACAAACTCGCCCAAACACAGATGAGCCGGGTGTCCCCTCCAACTCTCTTGCAGGGCGCAGACACAGGGACTTTCCCCGCCTACAGCGCAGGACAAACACACACACACATTCCCAGTGACACACACAGAAAAAGGTCACCCCTGGTTGACATGCACACACACACGCAGTGTGCAGATCCATGGCTGATCTGACAGAGCTGCGACAAACATTCATACACAAACACACACACACACACACACACACACACACACACAGGCCATGGTCAGTGAAACCAGTGCCAGCTAAATCTCCTCAGCGGAGCAGTGACGGGGCCACAATCTGTGATGGTGACACTGCCTTGACACGCGCTGTCTGGACTCCACATAAACACACACAGAGCGAGGGACAGTCTCAGCCCAGCCTCTGTTTCGTGGTCATTCGCCTCGGATCCGGGTTTCGCTCTCGCTGCCATCCTCTGACTGCGGGCGTGTTCTCGACAACAAGCGTCGTCATCGCAGCCGAGCGCGCCTCCGGCAGCTTGTTTCACTGACGCGCCGCAGCGCTGGCCGGAATTCAACAGTAATTTGAACGGCAAAAAGCTAAAAGTTTTTCTTCGTCAAAGTTCTCAAGTTCTGAGAAGTGGCTCTTGTAGTTAAAAGACAACAACTACATACATATATATATATATATGTACTGGAGATCAGTCGGAGCTCTTACCAGTAACTTGACGACCCGGAGAAGGAGAAGGAGAAATGTTCCACGGCTGCCGTGTTCCCCTCACACTGCTGGACACAAAGAGGGACAAGAGGCAGCTTGTTTATCAGTTCAATGATACCGTCAACCAAATGCAGGTGATCAGACGTGCATTACCGTGGAGAGAGACACATACGTCTTGAGAAAAGACGAAAGAAGACAGGAAGCTCGGAACATCATGATTCAACTTTTATTAACCTCTTACATTCTTAAACTCTTGATGCTCAAAACAATTCTAGTCGTAAACAGACCGAGCCCAGAGTTTCACATGAGAATATATGCAATTGCAGCCTCTGCATTGGTAAATTGGATATTTGAGTCCTTCTGCATGAATAAGGAGAAGTGGGAGAGAAAGAGGTGACAGGAGATAAGCGGGCAAATAAAGTGAGAGGCAGAGAGCGACAGAGTAAAATAAGCTGAGGGCAGATGAACTCTTTCTAGTTTCCAGGTCCATCTCCTCCTTTCCTATCCTCGCGCCCTCCTTCCTCCTCCTTTTCCTCTCCTTCACCCACCCCCTCTTGCTCCAGACATTCCTCCTCCATTCACCCCCTTTCATACCAGAATTTTTCCATCTATAAATATCAAGAAGAGGGACTATAGAAGAACACACACATTGTAAACACACACGCACACACACACACACCAGTTTAAACCAATGAGCACAGTGGCGTATTGTGCCAGCAGAGCCAATACACACTTCCACAGCCATTACTCCCCATGGAAACAAGCGAGAGCATTCGCACACGCATGTGATGTTGACGTCGCCGCCGCACAGTGGCTGCCTTAGACAATAAGCTATTTCGGGGCCAAATCGCTCACAAAAATCCATTTTTCCACCCTGACGAAAAGAAGGAAAAAAAAGATTGAGAATGAGGGAGGGAGAACGAGCGGGATGGAGAGAGAGAGAGAAAAGCTGAAATCAAATAAACAGTGGTGTGCATCTCTCTTAAGCTGGATTTATCTCCGTATTTTGTCATCGTTTTAATTTATTCTCCAACCTGCTTACAATTACCGCCTTTTCAAAACTCATATCGCTGGCTCGGTCTTGTTCTTGGGGAGATTGCGTGGTATCGGCGAATGAATGAGCGCGGGGGGGGGGGGGGCTTGCATAAGGTGGAAAAGCTCCTAGTGTACTTTTGTAGATTATCCACTTGATACCGATTCATTTTCTCTCTCACTTGCCACAGTTTTGGAAAGGAGGCAATGTAGGACACACACACACACACACACACACACACACACACACACACACACAGTCGTACTGTAGGATACAGAGGAAGGGAGTGGGCTCATCATCTTTAGTTGTGATTACAACACTTGGCAAGCTCTCCCCGGCCTGTTTGCCCGCCTATTGCCTTACAAATGGATTAGTAAGCCCGGCTCCGTGTGTGTGTGTGTGTGTGTGTGTGTGTGTGTGTGTGTGTGTGTGTGTGTGTAGCTTCTCTGAGATTTAGGCTGACTTACAAATAACACCAATCAGATTTGGGAGCAGCCGTTTTTTTCCAGGGTGGGAATATTGGGCGAATGTGATTTGGGGACGGCGACGCTTGCATCCACTTTAGGTTTCAGAAAAACCTTTGGACCACGCATGCACGCCTGTGTGTGTGTGTGTGTGTGTGTGTGTGTGTGTGTGTGTGTGTGTGTGTGTGTGTGTGTGTGTGTGTGTGTGGCGTTTCATAATAAATACGTCTGACTGCAACTTTGGGAGTCAGCCGGCGGTAATCCGCCTGCTCGCTCATCCTAGTTCAGATGTAATGCAGAAGAGGACAACACTGATCTGAGGGGGGAGAGAGAAGAGGGAGGGAGTAGTGAGGGAGGAAACGAAGGATATTCTTTTAAAGTTTCTCATATTCGGTCAAATGCCCAAAGTGGAACCGACAAACCTGCATTTAACGACGTCTTTGGCTTCATTCCCGCTGGTGATTTCAAGCCTCTGGTCTCGAGTGGAGATGCGAGACACTTTCATTTGCATCGTCGTTGCCGTTGGATTGATTGATTCTGTTGAAATGTATTGACTTGATTGGGTTTTCCCCCACACTTTGCCTAATCTAGCGGATTTATTTTCCTAAATGTAATTTATTATATCAAGCGCAATTAGGGAATGCAACCTGAGAACCACAAGGTTCTTCTTTCTGGGTGCAGTCGGTGTTGATTTAACCCTTCGTGTGTCTGGAGGCCTCTGTGTTCTCCTGGGGCCATGAACCCGTGATGGATTCAAATATTACAAAAACATATTTTTGCTTAAGAGCACACTGGAGAACTTGCCCTGAAAATGTCTTTATTTTCTAATAACAAGGATCCAGGTCGGTCCATCGAGGTGAAGTGAATTATATCTAAATGAGAGAGGTAAAAATAACCCTTTAAAACATGCCATTTTAGCCTGAGATCCTTTTAATGTGCTTTAAGTGCCTTACTCCAGAGCATCATGACTGGCAACTATCTGGTCACAAACTCTACTCTTTCATTTATACATTAGAAAAAAATGATATAGAACATTGAGAGCACCGATTTGAGTGCAGAAGAACATGGAGTGTTTGGTACAAGGGAAAGTGAGTGTGAGTGTCATTTGTGTGTGTGTGTGTGTGTGTGTGTGTGTGCAAACACATGTGTGCCTCCCGACCCAGAGTACAGTTTGTGTGAATAAAGCTCGAAGCCGAGCTTCCATTAAGCCTCTTCCAACACAATGGCCTCCTCTCTCAGAAACTCTGTCTGATGGAAATCTGCTTTTGTTGCCACAGTTCAATGTGCCTGCTATCTCCTGATGGAAGGAGAGAGAAAAGAAGTCCTGAATGGGCCTCTATAGTTTTATGTTCCAGACAGTTCACGCACACACATTCACAATAACACACACACTCACACACACACACACACAAACTCCTCGCTGCTCCACAATGAAATCAATGCTCTCCGTTTTCCTCCCTGCGCTCAGCGCCAAAGGCTTCTTGTGATCAAACACCACATCGTGTTCTGCAACTTCTGATCCGGCGCTCACACAGCGGCGCTTTGTGCTCCGTGCGGCCGCTCGCTCGCATTGTGTCCACTCGGGAGGAAGGGTGACTTTTCTTTTTTGATGGGTGTTTCGAATAAACTTTTTTTCTTGCTTTTTCATTTGCATGGGGATTCTTCTTCTTCTTCTTCTTCTTCTTCTTCTTCTTCTTCTTCTTCTTCTTCTTCTTCTTCTTCTTCTTCTTCTTCTTCTTCTTCTTCTTCTTCTTCTTCTTCTTCTTCTTCTTTTTCTTCGTCTTCTTCTTCTCCTTTGTCTTCTTCTCCCTCTTGGTCTTGGTCTTTGTCTTCTTCGTCTTCTCCTTTGTCTTGTTTGTCTTCTTCTTCTGTGTCTTCTTCTTCTCCATCATTGTCTTCTTCTTTTTCTTCTTCTAACAGAAACTCTCTCTTATTTGCTTTGTGAGGTTGAATATCCATGCGCCTTGTCTTTTCAAAATAACATCTACCAACTGTTTTCTTTTATTTATGGGTGTTTCGATTATCCTTTTTTTCTTTCACATTTGCATAGGGAGTTTTTATCGCACTTTTTACTTTACTTCTTCTTCTTCTTCTTCTTCTTCTTCTTCTTCTTCTTCTTCTTCTTCTTCTTCTAACTGAAACTCTCTGCACCTTGTGCTTTTCAAAATAAAAAAATCTACCAACAGTGACGTCATATGTCGTGTCGCTCTACCGCCACGTTGTCTTTGACCCTAATCTCGTTTGCAGTGACTTAGAGAGTATATCCAACCCCATCTGCTCACGTTTCATCTAAATTGGGATTGAATGCTTTTGAACGTATTATTCTATAAGACGACTGTCTGTGGTGGCATGTGTGTGTGTGCGTGTGTTTGAGTGTGTGTGTTGGGGTTGAGCGGGTCACACCAGTGAACATATGTCTGGTTCGGTTTGGAGACCTCCGATGAGCTGTTGCTCCCAGGACTACCGTGGGACCCGAGAGTGTCCGGGGATAAAGCCCGATTGTTGAGAAGATAAAGACGGCGAACAGAGTGGTCGGAGAGGGGCGGGGCCACGGGACGGTCCCGCCAACGGCTGCCACACACACATGCACGAAGACGCAGAGATGTGAAGCCAGACATGCACATGAGCAGCATGATGAACAGTGATTATGTGTTAGCTGTGTACAGGCGTTTCACACCTTTAAAAAGTGTCAATATTGTTTTTAAAGCGTGTTGACAAAGACGGATACAGAGGACCAAAAGTTCACATAGAGATGGAAACATAAAGAAATATAAAGACAGTCAATAGTGTTTCTAATGTGAGGACGACATGAAAAGACTGCAAACGGGGAAAAAAGTAACGCAAAAACAGAAACAGTGACCTCCGAATGAAAGCATCTGATTGGGTATAATGGACTATAGACGGATACAATGGAGACGGACAGGCAGGTCTTAACCTGTAATATTGCTAATGTTTCCATCTGTAGGCTACACGTAAAAGAAAAATCCATTTCAGTCTATGATATATATATACATATATATACATATGTATATGGTAATATTAAGTTATACAAAGAATCTATGTCTCAAATTCATATTTTATATGAATTTGTACATGTCCCTGTATACAGTGTGTCACTGCATGCAGTAGATATGTGTCTATCTGGTAACGTATAGAATTAATCAATTAATCAATTAATTAATTAATCAATTAAAACATAAAATGTGGCTTTAAAACTCATTTTTATATGTAATTTATGTGCATTTACAGATGCTAAACAGCCGGCAACACAGGAAGACAATTCAACATGTTGGTGACATTAGCCATAATAAAGAGTAAACAAAACATTAGGCTTTTGTTGTCATGTATACAGCCTCCATGGTGCAGAGACCAGACCTGTCATCCAGCTGCTCATCTGCTGGACCCACAACATCCACCGGTGGTTTACTTCATGTTGACAGTCTTTGTTTGTTAAACCATGAACATCTGACAGCGGGTGTTGGTGTACACTCAATTAAAATGTAAGGGCTTTTAATGCATCACGTGGAGTTCTTGCAGCCTGATATCTTATTGTGAAAGACAGCTGTATTGACAGCATTGATGTTTATTTTGGCAACCCAGGAAAAACAAAATACCCCCAAAAAACCAGCAGTGACCCGTGTTTACAAGGAGGAAATACGTTAGTCCGAACCAGCTCAAGGGCAGCGCACGGCTGATTCAATTAAGTAAAGGTTAAGCCAAAGTAAAAACATATGTGAACATATTCATTTGCTTTCACTGCCAACTGGCCTCCATAATTGTGTTTTCAATTGACTTCAATGTAGGCCGACACATGCCAGTGTACTTTTTACAACAAACTATATTTGTTGTATATATTGTGGCATCACAAGGGGACAGGTAGTGGAGGCTATGGTCCCACTCAATTACAGCGGGCGGAAACTACAGCTCCCAGACTGCCTCACCACTCACCCAGCTGCAGGTGCTTAGGACAGCTGATTGAGGCAGGGCTGGGAAGCTGAAGAGGAGACAGAGGGGAGAGCAGAGGGAGGGAAGGGGCTGGACAAGCCAGGAGTAGAAGGCCTCCAGGACGAGGACAAGCCCAAGAGAACGAACAAGAGGAGGACTTTGTTAAGCGGACTTTGCTAAAGATATGTTTTTTTTGTTTGAGGAATGTTATTGTCCCCCGGGACGCTTTTTGTTGAGAAATTGACTTTTTTTAATTTGTTTAAATGAATAAACATTCTCGTTAATTTCAAACCTTGCCATTTTGCCTAATTTTACTCCTCCCTTGCACTGCCCCACCCTAGCTGGCACTATAGGGACAGCCCGTGACGTGACAAAATATATATATATATATATATATATATATATATGCATATTGTGTATATATATATATGAATATTGTGTGTGTATATATATATGCATATTGTGTATATATATATGAATATTGTATATATATATATATATACAATATTCATATGTGATTATATTATATTATATGTATATGTATATATATATATATATCACCTTACAAGCAGTGATATCAAATATTTTTTGCAGCTGCAGACACATTTCATTTAGTGGAAAATATAGCAATAGGGCTCTCTGAATAGGAAAGGATGCCGACGCCTGCACTAGGTTCACAGGTTCAGGTGGTTATGTGTGCAAGACTAATCTTCCATACGTATCATATAAATACAGTGCTCAGATATAGGTGGTACAGCAGGTGGTACAGCTATGAAAACAATCCAGATCAGTTTACGTATATGCCATATATAGTTATTTTTAGTTGTATTTAACTGGTGTTTTTCCCTGCAGACTGTTTCTGAAGCCGGTCTCTGGGCTCCCGCCATGGCCACCAGACTCCCCTGAAGAACAGTCATTCGGTTTGGCAGAACAAGGGAGTTCCAGCGAGAGCATAGATAAGGGTTTCAGTTCCACGATAACGTTATGGGGGTTTTGTTCAGTTCGCTGCCCCCATCAGCACTTTGCTTTGCTTTCTTGCTGCAACTCCTGTCAACATGGCCAACTCTTGCAGGCAGACGTACTGCTATGGATGAATAACTCATAAAACCCCACTTCAAAGCCCATTATGCTGCCCAGGGACTATTTCTTTGCATAAGACTGTTCACGGACGAGACTGTGAATTATTCCAAGTAACCGGGACAACGATATGCGAGATGCTGCTGTTGGCTTGTTGCGATTCATCACTTCTTTTAAACACTGAAAAAGAAGACAAGTTCACCTTCACAGTGCTGCGCTTTAGAGAAGAAACCTCCGTAATTAGAACCAAAGCTACCTGCGTAGCTCTGGACACATGCACGGTCTCTGCTCCCTAGCGAGAGAGGGCTGGAGCCCATCCCAGCTGACATTGGGTGAAGCCAGTCCATCCCAGGCCATGCCCAGATACCACTAGAGGTAATTGAAAAAAACACTTCTTTACGTTATTAGGGTGCACTAACCCTTTAACAAGGGCCATAAACCGAAGATTTATTCAGAGAAGGGACACAGCTATAACACTATACGTACAGAGAGAGAGAGTGTGTGTGTGTGTGTGGGGGGGGGGGGGGTGAGAGAGAGAGAGAGCAAGGTTGAAGTCCAATCTTGTTTTATCAAATTAACACACACACACACACACACACAAGAAAACACAGTAGAATTGCACTTACTCACGCTACTCGCCAAATTACAACACACTCACACTCACGAAGCCCATAAAGTACCAACCTTATTCTCTGCCAGTAAGGACATAAGTGCATGCGCATATACACTCGATACGCACTTAATACGAAGGTAGAAGTCAAAGGGGGAAGACGTCGCCGAGAAGTTGTTTCTGCTGCAGCGAAGCGATCGCTCACAGCCTTAACGCTGACCGTTATACAAGCCGATAATTGCACATGTAACTCTCTAATTGAACCTTGAAGGCACATTTCCCTATTCAGACAGTATTAATAGTAAAGGACTTGCATTGTGCTGCACACTATACAACTTCATCTGCAATTCAATCCATCAACAACATCGCCGCCGCGGCATTTTCATTTATCCCCTTGTTCACTTGAAATGCATTATGGCCGTAACGTTGTATCCTGTAAATGATCATGAGAACAATAATAAGAATGCGCTTCATTATATCCCTCGTGGGCAAATTAGTGGCCTAGCGCATTGTAGGAAGCGAAGGCTGGACTAATACAACACAAACAATGCACCGACGGGTGCAAAGATGTCATCGCGGACCACAACTTATTGGAACAAATGCGCTATGCAATTATGCATCCGTGACATCACGCCATTGTGCCGGTTTGTTGTGTGGACAAGGACGCATCTCGGTACCTTGACCCCTTTCTCGGAGCCGGCCAATAGCTATTCAAGCCTGTGGGTTCCTTTTGAAATACGACATCACTGCTTTCCTTTGCCAAGTCTGAATCCACCCGGGTAATTACAATTACATAAACAAGGAAGAATGAGGCCTTTTCTGCTGCGCCTTTGTGTGACAGAATGGCTAGATTGCATTTTTTTAACGGACGTCAATAGGAACACCAGGCACACAGCCGGGAGACCTTGTGTAGACCTTGAGCGAGCACGCAAACGCGTCGCGGAGGCCCGACAAACACCAAACTGCCATTATGTCCCTTTTCTCTATAGGACTCCCCGATAGAGCCTGTGACGCTAGAGCTGAAGCACTGATGGCGTTCGTCAATAGTCACGACCAAAATTCGGGTTGTTGTGTACTATATTCAATTCAATTCAATTCAGTTTATTTGTATAGCCCAATTTCACAAATTACAAATTTGTCTCAGAGTGCTTTACAATCTGTACACATAGACATCCCTGACCCAAAACCTCACATCGGACCAGGAAAAACTCCCAAATAACCCTTCAGGGGGAAAAAAAGGGAAGAAACCTTCAGGAGAGCAACAGAGGAGGATCCCTCTCCAGGATGGACAGATGCAAGAACAGATCATAGATGTAATGTGTACAGAAGGACATATCTAGAGTTAAAATACATTCAATAAATTTGACAGAGTTTATCAATAGTTCATATTAGTCATATTCCACGATGGAGAGTTTGGAGACCTCCACCAACCATCAGACAGATGGAGGCAGAGAGGAGGAATGGGCGGAGTCTCAAAAGTGGGCGGAGTCCCAACAGGGCAGGGACGCATAGGATCTATGCCGTCTCATGGGGTCCAATGACCCCATGAGACGTGAAGTCAGAAGGACTCCGGGAGAAAGCACATATATATATATATATATATACACCCTGGTGCCATCGTACACTATATATATATATATATATAGTGTACGACGGCACCAGGGTGTACACTGGTGACGGGGGAGCAGAATGACAAACACGGAGGAAATCACACGTTCACGAGGAGCAGTAGGGGCATCGTTTGAATATATATTTTTTTTTTTTTTTTATATACTTAATATTTGATTTTGGTATTTTTACAGAAATACAACCTTCAAAAGTAAGAATGCATAATAATAATAATAATACAAAATAAATAATAATAAGTAAAATATAACCATGCAAGAAGGGCTATAAGGAAACACACTTTCTCTTTTTGACATATTTAGTCCATTTTGTCCATTTAGCTGTGTCTACATCCATACATCTCGTGGATTTCTTTAACTGTTGCAGTCCAGTTTTCTGACGAGGGTGGGTCGGTTTGTGACCATTGACGAGCTTTTGCTATTTTCGCTGCTAATGAATATTTACATTTTCACAAAATAAAAGAACTTGAAGTAAGGAAGCCGAAGTAGTCGTTGGCTCGGGTGAGGGTATCGACACCCACCCCTCAAACCGACGCACACACGGAGGAGGAGGCAGTTGTTCTGCATGTTTAGTTTGTCCATTCAACACATGGAGCTGGTGTCAGTGGAGCAGACCACCAGACAGTACAGACACTCACTCACACCTTCATGTCTACTGCACACACACGCCTTTTCTCTCTGGAGCTCTGTTGTTTTGGACTTCAGCTTCTCTCTGGCACGTGCTATAATCTGTAAATGTTGCTCTCTGTATTTATATGTTAAAGGTCTCTGGTGCTCTCCCTACGTTGGACATCCTTCTCCGCATGGCACAGTTATTAACTTCCTAAACTTGTGTGATTATCTTCCCATTTCACCTGCGAACCAATCATGTGCCTGAACGAGCCTAAAGCTGCCCTTTTTTTAAATGGGACTTTGAATTGTGTTTACGTTTTATAGCGTGACGCAGAGAACCGCCCACAACCTCACACACGGGATGCCATGTGGGATGGCTGCAAAGCATTGTGGGGCGCGACGCATCGACAGTCAAGTTGGGTCCAGTGAACACTCGAAAAAGCTGTTTAAAGGCTTTCGAACGCGGGACAAACGTGGATTCCATGTCTAGGAATGTGCCGGGCGGCGCCGCTGGTGGTAACCTCCTCCTGACGGGCGGGAGGAAAGGCCACACCGATACTCTCTGCTTGTTTTCCCTCTCTTCCCTCTCTCCACCTTTCCCTCGTGCTCGCTCGCTGACAGTTGCTGTACCATTAACACCGCCTCCACAATTAGTGTCTTCTCACCGGCTACACACTCACACGTGAACACACACACACACACACACACACACACACACACACACACACACACACACTCGCGCGCGGTGGCGGTGACACCCCAGGGCCCCGCACGACCCAAACAGCATAATTAGACATCCCCTAAACAAAGCACACACTGTGTAATTACTCTGTAATGTTACATAGCACAGGGGACTCAACAAAAGCCATTTCCCCTGGATCAACAAGTGGCACACACACACACAAGCGCACACGCAAACACACGCACGCATGCACACATGCTATACTCTCACCAGACAGAGAATTCCCACTGGCTGGTTTATGAGTACATCTTAAGAGTGTGTGTGTGTGTGTGTGTGTGTGTGTGTGTGTGTGTGTGTGTGTGTGTGTGTGTGTGTGTGTGTGTGTGTGTGTGTGTGTGTGTGTGTGTGTGGCAAATAATGTCCCTGTAGGTACGTGTGTGCTTGCTTACACTTGTACGTGTGTGTGTGTGTGTGTGTGGGTGTGGGTGCGTGTGTGTGTGTGTGTGTGTGTGTGTGTGTGTGTGTGTGTGTGTGTGTGTGTGTGTGTGTGTGTGTGTGTGTGTGTGTGTGTGTACAAAAAGGCAGAGCATCTGAATGTCTTCATCTTATGTCGCTCAGTCCAGGGAGGCGGGCATGCAGAGAGCAGAAGGAGCGCTCAGACACAATCCTCTCCCTCTCTCTCTCCCTCTCTTTTTCTCTCTCTCTCTCTCTCTCTCCCTCCTTCCTAATCTCTCGAATGGGACATGACTAATTTCTCCAAACAGAGCGACAGCATAAACGCATTGCGCCGATACCGTTGTTGACAGCGCTCCCCTCTGCTCCAACGATCTACCGCCACCGACAGCCCCCCCCCTTTCTGCCCCCCCCCCCTCTTTCTGCCTCCGTGCCCCTAAGTCAGAGCCGATATTGCTCCAAGTCCAGCGGCAGTAAATTAAATCTCTGTGCCAAGCCAAGTAGTGTGAAATCACATTAGATCTTAATCACTGACTATTGTGTTTGCCTTGTTGCCCCCCCCCCCATCCTTTTATTATGGGTGTTATCTTTTGTCGTGTACGGTTGTAGTTCATAAAGTGTAAGCGGCCATCACGGAGGAGCGAGAGAGATATGCGAGTACTGTAAGTTTCCACTTCATAAAAAGTGTCCTTAAGCGAGCCGGCCGCTGGTCTTTTGTGCGATTTCCACCCGGAGAGCTCCGGAGATGACCAAAAAAGTCACGTTGCTAATACTTCACGTTTGAAGTTCCGTCATATTAAGAGCAGCTGAGATAAGTCGTGAAGGATGACACGCCCCGGGTGTCACGGGCTTCCTTGACTGAGCTGCACCACAATCAATAAAAAGGGACTTGTGTAGAATGTAGACTCGGCCACCGTGGACAGACCCCAGGGCCTCCACCTGCAGTGGCAGCCCCGTCAGGAGGCCTCGGGTCAGGGCCTGGAGCTCACCGGCCGACACCACGCTGCTGCTGGCCCGAGCCGTATTGCTGGTCCGACTGGAAGGAATGGAGGCCCGGCAGAACCAGGACTAGGAGGGGAAGACCGTCAAGACCTGGCTGCAGTCAAATAAGAGGTTTGGTGAACTGTGGTGCTCTTGGGAACACTACCCCGTTTGTCCACTGGGGAACGGGTGGCGAAAATCAGGAACTTGGAAGTTCCTTGTCGTAACTTTAGAACGCAGGTGTCAAACACATGGCCCACCACGTCATTTTATGCGGCCCCTGACGGCTTGAAAGACATATGATCACCTTTATATCGTGTGCTTTTATTTTGAAGGTTACAAACTAAATGGATTTGTGTTATAATAATAGAGACATTTTCTTGTGTACAATATTTCGACTCTTGAATAAACTAATTAGATGCAAAGAGAGTTATTTAACAATATGTTCGGTAGTTTATACACTGCTTCAGTTACACCGGCCCTTTAAGAGACCATGACGCTGATGTGGCCCACGGTGAAAATGAGTTTGACACCCCTGCTTTAGAGTAATGGATGTATAGTTGAAAAGGTTAGCTTCTTGCAATGGACACATGGTTAAAAACAATTAGTTAAAAGTAATGGACGTACAAAAGTTAGCTAAACAAAGGGCTATAAAGAGAACATAGGTGAATCCGGTGAAACTCCACCAGGCTCAACCTGGTTCTTGATGGTTCCGGCTATTCCTAAATGGCACCATATTGTTATTGTTGGTACCAGAAGTCATTTCTTCCTTTTCTGTTTCCCTGAGCTGCCATGACACGGACCTGCCACTTTAGGAACGATAGTGTCCCTTTAGGTTGATATTTTAAAGGTGTTTTCAAAAATTGATGGTTGCCAACGGGAAAATTATCACGCTCTGAAATTTCCCGAGACGTGTACCTGAGGGACGTCTCACAGTTTTTCCGAGGAAGCTGTTAAAAAACGTTGTTGACACCATGCAACCTGCTTAAAAGTTGAATTTAACCAAGTTTTAAAAAATTAATGAAAAGAAGAAAAACATTTAACTCAAAAACTTTCCATCCTTCTGAAATATCGATTGGTTCTAATGTGCTTTCTCCACCTCCGATTGAAGGCCACGAGTCTCCGGGTGAGAAACTCGTGCAAAAACCACGTATTGTATCATACACAATTGCATATATATTAACTAGGGATGCACCGATCTGATCGGCGCCGATCAATATCGGCCGATATTGCCATGATCGGTTTTGATCGGCGTTCTCAAAACGGCCGATCATAACCGATCGATCAGATGACGTCACATCTGCGAGAAATACTATCGGAGACGTTTCAGTCGCCGCGCTAACTGAGACGGGCGCCCGCCGAGTGCCGCAGAGTGAGAGGTCCCGAGGGATCCTCCGCAGCGGCGCCCCGTCCCCCAAGCTGAACCTCTGGGTCAACTCACCGACACTCGCATGTCTGAGCCCTACAGACTGATGCTCACATGTCTGACCCTACAGACTGATGCTCACATGTCTGACCCTACAGACTGATGCTCACATGTCTGACCCTATAGACTGATGCTCACATGTCTGACCCTATAGACTGATGCTCACATGTCTGACCCTATAGACTGATGCTCACATGTCTGACCCTACAGACTGATGCTCACATGTCTGACCCTACAGACTGATGCTCACATGTCTGACCCTATAGACTGATGCTCACATGTCTGACCCTACAGACTGATGCTCACATGTCTGACCCTATAGACTGATGCTCACATGTCTGACCCTATAGACTGATGCTCACATGTCTGACCCTACAGACTGATGCTCACGCTACACGCGTTCGATCGAGAGCGCGCAAGGGTTTTCATAAAGTTACCCGCTAACTTTATGAAAACCCTCGCGCGCTCCTGATCGAGTGCTGTTAGCGGAAGGATTCACGTGACACAACATCAGGTTTTGCAAAGATAGAGGAAAGAGCCACGTGAAACAACATCCGTTTTTCAAAATAAGATGTCGACAAATCATACACTAACATATACAAGTAAACAATGAACTGATTTTGTATATTAATAGATCGTTTCTGAGATTTAGCTTGAATTATGCTAACATTAAAACATTGTTACTGTACCAAGAAAGAGTTTATAAAAATAAGTCAGACTTTTGTATGTTAAAAAAGTCCTGTATATAGATTTCCCCAAGAGTTCCAGGAAATGAATAATGCAGATTTGTTCCATATATGAAATCAATCCCCTACAATAGCAATCAAACAATTGTAATGTATCAATTAGGACAGTTATCAAAGTAAAAGTCCTAAATGTTTAAAGAAATCTGTAATTTCTTTAATGTTTGAGGTGCTTTAGATGTGTATTTCCTCATAGTCCTAGGCAATAATGCTACACAATAAATAGAATGCTTCAATCAACACCGTAATTGGTATTATGGGATCGGCAGATACTATTTCAGTGATCGGTGATCGGTGATCGGTATTATCGGTGATCGGCTGACACTGATTTCAGTGATCGGTGATCGGCCCAAAAAACCTGATCGGTGCATCTCTAATATTAACATAAATACATTAACACACAACCTTTAGGTGACCTGCTTTACGGCACAACCTTCAGAAAAGCATTGTCTGTGCACACAATCTGAACGGGCGCATTGAGCATTCACAGCATCCACACAGAGGCCGTAATATATAATAAATACATAATAATGAACAAATGTATGACCCTCAGCACGGAGCCTTGACTGCCTTGTTGACTCGAGTCGAGTTTAAAACATAAAAAACGCACGTATACATTCTGTTAGGTTCAGACCCTTGTCTTACAAATACAGATAAATGTGGTGTGACGAAGTGATTCAAATAATTTTAGATACCAAATGATACACGACGAGGATTTAGGATCGCCTGAATCCAAAACACCTTTTTTTATTAAGGTGAGAGTTGTGGTAATAAATAATAAGAAAATGTATTAACACTGAAAATGTTGGCAATTTGAACTCGGGTCATGGGAGCTGAAAGAAAAGAAAATCTATGGCGTCCCCCCCACCCCCCCCCACCCCCCCACCCCGCCCCGAGCGTCCACTTCAATGTCACACCGCTGTTGTGTTCCTCCATCCATCCGACTATCTCCGTCACATTGTCGGTTCTTCCCGGAAGCCACGGAAAATGAACAAAGTCGGAGGTGCGGTGTTACAGCGTTGCGTGCGATGGTGACAGACTCGTTGTGAGGAGGGGGAAAGCCTCTTTTTCAGCCCTCCGCTCCGACATGGCTTACCTAACATGCTTTAGCTGATCACATTTACAGCAGAACGGCACACGGAGACGAGGAGGGAAGGACGGCGCACCGAGCCAGCCTCGGTACCCGCGAGGACACTTAACGGAATAAAGGCCCGTTGACAGAGTCACTTTGTCTCACAAGGAGGCAGTACGTTACCTTCTACACTTCCCTTTCCTCTTCCTATTTCTTCCTGGTCTTTCTGACCCTTCTTCCCCTCCTTCTCTAGAAAGCCGGGGACACTCCCATCCAGCTCCATACCTCTCTCTCCCCCCTCGCCGCTGCCAATGCCGTCCGAGCGAAGAACCGCAAGGAGACAAAAGGACGAGCACAAAAAAAAGTTGTGACTATTGATTTGATGTCGGCATCAATTAGAGAGACGAGACGAGAGGAGCGGCGCAGAGAGATCAAGACGAGAGAGGAGAAAGAGACGGGGAAAAGATGAACAGCTGGCGTCACACAGGTACAGCTGATGGAGACGTGGGAAGAGACACACGTAGATTGATGAAGAAATGAAGAAATCCTAGAAATATTTAATCTGTAATAATGTAAATATGCTTGCCAGGAAGATACATGGGGGGGGTGCGCATGTGTGTGTGTGTGTGTGTGTGTGTGTGTGTGTGTGTGTGTGTGTGTGTGTGTGTGTGTGTGTGTGTGTGTGTGTGTGTGTGTGTGTGTGAGAGAGATGCTGAGGAGAGAGATGCTGGTGGCGCACATCATTTCTGTACCAATGCACACTGGGAATAGCAACAACAGCATGCAAACACAGAAAAGCACAAATCAGTTATGAAGCAATTCACATGTTATTCATAATCTTACTCTCAATGCATGTAGCCCCCCCCCTCCCCCCTCTTGTTTGCTTCTGTATGAGTTTGTTTTTCTATCTTGTCTTTTGAAAGTCTTTATGGAGGATGGCACTCGAGTACGTCTTTGGGTTGTTTCCAAACCTCGAAGGAAACGAGAGACATTATGCAAAGCGTTTAGCACCCCAAGGTTGTTTGGGGTGCTTTGGGGTCGGTTGTTTCAGAAGGTAAAGTTAAAAAAAGGTTTTAAAAGGTAAAACAACAACAAAATGTTGGCATGAGAATACATTCAATTCAATTCAGTTTATCTTATATTGCCCAACATCACAAATTACAAATTTGCCTCAAAGGGATTTACAATCTGTACACATACAACTTCCCTGACCTTTGACCTCTCATCAGATCAGGAAAAACTACAAAGAAATAGAAAAAAGTGAAGAAACCTTCCAGAGAGCAAGAGAGGAGGATCTGTCCAATACAAACAGCATCCGTTAATTGCCACTGCATATTTGGACTTTTAATTGAAAACTGCCCAGAGAAGTACAACTTTGAAACGTATTGTTTTGGAAGTAGAGTGACATCATGCGTTAGATGAAGTGGAAACAGCGATGAGATGCACACCGTGTCTCAAAGGGCTTAAGTGAAGCGGGTCGAGTCCTCTCTCGTCGCTGGTAATCGGGCTCGTCTTGCTCAAGGACACTCTAGCAGCCCAGACGTTTGCTGTTGAGGTGGACTCGCATCCAAAGCGCCCTGGTTTGGAGCCGTCGTCGAGGACGACATGCACGCATGATCAAAAGATCTGCTTGATGTAATGGTGAGCGACAGATGTTGTGGAGAGGATACACTGTATTGATCTCCTCCACAACATCAGAGGGGGAGGAGGAGGAGGAGGAGGAGAGAGGAAGAAAGATGGACAAGGATGAATATCTAACCATCGCAGTCCAATGCTTTTACTGCCGTACCCTCAGCCTGTGGGATCTATAATAGTAGCTCACACAACATAAAATATATATAAAAAACACACATGTTCACTTTTCTTCTCGTTAGATGTTAAGATACGCAATCTGTCTGGAGCAACTTACCAGGAACAATACCCGGGTACTATGAATCAGAGTAAGTATATACATATAAATACATGGAAGTACAACATGCACTCATGTATCTTACATGAGGGTAAATAAAGGTGAACTGACCCTTTAATCTTTCCCCCAAAACTTCCCCTCGGCCGTTCGACTCGAGCTGTGCAGACCAATCACACACGGTGCGAATTGTACGTCTAGTGGGGCTAAAGAGAACAGAGAAGAAGGGGGGCTGTGTTCTCCAATCCGACTCCAGAGGAGGAGTACAGCTAGTGGAATGAGAAGTGTGTGTATTTATGAACGCGTTTACATCTGTGAGCATGTGTAGGAGACGGAGGGGCAGGGTGAGGATACTGTTGTTTTTCAGAGGACATGATGTCTCATCGCACTTCACACACACACACACACACACACACGCCGCGTGTCACTGCGCATTACCGTTGCTTTCTGTGGGCGCTGCGTCCAGACAATGACAAGCAGGCAGGAGCCACAGCGTAATGAGAGAGAGCAGGGGCCTTCGCTTACTCACTCACACTCAAACACACGCACACACACACACACACACACACACACACACACACGCGCGCGGGAAGGGCAGTCGGCTTCACTCCGTCCCCTAGCCTCTCAATTACCCAGCAGGCTTTTAGTGCCACTCCGCTCCACTACAGCAAATTACCCAGGGCCCTGTCTCACTTAGAGACCTGTGACTGTGGGTGAGCGCGTGTGTGAGCGTGTGGGTGTGGATGCGTGACAGAGGTAGAAAAAGTGTGTGTGCGTGTGTGTGTGTGTGTGTGTCGTGCTAAAGCGAGTGGCCTAAAACAGTGGCTGCAGCCCAACAGTGGCACGTGAAAAGCTAATAAAAATGTTTGAATGCTACTGCCATTAGGCTAATACCTCCCCGTAAGTATGACACGCACACACACACACGCACGCACGCATGCACGCACACACAAACACAAGCAGCATGAGAGGAGAAAAGAGGCGACAGTGTCATCTGTGGTGACCTCTCTCTTAGATCAAATGTAGCTGCGAGTGCTGGCTCTTATTGAATGAGATATTAAAGAGTTGTTAGCTCAAGAACCCTGATACAAGGAGCTGCTGATGGCCGTTTCATTGGGTGGCAATTTGGCACAACTTCTGAAAAGTCTGCCCCTCCCACACCACCCCATTCCCCCGCTCCTCGTCACGTTGCACATATTTGTATATGCTTTTAGACGTTTGGGTAATTACAACGGGTCATTTGTTACTCGATGGCATCGGGAGAGAAAGTAAAGCGTGAGCCATTACTTTGAAAGTTATCACCGGTGGCGTCGACATTTTTCTCCAAGGAAACTCCTGGCTATTGGCCCCAGCTCGACGAGTCTCACTTCTTATTCTGGGGTCCATGGCGGCGACGTGAGAACCGATGGACCAAGAGCTCCCTCCACTCTGAAGAGACTTCCTGCTAAATGGAATAAACATCTGGGTGCATCCAGAAAGTACAACACCAGAAAAGTGACCTGTAACCCAGACGACCAGACGGGGAGACTGATGAACCGGGGTAACAGAGTACCATCAGCATCCCGATGACCACGCTGACATGCGGATGTTCAGCAGACGCCATGTTTACCAGGCTTTAGTGTGCTAACACTTTCTAATTAGCAGCACACCCAAAGCTATATAAATTATTGGACGAGGTACAATTTGGACCCGACGATGGCATTATTGAAAAAATTACAAGCGTCACCCAAAATGTTACATTAGACCCTGAAGAGGAACACAAGCTCTGTCCTAAATGTCATGGCGATCTGTCTCTAGTTGCCGAGATATTCCTCCCGGACCAGAGTGGAGGCTTAAGGGTTGCGCAATTAAGCATCATGTGGTTGTTCCACGACTGAGGGCTCCGAACAACACCGTGGTTTTCACCGTCCGAGGTGTCGGATCTGGTTGTGAGACGACAACATGCAGTTACTTGCTTGCTCAGAAGCCACCAGGTCTAATAGTGTCTGCCTCGAGAGTCCTTGTGACTTCACCTCTCATAGGATCCACTGGACCTGGCCCTGCTGATGCCCCGCCCACTCCTCCTCTCTACCTCCATCTGCCTGATGGATCATGGAGGTCTGGATCGTGGTCCATGCCGACTACCAACTATTCATACACTATGTGATACTCATTGAATGTGTTGTAACTCTGTAATGATTCCTTCTGGTCACATGACATCTATTGTTCTGTCCATCCCTGAAAGGGCTCCTCCTCTGTTGCTCTCCTGAAGGGTTCTTCCCTTGTTTCCCTGTGAAAGTTTTTTTTTCAGAGAGTTTTTCCTGATCCGATGTGAGGTCAAAGGTCAGGTATGTCTATGTGTATAGACTGTAAAGCCTTCTAAGGCAAATTAGTAATTTATGATATTGGTCTATACTAAATAAACTGAATTTAATTGAAATATTAATGGCCCAACACATTGGTATTGTTTTTTCTTTTGGTCACCGGCATCATTGACTCGCATTATTCACTTTTGTGAGGCTAATAAGTCGGTCCAAAGGGTTGTTAACGTTGTTTGGCCTCTAATATTAGCTGCTGATATACAAAAAGAAATCCTCTGACACACACACACGCACGTGTGCGTGCTTTGACACCTTGTTAAGTGAAACACAATTTCACTTAACTTGACTGCAACACGACACCAAATCAAAGACCATCGACACGGAGACGATGTGTGCCGGAAAAAGACAGAAATCAGTCCAATTGTCTGAGTCAGAGGGACGGAGGAGGCACACGGTGTGTGTCTGTGACCGTTAACCATTGGGAGTACACACGGAGAAGCTATCTTGTTAGCTGTCTGTGTGTGTGTGTGTGTGTGTGTGTTACAAGTTCATGTGTGTGTGTTACAAGTTCATGTGTGTGTGTGTGTGTGTGTGTGTGTGTGTGTATGTGTGTGTGTGTGTGGTTACAATGTGGACGTATCTCTGCTGTGCTGTGCATGCCTTTACTGGGTGAGTATTAGGAGATCTATTAATTAACCAGCAGCTCGGCTCTGGCTCCGGGGTGAGAGAGGCCAGCACAGAGAAGGGGAGAGAGAGACAGAGAGAGAGAGAGAGCGAGAGAGAGAGAGAGAGAGAGAGAGGATCAAAGCAGGGGTCTGTGACCAGGGGGCCCCCTCTGTGCTTAGATGAAATGCGGCGGCTGCAAGCTTTAAAGACTTCCTGCCATTAGCCTGGACCTTGTCCCCTCGCAGGCCTCCTGCCCCCCCCCCTCTCAAAGACAATGAAATAGAAAGAGAGAGAGAGAGAGAGAGAGAGAGAAAGAGAGAGAGAGACAAAGTACAATGGCCATAATGATAGCTATAGAAGGGAAGAAGAAGAGCGACAGACAAAGCAGACAGCCATTACCACAAACACAGGCAGCGTATAAATAGCCAGCTCCTGATTGGGCGCCCACACGAGGAGGATATGTTTCATAAACACGTGCTTTTCTCTGCCCTCTGTCCACACTATAGCGACATCTTTTCACACACCGAAACACCTGGCGTCCGTTTGCCTGTTGACGGGATGAGCATGAAGCCGAGTGCGTTTGTCGATTCCTCGATTCAACAGAAGGATGACCTTCAACCATTCGGATCATCAATGAATAAAGATGAATAATTTACCAACAAATTTACCGGAACAGTTTGTAATACTGAAACTATGTTTGTTCCTTGTATTGCCTCGAGTCAGGAAGTGGACCTTGAGGTGTGAAGTCACTATAAGGTGAGTATATTTCTGCTGGTTTACTTCCACCGGGTGGTAACTGGATCCAGCTTCTCTGCCTCCGGGCGGCGCTGAGGCTTAATTGGGACTCCGAGACAGAATCAGAGCATCTGTTCTTTAGCGGCGACATTTAGAATATAGATCAAACATATTCAGTGGCTTTGTGGACGTTTTGTCACTTTTATTTTTTATAGAGGTTTGCTCTTCACTTAATAAATAAACAGATGCTCCGTTGCCGTGCATTACTGCTGTACGTCAACGCGTTGTCGCCTCCAACCTATGTGGTGAAAGTTATTAAAAATGTGATATAATCGACCTCCCGGAACAGGGATTATTTTCAGGGTCCATAATCCATGAACAAAAATGTTTTTATAAAGTACATAAAAAACATGTAATTAGCTCAAAGAGGTCCCGCTCATCAGCGGCCAACCAACAGGTTGTGATGCACAGTTGTGGACGGAGATGAAAGATGTACAATTTACTTCCTGTTTTGTTTCTGTGTAGCTGAACGTCTTTTTTAAACTGCCCCCCCCCCCAAAGAAACCATGTCAGACTCAGCTGTAGTGTGGTCTGTCACGGCGTACATGAAAGACGCTCATCCTCACATCCTCTCATAACCTGAGCACTTTGTTTCTGGATGTGTGAAAGCTCGGCCCCCTCAGAGCCAGCACCTCCACCTGGGCTGCATTAGAGACAGGAAGTGTCTTTACTGTCCTTTTGCCAGGGCGCGCGCACACACACACACACACACACACACACACACACACACACACACACACACACACATACACACACACACACCTGACAGGGCCGGGGGCGCGATCTGACCATCTCTCCGGGCGGCGGTGAGCAGAGGAAGCTCACCAAGGGCTAACGAGGGAGGATCAAAGGGTGCATTACCATGCCTCCTCTCCTCGTCTCCATTCCTCTCTCTCTCTCTCTCTCTCTCTCTCTCTCTCTCTCTGTCTCTGTCGTTCACAAGCAATAAGAGAGCCGCCGCCAGCCGCCCGTCCTTGTGCTTGTTAGGCGGTGACAATAGGACGTGCCCTGAGCCAAAGGAAATGAATTATTTAGCCTGCTCCCTCTTGTACTCTTGAAGAAGGGAGAGAAAAAAAAGAGGAAAAAACAACCTTTTCTTGTATTACCATTAAAACTATGGCCCTTGTATTACCCGCACGCCTTGTTCGGCGGCCTCAGATGTTAAACGCTTGGAATAATTCTGTCCCCCGCTGTCGACGAAGATATCCGTCCACGGCTCGCCTCCGCAGTGGCACACACACACACACACACACACACACACACACACCAAAGGGAAAAAGGACGCATACTTGAGGAGATACGTCCATGTGTATTGTGTAAAGCTATATTTCAATGCGCACACACACACACACACACACACACACACACACACACACGCAGGCTCACTCAAACAAATCTTTACACTCCTAAGCTTCGGCGGAGATCAGTGTGAACACGCGAAGGGCGAACGAGGGCGCTGAAACAAAGCGAGGGCGATACAGTGGAGGTTGGAGGGTAGGTGCTGCGTTTATGTGTATGTGTGTGTAGGTGTGTGTGTGTGTGCGTGTGTGTGCGTGTGTGTGTGTCTGCTCCTGACAAGCATACGTCCGCTAATTAATCTGATTACAAAGAGACAATTAAATTCACAACTAGACTTCATATCCCATGACCATCACAAGCTAACGCCGCCCTCACCCGAGAGCTGACAAGAGCTGACAGGAGCTGACACCAGTGCATTGGTACAATGTGTGTGTGTGTGTGTGTGTGTGTGTGTGTGTGTGTGTGTGTGTGTGTGTGTGTGTGTGTGTGTGTGTGTGTGTGTGTGTGTATTTGAAGCTACTTTCTACAACATGCCCTTGGTGAAGTGGCTTCCATAATTATTTCACTCATATTCCCACACGTCCTCTCTGTCTCCCTCCACCTCCCTACCCCAATCACACGATTCCTCATCACTACCCTTTCCCCGTCCTCGTCCTCTGCTTCTTCTGTTTCTTCTGCTCCTTCTTCTTCTTCGCCTCTCTCTTTTCTCATCCGTCCGCCCCTCCTTACTTTCTGTCTCCGCTTATCTCCCCTCTCTCTCAGACCATGCCTCTGTTCTCAGGAGCACGTAATAACTGGGCGGGGGGGGGGGAGTAATGGTCACCTTGATAATGATGATGGTCGTGTGGGTGAGGAGGCCAGTGTTTGTTGGGGGAGGGGGGCGGTCTGTCAGCTTGCGCTCACCTCTCTTGCCCTCCTGACATCCAAAGCGTCGGAGCTGGAAGCCTAAACGCCGACGCGGGAGAATGTTCTCCGTTCGTTCGTTAGATCAACACGCTGAGGCCTGTGTGGGCCCCGGACAATACATCTCTATACACTTCTACTGGTGGGGTTGGGGGGCGCGGGGGGGGGGATACATGAAAGCGCCTTCATTAGCTGCGCCGAAAGAGTCTTGTATCTTTCTCACAGGGCATAAAAGGCCATTGTAAAAAAAAAACGCCCTCCGTCCCCTTTTTTTTTCAGTCATAAAACATGTCACACAAAGAGATTTCAGTCGTCACCAAGAGCGAGAGGATCGTCGGCGAACACGTCGGCAGAGCGGCGAACGCCGGAGCGCGAGCGAAGAGAGGAGGGAAATCGTGATCGCGGGAACATAAAGAGAGGGGAGTGGGCTACGCGCGTTCTGCCGAGAGGAGATGGAGAGAGGAGGATGAATAGCCTTGAAGGGGAGGAGGCAGCATATCTCCAGGTAGTCCTTTATGCTGCACGCCGACTTCCTGTGTGTACAACTACAAACCTTGAGATGTGGGAGCGTCGGCTCTAAAAGCTCCTTTCTGGAGTCCTTGGGCGGATAATGACTGCATTGCTGGTCTATTATCACACGGCGGGCCTCGCATGCCGCACGGCCTCCCGTACCCCAAAGCAACTCAATTACTGGTATAGTGCCCCGCACAAAGCTGCCTCAGTCCCGCGACGCCCTAACGGCCATTGTTCAGGTGGCAAATGGCCGCGCTTGTCGGGAGGTTGTGAAATATTACTGCAATTCAGACGCGCTGACTTTTTCACGGAGACAAAAGAGGAGAAATATTACGCCGCGGATATCAGCAGCCGAGGCCCGTGAAATCAAAAGAGGCCGCTCGAGCTCGACCCCGGCTGCGTGCCGCAGACTTCATGCGGTGGAGGCCGAACAGCAGTGACCTCTCGATCCGCGCAATTATCCCGCCAGAATTCCCTTTCAGCTTTTTAAACCTAAGAGGGAAGGCGTCGGTGGCGGATAATATTTGACGGACGCAGAAGATAAAAAAAAAAAAGAAAGGTGAATAGAAGAGAGGGAAAGAAAAGGCTAGAAGGAAAATCCATAAAGAACAAGATATGTATCTGCATCAAACTATTGCATTTCCATTTTCTCTGGAATCAGGAATCCAAGTAAATGTCACATGAAAACACAGTTTTGTTTCTTCCCCAAATCCTCTGCTCCCAGCACGTTGGGGTGTCGAGGGACTCACCACTCACAGTTAAAAGACTAAGATGTTTCGTATTGGATTATTTGAAGGTGGTCACAACTATACATTTTGAAAATGAAAGTCTGGATATCTGGAGACGCTCAGCTCTCCTTCGTTTTCTCCTGTTGCAACTCTAAAGCCGTTACTGAGGATTGACCCATTTAGGAATTAGTGCGCCGATAAGACAACAAGAAAACAACACTTGGAGCAGGAGATTGGGCGGGCGGTGGTCATGTAATGAAAAAAAAAGTTCCCATATTTGTAACGGAGCGGATCATCTTGTCTACACGGCTTAAAGGACTCATTACACTATTAAGCCACAGTGCAGTGATTTGTTTTCAAGCAGAACAACACTAACTACCCGTCTTGAGCTGTGTGTGTGTGTGTGTGTGTGTGTGTGTTTGTGTGTGTGTGTGTGTGTGTAAGTGGGATGATGGGAGGGGGGGAAACCATCTCAGCATACGTGTCCGAGAAGGAAAGCCACCGGTAACCCGCATATGGAAAGACTTAGAGACGTACAAGAGTTGATAGTAGAACTGTCTCAACAGCTTTTCTATTACAGGGGCTCTGTGTGTATATGTGTGTGTGTGTGTTTGTGCACATGTGTTTTTGTGTGTGTGTAATCTAAAGAGAGCCTACAGCCGTTCTGCTTGTTATCATGACATGTCACATTTGGATAACAGATTTCTTTTTCGGAAAACGACATGTACTGCTGACAAAGGTTAAACACTTTTATTGGGCACGAGCCAACAACTTGCTCTCGTAACATGTTTTGAGATTTCATGAGTGATGAACTTTTCTGGATGACTCCTCCTACCTCCCTCCTGTTGTCGCCATTATTATATATATATATATATATATATATATATATATACATATATACATATATACATATATATATATACCTACCTCCTGTTGTCCCCATTATTATATATATATATACTATATATAATTGAACCCCTGAATGAATACAAAGGTCAGGCTCAGGTATAAAGTATTTGTGAAGGCCAATCGGGATGTGAGCATCAAACCGGTTCCCTCCACATAAAACTAAAGGGAGTTTTCTATTGGATTAAAGGTTGTTTCAGAGGTCCACCCCTTTATGACACCTATGTTTAGTGCAGCAAAATAATCTTACCAAGTAAACACCACTTTATCGTAAAAATACAAAATGTAAAAGTTTCAAAAAACATACTAGAGAAGCCTCCGATCTCGAGACGAGGAAAATGCTGACTCATTCCAGGGTGTTGGGACTTGCTCCTGATTTGAGCCCTGATATAAACTTAGTTTTTTTTGTTTTAGGAACAAGCCATGTAAACAATAAAGGTTTTGTTCGTCGTTTTTGTTGCATCCTAATCTAAAAAAACTAAAAACATTCACGGGTTGAGATCACCTTCTGCTGGACGGCAGGCCACCTAGCTGTAGTCTCTCAATTGTGTTCTGCTTGTTATTCCTTGTCATTATTTCGGGTTGCTTCCCCATCAATAGGGATTGTGTTGCGCGGCCATGTGATGGAAGGACACGCCGCATCACTTGTTCCGCAGCCTCGACCGAGAAAAATGACATTCCTCCCAGTTAAAAGATGCCCCTCAGCTTTTTTGATTATGTCTCACTTATGTGCGGTCATGTGACTCTTTATGCCCCCTGAATACACACATTGTAAGGGCTGCGGCGCATCGAATCCACGTGTGAACCAGTTACATTCGTTCTGACATGTGTTCGCATGAGTCTGATGAAACGGCCCAACAAGCGTTATATTAGTTCAGCTCAATCTTAAACACACTGACTGGGCAGCTTGACCAATGGGACTGAGAGTCGGCTGCCTAGTGAGTCCAAGTGGATCTGAACGCCGTGTTCAAAGTGCGGGGAGGCGCCGCCGATGGAGATAACTTATCGCTGCCGCTCGAGAGAAGGGGAATACTTCTGTCGCTTGGCTGTGCCGTATGATTGCAGGTGAATGCAGATTCCATCGGCGGCGGGGGGGGGGGGGGGGGGCAGCGGGGGCTTATCATGAGTGTGCAGGAGCAGCGGGATCCACAAACACCTGTTGGAAAGGAGCGCGGGGGGCGGCTGAACCCGGCGTGATAAGAGGCAGACGCACCGGTCACACTGACGAGGGGGGCGGGGATGTTCGGAGAGATGCCGATCGCACGCAAACAAGCAACAACAACAACAACAACAAACAACAGCAACAAACAACAGCAACAAACAAACAAAAAAGGACGACAGAAGTTGTCATTTAAAAGTTGGGTTCTTACGCGCGCACAGAAGCCGTGACACGTTGTTTACGTCCAGGATGTTATATCTCTTATTATTTGTTATTCTATTTTTTTTTTTATGGGTGGGGGGGTTGGGGGGGGGGGGGGGAATGTTGGGAACCAGACGGGCCACGTTGCATCTTTGTGAAGATTAGCGAGCGGAAGGCACATGTGCTCTGAGGGAGGTTCACCGCGATAATTACCAAGCGCTCCCGGTTGCATCTGCCTCATGCTAACTGGTGGCAGGCCAACCGACAACACGCACCGACAACAACAGTCCCTGCTGGCGCCGCCGCCGCTCGCTCACTGCTCCTTCTTCTTCCTTTTTTTTGGTCTTCGTTAAAGCTCTCTGTGTCTCTCTGCCTTTTTCTCTCCCTCTCTCTGGCCCCATCTGTCTCTCCTCGTCTTTCATCTCTCCGACTTCTGCATCTTTATCACATTTCCTTCTCTTTTTTTCTGCTCCTGAGCTCTCTCTCTCTCTCTCTCTTCTCTCCACTCCTACTCTTGTTCCCACTCCTCTCTCCGTTCTCTCGCTCCTCTCTGCACCCGAGGCCATGTGGTCCGGGGCGAGGTAGCAGGGTGACAGAAGCCGGACCCTTTGGTGTCGCGAGTTCCTTATCTCGCTTACGAGGTGCTGCCGTGCATGCGCACCAAGTGTTTGTGTGTGTGTGTGTGTGTGTGTGTGTGTGTGTGTGTGTGTGTGTGTGTGTGTGTGTGTGTGTGTGAGTGAGCGGGGCGCTGTTCTCGAGGGCAAAGTGAGGTGTGAGAGGATGATGCACTTGATACACTGTGAGGAGAGGAGGAAGAAGTGAGGGAGAGGAGAGGAGGGAGCGGAGGGAGGTGCAGGCCAGGACTGAGCTGCTTGCGCGGAGTACGCCTCCTACTGGACCTCAGAGAGCCGTCAGAGAGCGATGTGGTTCACATGGAGGGAACAGACCCACTTCACTGAGTCATTACGGGAGAGGCTGGAATAAGAGAACAAAATACCTTGCTGGAGTAAATAACTCCACCTGTGTTACACCTATTTCCTCACATTGCATACTGTATATGAAATTATATTTGTATTTTAATAAAAGCACAAATGCATTTTTTTCAGATTTAAATTGCACACCCTATTTAGGCAGATTGTTTACTCGTCATTAAGAAAATGTTTAGAAATTTCTTGCTGAAACAAGTATTCATTTAGTTTTCCAGTATGATCTCACACTGATGACATAATGTCCTTCAGTATATGTCTTTTTTGTGAAAGCTATTCCTGATGTATCTAGTAATTTAATGGACATTTAACATTGCAGATTTGAAGATTTTAATGGTGACTGATATCATTAGAGAGCTGTTCTCCTTGCAAAATGTTTCTAAATCAACATAACTAGTTGTGTCTTCAGACATTTTCTCTCAATATGTAGTTTCTGCTTTTGTTAAATTGTCCTCATTCTGACTTCCACCAGATGGGGGATGAACCTCTCGGTGTCATTGAGGGGACACGTTAGTGTCGTAGTGTATAGAGACAGCATAAACAGTATACACAGAGCCGCCGGGCGGCCGTGGCGTCTGCAGCTGTGTGCGTGTCCACGTCCGTGTCGGGGAGGACCACCGAGGCTTAGACCCCCGTTGAGGCCGCTGGTCCAGCAGAGGGGGAGAGGGGGGGGGGGGGGGGGGGTCTGCCGTGCACGGACTCCCCGGCGTCAGCATACGTACGTCGGGAGGCAGAGGCCTTGGGCCGCTCCTGCCTCTCTGCAGCCCGGAGCCGACAGACAGAGCAGAATGGCTTGACTCTTGGACGGGCGCCCTGTCGTGTGTGTGGCACAGACGCCGAGCAGACATTGCACAGCCGTTGCGTGGACGTGGAGGCCTCGGGTCGCCGCTACACTGTTATTAAAAACAGTGTGATAGCATGTGGGCTGTTCCCTCTCCTCTCTCTCTCTCTCGGTTTCTTCTCTCTCCCTCGTTTCTCTCCTTGAGCACAATTAATCGCTCTTAACCTCCTTTCCTTTCCTTTCCTTTCCTTTCCTTCCTCCCCCCTGTGTTCACCAGTGTGGCGGCTTTCACACAGCCGACCTGCCGACTGCATTTCACCAGCTCCGTCTCGGAGGCGCTCTCTGCCACGAAACATACATTCCCTTCACTGTTAATCACACATTCTCCTCTCGGTGTTCAAAGTCGCAGCCTTATTGTGAGCCTCGCTCAGCTGACTCGAGCCCCCGCCGCCCACCCGGTCGCCCCCGATTGGGAGAAGAGTGTTATCCAAAGGCGCTCTCTTGGAGGTCCTTGAAGACGGCGGCAACAATTCTCCGGGTTTTTGGGCAAAAAATAAAAAATAAAAAACATTAAATAAAACGCATCCCAACATTCAGCAAGTGAAATGGCAGCACGGGGAACCAAAGGCTATTCCTCTATATCTGTCTGTCTGTCTGCTCTTTGAAGTGAAAGGTTTTTATAGAAATCGGCACCGTTTTGGACCTTTTGAAAATGTCAGTGAATTTTTGATGCGGGTTACACTCTTCATCCAGTTTCAGAGAATGCACACACACACACACACACACACACACACACACACACACACACTGTATATAAATATACTGTAAATTATAATTGTTTTTAACTTTTCCAATTGATGATTCTCTGATATGTACTGGCCGAGGTTTTGACTGACTCGCACACAGGAAAAAAACGGCAACAGCCATCAACCATCTGCAGATGTGATGGCTTACCCTAACAGAGGCAAACATCCTCTTTTCCCTCTCGTTTTCCTCTCGTTTTCACGTTCACTTTCCCCTGAGCGAGCTGTCAAATTGGTTCTATTACAATACCCATCACAAGCCCCCTTTTTAAAGAGTGGATACAGATGAACACACACACACACATATACACACACACACACACACACACACACACACACAGGTATTCAGGAGCCAAAACATTGACTTTACAAAGACTTGGATGTGTGTGTGTTCAGGCATAAAGACTCATATGCATAGGCAAATTGCATGCAAAAAAAGTGGGTCCCAAAAAAAAAATCTTTAAAACACAAATGGTTTGGAACAAAGTCACAAACAGACACAAAGTAACCGAGTGAGCAGCAACCACAGGTGAGAAGACACGCCCCTGAATCTGGCACACGCCCCTGAAGCCATCATACATGTATAAGACCCGACATTGAAACAATCAGCACGAATCACCAAGTTCAAGATCCACAGGAGTGATGCATGTCAGGCCAAAGCGCCATCACTTCATCATTTTTATCCCATCAGAAATGTGTGAAATGATCATAATTAGCATATGAATACTTGAGTTGTAAAATCTAACGTGTTCAACCTTGAGTTGACGTCTTTGACGGATACGAAGAGATTTGCTCATCGGTGTTCCGGAGATATCTCGTTCCCGGGAATGGGGTCGGCGTGACCTTGAACCGTGAACCGCTAAAAATGAAATCAGTTCATCCAGGAGTCCAGGCCGGCGTTTGTGCCAGCTTTAGGAGGAAACACACTTCTCTCCAGTGTTTCCTGAGGAATGGACAACCTGATGACAATAACTCAACACGACCAACGTGTGACGGGAGATGCGCACCACTCTGGAGACAGACGCTGCTTCCGTGTGCAATCGGAAGCTTCCTGGTCACTTGTAGCCGGAGCAGGAATGACTAATCAGGTGACGCACGAGCTGGAACGCTCTCTCGGACCCCGCCGGCTATCGGCTGACGGTGATTTAGCTTTTCATTGATTTCAAATGAGCGTGTAAACTGGCTACTTGTGAAACAATCCAGACGAGCGTGGTTCTCTCTCAACTCCGCTCTCACATCCCACGTTGCTAATCACGCTTATAAAACGGAAAGCTGCTTCCAAAAAGAAAAGTTTTTCTAAAAAACAACAATGTGACATTCCTGCAACTTCCCCGGTGCAACGGTACGCTCCATCTCTTCATTCCTGACCCAACCTGCTTTATCGCTTTTCATGTGTCCAAAAGACATGGATGCTTTTAACTGTGGTGACGGTGAACATAGGATGTCTCGAGGACAAAGTGCATCATGACATCATCCGTCACATCGGACATGTAGCCGGTCAGCGATTACGGTTTCCTTCCCCTCTACTCGTTCAGCCAATCAGAGAAACAGGAAGGCAGCGAGGCGAGCGTTACTCCTGGCTGCTGCAGCCTGAGCAGATTCCCCCCCGGCCCGGGCCCTTACTCGACTCTGGAGACGGGCGAAAGAGGCGGAGCCAGCAGGCCTATCAAAAGGTCCTTCCACAACGGGCCTCATTACGGCTTCAAGGGGGCGCAGTCGCACCCCACTCCAGCCATCCCACCACCCGGCCCCAGGAACCACTCGTCCGTCCTCCTTTTTCCGGTCTCTCTCTTGTTCCGCTTTCTGATACTCGTTCAGTCTCGCTCGCCCTCGCCGTTCTCGTTCTCCGTTTCCCTCTCCCTCTCATCTGTCTTTCCTAGAAGGGGCACGTCAGATGTAAACAAAGCCCGACGCCAGCCACTAATTAAATAGATGAGCGGTATTAACATAACCTGAAAGCCCCAGCCAATTGTACCCCCCTCCACTTCCCTTTAATATCCCTCCTCCTCAACCCTCCATCCATTTTTTTCTTCTTCTTTTTTTCTTCTTCTTGTTGTTGTGATCCGAGCAGTGAGCGCCAATTGCGGGCAATGTAATTACCATTAGGACAGAAAGCCTAGCATGTCTTTGATATGGTAATGATGCTTCATGTACACCCTGTACACCCTCCAACCCCCATTCCCAACCAACACACACACACACGCACACACACACACACACTCTATCACCTCCCTCGCCGCCACACACTTCCAAATAATCTCACCCATGAATATCAAGTGGGGAAACTCGTCAACACCTGATAGTGACGGCTGCAGTTTTGCATGAGCTGCTTGAGGGCGACGGAGAAAGAGATGCTGCGGATGGGTGGTGGATAAAGCGACGCAGGGCAGTGTTCGGGGGGAGGGAGGGGGGGGGGGGGCAGGGGTGCGGTTCGAACATAAGTGCCAACATTACACGGACAGACAGAGAGGGGGAGGGAGCGACGAAGGTGGGAGGGAGTGAAAAGATGACTAAATCGTGACTAAAGAGGAGGGAAGGTGGAAGGGCAGGAGAGCCGGCATGTCGGGGGAGACCTCGGCTATCGTCACGTCGCTTTAATTATTAATTGCACTTGTCGGGCGTCGTTAAGGCCTCTTTAACATCTCTGCGCTGGTCTGACTGGACAAGAACGCCCCCCGTCCTCCTCCTCCTCCTCCTCCTCCTCCTCCTTCCCTCAGCTGCTGCTATTGTTCTACGACGACATTCCCTTCCTCCACCCTTTCTTTCTCTTCATCTCCTAACCCGTGCTGCCTTCTCACCAACACCAACACCCCCACCTCCATCTCCATCTCTTCCCGCCCTCTCTTCTGACTCCTGCTCCCCCTCTCTCCATCCTCGGTGTCCAGGCTCTGGCCTCCAGCCCGAGGATGGAACAGGAACAAACCCGAGTGCCCGGCTCCCTGCTGTCCCTCTCTCATCCCGACTACACACACCATCCCTCCGATGCCTCCGTCGGTCCAAGTCCCTCCGCCTTTCCCCTCAACACCACCGAGGCCTTGGCCAGCCTCGCAGAAAATAGCCATGGACCTGGATCCTGTGTAGAAGAGTGTGACGAGTCTCGTGGGGACACAATGCACACAGCGCCCCGTACGTTCAGCGTCTCGGCTTTGTGTGGCGATACAAACAAATACAAATACATATTGGCTCGTCGACATGGAGCCTACGCCAGCAGAAGGAAAAAAAATTGATACGTTTAAAAAAATCACCCAATTAATATACAGCGCACGTAATCATATGTGAGATTGTCCTGTAGAGATGATTCTTTGGAGAATTGATCGGCACTTATACCACCGGTACTTTATGAGGGCAGAAGCCTGGTGCTTCGGGTTCAACACGACCAACAGGTCCAGTGGTGTGTTGGTTAAACTCGTTCATGATATTCCTATATTCTGACTCCGGTTGAAGTCAAACAATATGCCCAAAGATCGTCCGCCTCACGGTGCACCATTGTTATTCTTTTTGCCGACAGCAGCCGCGGCATCGGAGCACCGAAGACACAAATCGATCTTCACATGTAAATATAAATAAAACAAACATGTTCCGCCTCACCTTTTGGCCTACGAGTGATTTGAGTTCCCGAAACACGTCTATTAAAATATTAAGCGTGAACATTGTAGGGGGAACAGATGCATTAACAGCAGAATCATGTTTTATTAGCTATTCATTGATTTAGTGGTTTTGAAGGTATGTTTTAAGTTTCCTCAAAATGATATCTGCTGTTCTTACAGTAAATAAATGGTTAGTTGACACTTAATGTGACATGTCTAATGAAGTCTGGTATAGTTTATGCTAAGTCTCAAATATTATTTAATCGTTGCCCAACTAACAGTTTAAAGCAGACGCTGATTAATGATAATATTAAAATGAGGGAAAGCAGAAAACCCTGTAAACAAAACTGAAATTAGAGATTTAGATTTATTGTTTGAAAAATGAAATACACATAAAATCACTTTTTAGATTATGTTGATATAAAGATAAGACAAGATATAAAACCTGGAATTACTCGTCCAACAATAATATTCACTCGTTAAATAGCGCCTGTCTGACGATATAAATATGTGTATATTAGCACCATGATGTCCACTTCTTACGGGTCAAAGTGAGACAATAGATACAATAAGAATGAAACTACAAGAAATGGCAAAGATTTTGAACAGGGATTAAATTTTACTCTGAACTGATTTGTTTTGTTGTCGCCCCAAAATCAAACAAAAGATGTTCTAATACTAAAAAGGCTGCAGAGGTGAGAGCGGCTGAAGGTAGGCGGGCCTCGCCGCTCTGCCGGCTCCCCAGTGGGCCACGGAGAGCAGAGGGAGCCCCGGCCAATCAGAGGGGAGCCCAGATGGACCGACCGACACGGACACACACACACACACACACACACGCACGCACACACACGCACACACACACACGCGCGCGCGCGCGTACACACACACGCTCACTCAGTCACTCACATGTCATATGTTATCCCATCTGCACTGTCACCAAGCTGCCTGGAACCCCAGGGCCTTGCGGGGGGAATACACACACACACACACACACACACACACACACACACACAGTCAAACAGTCACATACAAAGGTCACTCAAATGTGTTCTTGCGAGTGCGCGTGCATACACACAGCCGAGGTGTTCCCAGTGTGTAATTGGAGGTGAAGATAACTGCAGCCTCTCTTGTTCGCTTGAGTGGGCACCCGCGTTGTAGCAGCCACACACACACACCAACATGCACTCGCACACACACACACACACACACACACGCGCGCGCGCACACACCCCTCAAATATGGGTCTTTTCACATGAGTGACGAAGCTTCACGATAGGCACACAGTGTTGTAACGATGCACTGTGTGTATTTTGTCCCGTGGAGGCTGACAGATACCGACTCTATAAAAACACTAGTACATTTTTGAATTGATATTTCTATTTCACAGATGACACCATGGCACAGGGCAACCGGCAAAGTGAGGCGGCTTTTACACACAGTGACAATTGTATCAGGTGTCATGTAAATGTTTTTTTGTCCTGTGTTGGAACATAAGGAACCACCGTATAGTTTTAGGGGCACCAATGGAGGGCTTTTACAGAATTAAATCATTTGGGCTTCAACGTGGTGGTCCAGACCAACAGAGATCGCTATCCCTACAGCCACGCTGCTAGTGTCAGCTGATTATACCAGATTACACTAACCCCCACTTTGAGAAACTACGATATGTTTTGCTACAAATCACTTTGGGAAAAAAACATGCCACGTGTTAAATCTTCTCTCAACACAAGCAGCCTCCTAAGAAATAACATATAGTCTAGACTTGTTCTCGGAAAAGTTTACTGAGGTGTGACACGCAGCCCTGGCGATGTTGTCACGTCTCCACATGTGACCCCTTGGTGAGCACCGTGTTGTCCCTGACGACGGCCGCCACCGTGATGAATGTCCCTTTGAGACGCAGCGACTGAGACACAACTCCAATGAAAAGACCCACAGTCAAACTCATCTCATCCACGGGAATATTACTCAATGGGAATTACTCCAACTTGCTTATTTATCATCAGGCACGTAAGAGAATGAGCTGAAGGGCCTGGACGTAAAAAGGTAAATGCCTGAAACAACAAATGCATGTACACACACACACACACACACACACACACAGAGACAGAGACACACACAGGCCTTTGTCTAACAGAATGAGACCAGTAATCTTCCCTCCACTTATCCTGGACGCGTCAGCTAAATGGGAAGTGAAAAGTCAAATATGAGATGTCACATTTGGTTTACCTCCCTGCCGACCGCCTCCCTCACTCCTTCGCCCAGTTTGTGTTCTGCGCGTTTCGATTTGATTGCGCCGCCCTCCGCCCTCGACGTGACGCTCGCACAACGCACACTCGGCGCCCGCCTGTGTGACGGCTGTATGTCGGCATGTTAAGTTAAATGCGTCTCTGACGTTCTGTTCTGAGCACGGAGTAAGGGGGGGGGCTGACGGAGAGAGAGAAAGAGGCGGGGAAATGCAGGGAAAGAGGGAGAGTGTGAAGACAACAGGAGATGCAGAATATGACTCTTCTGGGTTTAATCTTTCCAGCTATCTCGGCCTAATTATTACTTTTTCTGTGCAGCTCATAAAAATCCCTTTCCCCCCATGGCGTCGCCAGGAGACACATCCAACAGGTACTTTTCCACTCCAGTAATCCTCTCTGGCTGCAGCCGGCCTTCAGCGGCGCTTCGCACAGTCTCCACTCTGAGCGCGGCGGCTTGTGTTGAGCCGTGAAAGAACCGCCGCGTTAAACGAGCCGCGGTGCGGGTTAAAAATAGATGTTTCATTAAGTCTGAAGTAAAGAGGTGAAAATGAAACACCAAGTGTGGTTTACATGTGCAGTACCGTGTCATTTGCAAGTGCCTTCATCATATCAAATCTGTGATTGTAAAAAGAAATGTTGAAGGTAAAAGAGCCTTTTTCAATTTGGTTTTCTACAACTGACTCTCACTGACTCTCACTGACTCTCTCTCTCTCTCTCTCTCTCTCTCTCTCTCTCTCTCTCTCTCTCTCTCTCTCTCTCTGGGGTCATGGTTCTATTTGTTCCAGACCGAGACCACTTCTTTTCGTTGGACCAAAGCTTCGGCTGTTTGGTCCAAGCGGGAGGTTTCCAAAATCCTGAAGTCCGAGCTAAACAAACCGCCGCATTCTGTTGTATATTCTCCGAAGCAGATATGAAGGAATCCTCTCAACTCTGGAGCTGTGAGCACAATAAGCTGATAATTTATGAAGTGTCTTCTCCACATCCAGCCCAGGACTCCACGGAGTCTTCTTTCACACGCTATACTTGTGGCCCCTCTGCGCCTCCCAGCAATCGTCTCCAACTTGGTTAATTACATAACGGGCCACTTCGCAGGTGTAAAAATCAACCCCACTGAAAGGTCCCTCTGGAGTCGCCAACCATCAGGAAATTGCAGTAAAGAGTTTAATTGTAGAATCGAGAACACTGGGAGGTATAAATTCTTCCGCCGGCACTCTGGAGAGCGTTTCCTTTGTTCCTGTCGGTGGGAGAGATAACAATTCCTCCCACCGCTAACTACCTGCCTGCCTGCCGACCAGGTTTTGTTGTGTTTTGTTGTTGCTAATAGGCCTAATTGGCCATAACCCAGAGAGAGGGAGGGGGATGAAACTACCTGCTCTCCATCTCCCTCTCTTTGCCTCTGTTCTTGCATCTCACTCCTTTCTCTTCAAGGAAAAGCAAATTCCACAGAGAAACCGGGAGCGCATAACGGAGACTCAGACGATCCACGACGCCCGGAGCTCGAAGTACAGAGGTGGGGTAGGTGGTGGTGGTGGTGGTGGTGGTGGTGGTGTGGGGGGGTGGGGGGGATAGGAAAAAGATAAATTGATAGAGGGACGTTAAAAAAAAAGGGGGGGGGGAAGGAAGGTGTGTGCGTGGATTTTCCCCGAGAGCGCAGAACAAAGCCAGGTAATGTTTATGGATGACGGTCTTTAAAGGCCTGGCGTTTACCGAGCAGCACTTTGATACTGGAAAACGCCCTTGATTAGCGCCGGGTCAGGCTATAGAATGCACGCTCTTGATGTTTAATTGATGTGGCTGTTTTGTGACAGTTAGATACGTCACGCTGGCGTTTTGATCTCCCGCGCTACGCCATATCTTGTAGCAGCAGATAGCCATTGATGTGGGATTCATTTGTTCTGCGAGGAGTGATATCCCCGTATTTGATCTATACGCACGTGGTAATCTTTACCCCTAACATTGTGTGTGTGTGTGTGTGTAGGTGAGTGAGTCCAACGTTGCTGCTAATCAGCACAATGTTCTAGTGTTCCACCAGGAACAAAGCACGCAAAAACTAGGATATATTTGCGTGAACTAAAAACACACACACTCCAGCAGACACACACTCCAGCAGACACACACTCCACCAGACCGCGGTGAAACACCTCGAGGCCCGCCACGTCGAAGCGCTGTGAATAGCAGTGTGTTTCATTCATAATCCTCTTGAGATATTGTAAGTGAAACCGCCCTGCCCGCACTCCAAGGGAATACTACGAGAACAGTATGTTAGTGGGCAGATTGTTTGTGTGTGTGTTTTGTGTGTGCGCGTGTGTGTGTGTGTGTGTTCAGAGCAATGGGACCTGAAGGAACACCGTGAGGACAATCTGTCGCCCCTCCGCCTGGGCCCTGGGTGACAGATGATGTGCTCCCAGCGTGTGTGTATGTATGTACATGTGTGTGTGTGTGGGGGGGGGAGGGGGGGGGGAGGCTTTGGGGGTTGACTGTACGGCGACAGCTTGCAACAATAACAATAGCTTTATTCCAGCCATATTTTCAAAGGTTTTAGCTGCTTCAGCCAACGTCCATACGGAGATCGTCCTCCGTTCAAAGAGAGAATTCCTCTCAGTTACGGGGTATTTAAATGAAATTGCTTAAAGTGTTGTAAAAAAAAAAAGAGAAGTCGTTACTGGCTCTCTACACAACTTACGGTTTTGTCGCGTGGAATCGCGACAACAAACAAAAATATTAAAAAATCCACATTGAATTAGCATGAAGTCACATCCAGACTGAGCAAATGACGACAAACAATGGAGGAAAGAAACAAAGAGAAATCGATGGAACGTGTTGCTGCCCGTGTTTGATTATCAGTAGTATTGGGAGGTGGAGAGCAGGTAGTTTCATCCTGGTTCTCTGTGGAATAAGCAACGTGTCACGGTAGTTTTGTATAAATAAATAAAATATTCGGCGAAACATTGGCAGTACGTGTACAGCGCTGCCGTCCTCGTCGACTCCATTAAAGCAGGAACATTCTCGCCCATGTCTACGAAGCCCGGTTGCATATCAAAGTTGTTGTTCACGCTTGAAGACGACGTGCGGTCCGACACAACAGGAAGCAGGACGGCGAAGCTTTCTACAGGACATCAAATGGATTGTTTGTTGTTGTTTTTGCACAATAGGGCAACCAGTCATTTTCCAAGAAATAATGTATTCCAGTTCCTCTGTTCAGAATGCGTAAAGTCAGATTGTTTGAAGACAAAAGTTTCTTTGGGGAATTTAGGTCTGCTATCAAAGCCCGTATTTTCTTTTTTCCAACAGCAAGAGATTCACGGCATGTGGTTTCCCCGTGAAACCCCAAAACCCGCAACCGCACGCCACCTCCGAAAAGCTGACCGACGGTGCTTGGAAGCAGATTCCCGTCCACCGTCCCTCCGTCCCTCCGTCGTGCGTGGCTGACCACAAGCCGGTCCTCTCAGCATTACTCACCGTCGTATTTACAGTGAAGCCCAGGGATAAACTCGGCCTTTGTTACCGAGCACTTAAGACCTGACGTGTGCTGTACACACACTCCGGCGTGGGGGTGGGTGCCGTGTGTTTGTGCGCTCATGCTTGCGTGTGCATTTCGGACCGCCGTTTGTCTCTCAAACTCAAACAAAAGAGCGCACATCCTCCATCACGGCTTTATCTGTTTATGCCATCAGCTCTTCTGCACCCACATACTTGTAAACACACCGACCCACCCACTCTGTGTGTCACACACACACACACACACACGTAAGCACCCAGGTGGGGGTCAATGCTCCACGATTGGTCCTGGTGGAAGGGGAAGAGTTAGCACATGTATCCCATCCAAAGTGCATTAATGTATATGCACGACTCCATTGGCCACAGGGTTTATGGAACATTATCGTGGAATATCACATACTGTACACACACACACACCTGTGAAAGTATATGCAAATGTTGGTCACACATGTTGAGTTTTGCTCTTTCAAGCACCTCAAAATGATTTCTACAGTCCTCTAGATATATTGTTGAGGAGAACGTTCACGTTTTGGTCATGGACTCATGGTCTTTGTGTTTGTAAGAAATGTGGATAGCGTACATGTTCCAGAGACAAACACGTGTCACAAAAGGTCCGAACGATGTCCACAGTGCCGGATCAAAACACAAACTGAATGCTAAGGTCGGACAAAAGATCTGCACACGGCACTGAGAGCTGCCAGCGGATGGGATTCAACAGAGGAACGGGTCCATCAGATCAGATGGGCCTCAGAAAACAGAACAAGCATCAAGTCATCAGCTCGGTTGTTGTGATTTATATGATCTACATTATTGCTTATACTCAGTCATCACAAGGCCTCATCCTCTGTTTGTGGTTGTTGTTTCTTTTAGAGATGCACAACTAATGAAGTTAACAAACATTGAATTTACTGAATCTTCTTCACAATAAAAGCATTCCACCAATTCCCCTTGTGGAAATGTGAACAGAACCAGGAGTGCTTTCAAACCACATCTGCCTCTCACTCAGAGAAAGTCCTGGGTTGCAAGCACTCTACCAACGAGAAACCTTATCAGTATACAGAATAAAAGCTTCCTTCAAGGCTCTACCAACAGGCCACGCTGCGTGGCTTCTGCATTGGGACTGCACGATTATGCAACTCCAACCCCCCAAAATAAAAAAATAAGGGCAACAGATAGTGTCTGTAGATACATTTTTAAAAAGGAAAGCTTTTCTATACACAATCTTCACAATATAAGTATCCTAACAATGTTCCAGTGGAAAGCTTTTAATATGAAAAGGGACAGCAGGATATGCTCCATTTAGCATCGCGCAGTAACTTCCACAAAAAAGTTAACGGAGGTTGACGTGTCAATGTGAGAACACGAACAGGGTCACCACAGAGGTCTGTGAGCCCGACACGGAGACTTAAACATTTGTTATAATAATAATGACCTCTCTCTCTAATTAGCGGCAGAGCCACGTGTGTGTATACACACAGGAAGAACGCCGGTGAGCAATCCACAGAAAGGTGTGTCCGTCACGGTGACTCACGGCGGCGCTGACGCACAAGCTGAGCGGGAAAAACCCAACACACAATAAAGTGACCCGCGCGCTGGAGCTGGCGACCCCGTTAGCGGAGCGCCTGCCGGTAGCCCAGTTTCAACTGGCCGGCATGGAAACGGCGTCCGACCCAAGGGCTCCGCTCGGAGGCTGCCCGCTTGGCCTTGTTTCCTGGACCGAGCCGAGGAGAGAAACCCATATGTCAGACAATATAATGCCCTGTGAAGCATGCCACTTTAGTGGAGTCTGACAGGAAGGATAACACACACACACACACACACAAACACACAAACACACACACACACACATACACACACTGATTTGAGGACAGGGCTTTCTGGATGGCCGCTCTGGCAGATGAAGAGACAGCAGTGACATAAAGTCTGTTTCAGTCAAAGTGTGGGTGTGTGTGTGCTGGTGGTCAAGTGAATGTGTTCACACACATTGGAGTGCGTCTGAAAGTTTGTGGGTGTGTGTGTGTGTCCTGTGAGAATGTCCTCGTGCTTTTTTCTTTTTGGGTTTATGACCACGTGTACAATGCGTGTGGGTATGTTCATGTGCTTCTATAGATAGATATACATATACATCTATAGATCCCACTCTTTGTCCTTTGTGCAGATGGCGTGTTGCTCTCTGCACTTCTACCCGTCCTCGTGGTTCCTCAGCAGAGAGTCAGATGTCCTCCCACCACGCTGACCTCACTCACCTCAGCCGTCACGCAATTAACTCTTGTGTCTTCCCTTTTCTATCGCCGCTCTTTTTTCGCCCTCACAAGTTCAAAGTGACACTTGTCTCTCTACTGAAAAGATAAAGAAGTAGAGGAACAATTTGACCACATGGGGTGTATTTCTCAGTGTTGAAAAATGAAAATTAATAAAGCCGGCTCTGTGTCGAAGCCAGTGGCCCATACCAACCTTGAGCCACCAAAAAAAATAAAAAATAATAATAAATTATCCAAATTGTCAATATTAATGTTTTGGAGCTTTGGAATGTACCCAGTAGTATTTGTAAAATAGGATATCTGCACAAAATATCTGCTTTTCCTGCTCGTCTCCTCTGCTCGTGCACCTCTCAGCTGCCCCCGTGCACGTCTCTTACGCTAGTGCACGTCGTGGGGCCAGATCCATTTCGCCCAAAAAAGGCGGGTCTAAGAAGCAGTTTAGCAAATCACTGATTAAAGAAATAATAACAAACAAATGACGGAGATATAATTTATCCAATCAGCGCCCAAAAAAAGACGTTGGTTGGGCCAACTCAGTTTGGCCCCAGAGTGCGCGTCCACGACTCTCGTCAGGGCTCGTCTCCCGCGGCTGAACGATGCGCGCCGAACGTAGCTCTCCCGCCGCAGCTCTGTTGCGCGAGCGAGAGGAAGTGACTTTTTTGGTGACTTTCGTCCAGATGTGCGCGCACACGCCGGGCTCTACGGCGCGCGAGACGTGTTCACGCGACACGTAGAGACAGACTGAAGGCCGATTCATACTTAGGAGTTTTCAGAAAAACGGACGGATACGCAAGCACGCAAGCTTCACGCAAGACGCACGCAAGCTTTTTCAGACCTTGCGTGCGTCGACCCCTTTTTCTATCCACGCGTCCAAAATCTACACACGCAAACGCAAGCCTACGCAAGCCTGCAAGGCTGTGATTGGTCTGCTGGTCTGATGACTACCTCCTTTCTGGAGTCTCACATTTCCGGTTTTCATAGCATAATACCGCCATTTTTAAAAGCAAAGTAAACCCAAGACGATCTTTTTAAAAAGATGAACGCTATTGAGGAGCTGCTAAGCGAGGAAGTCAGGAGGTATGAACACCTATAACCCGTCGATGGCGGGTTATAAAGACGCGCAGATGGCCTCAAATTCGTGGAGGGAGATCTCCTCCAACGTGGTTTTGGCGGTGGACCTGTGCCTGAAAATGTGGAGGAAACTGCGCGACAAATATGTCCGCGATAAGAAGGCGATCCGTCTCCCTTTTTTTAATCGCTTTCCTGGTTGGGCGTACTTGTATTTAAATAAAACAGCAAATACGTTTTGAAACAGTTGGAATTTTTTATTCACATCCCTGAACGTTATGGTCAGTTCATGAGGTCGTTGTCAGGCCATCTAGGTTCAATTGTGCCTGTGACCACTCGCTCGGTGGTCATAGAATTGCATCAATTCATGTCTCACACCTCTATAGCTCGTACATTCTTTGCCCTTTGTTTCATTTCGCAATTTATTTAGTGTATAATCCATAGCAGCTGCCTTAAAACACAACGTTTTTTTTTCCATTGTCCCGCTGCATTAATACCCCGACCTGAGCCCTCGTATGATTTCTAAATGTTTTGTCAGACGGCCTGGCTGGTCGGGTCCAGTTGGAAGAGGTGAGGAGATATGAACATTTATACAACCCCAATGATCTCGGTTGCCATCCTTCACTGTGTGTGTGGACAACAAGACCTGGTAAATAAATAAACCAACGACTTCCACACACAAAGACGTCATTCTCTATGTCGTCTTCCACAAAAAACGTTACTCCACCTATTGTTCGGGCGGTGAATTGCTTTGCAACACGCGCAAGCGACGCAACCCTTTTAGGAACTATGAATTGAAACGAGCAATTTACACAACGATTTACGCAACGAACGCACGCAGTTGTAGAAGTATGCTCCAGCCTTAACATGTTGTAATGACGTGCTGCTGGAGAGACGATCAACATCAGACCGCTCAGGTACGCAAAGGAGGAACACAAGCGGCAGTACGCATTGTTGATTATTTTCGCGCATGCGTACCTGCGTTATGTGCACCCCTGTATGTATGTATGTATATATATATATATATATATATATATATATATATATATATATATATATTATATATATATATATATTATAATATATGTATGTACATGCACTGAATTGTATGAATGAGATGTCCGTACTATGTCACTGTTAGAATAAATGTTCAATATTTTACTGCAAAGTAGTAATGTGTGTTTGATACCTTTTTTTTCATTAAATCATGAATTTGATTGGATGGCCCCACTAAAAACAAAAATCCACCAGCCGCCACTGGTTGAAGCCCATGTGTCTCTTGTGTCTCAGCTGTCCTTTGCTGTCCCACATCTTGCATTGGACATTGGATAATTTTTTCTTTAAATAAACACATAAATGAACTTGTAAACACTATATTTAACAACAAAATGGCCCATTTTAAACCACCCTTTGGGATAAAAAGAAAGAAAATTAATCAGATCTTTTTTGATTTAAGAGCTGCTGTTCTCCAGAAATACGATCTCACTCTTCTTTACGTGAGGAGCGGTATGGAGGACGTGGACGTAGAACAGGGGCTCCATCTAAGAGTGGACGTGGTGGGACGTTAAAATAAACACTGGTCACGTTCCTGTCCGTTCCACAGGAGAAGTCCAATCTTGTGTATCTGGGTGAGTCTCGGGTCCCTGTCGAGGTTTCTACATGGTTTCTGAGATTCGGATTGAGGAGAAAGGACTGAATTTGGTCATGTGCTCTTCGGCCTCGATAGAATATGGAAGAAATGACTCAGATTAATGAATACTTTTACTAAAGCTACATGGCTACATTAAAATGTCATATACATTTAATTGACACTAAGTAGAACAAAAATGTCCTCACAGGCCACTGTACCACCCACCCCTCCTACACACACACACACACACACACACACACACACACACACACACACACACACACAAACATTCTCCTCCCCCTTGCCCCTCCATGTCAGATGTACAGATATGATGCGTACCGACTGCCCACTAGAGGCCAGCTGAGAATGACGATTGGCTGGATGCTGACTGTGTAGTCATGGAAACTGACTTGAGCCCTGTGTGTGACCTCACAATGGCCACATAAAAGAAGGTCTACAGAGAGAGGGAGCAAAGGGGGGAATAGAGAGAGAGAGAAAGAGAGAGAGCGAGAGACGGTCACCCAACCCAGTTTAATGCATGTTTGTTTGTCACAGTTTTAAAAAACAGAGTCCCTTGAGCACTTACATATTTAAATGCAGCGTGTCTGTCGGTGTGCATGTGTGTGTGTGTGTGTGTGTGTGAGTGAGTGTGGAATGAAAATAGCAGCTGACCTACAAGCGCCCCGGGAGAGGTGGCTCTACTGAAGAGTGGAGACCCATCAGAGACACGAGCAACCCTGGTAAAGAGAAACAGAAGAGAGGGATTTAGCTGGGGTTCACACTCAGGGATACAGCCAGGTCGACTACAACACACACACACACACACACACACACACACAGAGAGAGATAAAACACCACTACAGGGATGTTACAGCGGCGAGAGGAGAAAAGAGGACTAATGAAGTGCGCTGCAGATGACATCATCAGACCGACTGAAGGAGAGTGGAGAGAATCGATGACAGAGAGGAGACAAAGAGACAGGGGGAAAAAAAGGAGAGAAAGGAACTCTTCAAAAAGAAAGAGAGGAAAGTAAAGCATGAAGAGGAACAGATCTGAGCAGATTCAAAGTGTAAAGGGGAAGCTTTAAAACCATAGAGTGCTAGTATGTGTGGGCCTCAACACCAACGACTGAATGCACGGTTAAAAAAAACGAAAAGTGTTTGTTCTTTAAATATCTTTTTGTTTTAAATGTGCAAAGCAGAATGCGTCCGTCGTTGGGGGAATCTATTCGTCCAGCCTCGATTTATTTGTTCAGATGCTGTTTCAAAAGGCTTCATCTTCTGAATTTGGAAATGGCACTTTTTAATTGTTTTGCCGTTGTTACTTCATTGTTAGATTAAATGTGGACGTTGCCTGGAAAGCTCACGGAAAAGTATCCGCACACAGCCAAGAAATAGTTTGGCTCGCAACCCACCATAAAAACAGCACATTTACATTTTTAAACTAACACATTAATTAATAAGCTTCAGAACTACTGCTCGGGGACTGTGTCGCCTTCAGACTCAGGGCTCAGGGCTCGTTCTGGTCCTCATGCTGAGATCAGCTGACTGGCTGGAGCTGCATATTCACTCCACATTAAAGTAATATTGATTAGCATCCATCTTCAGTGGAGTTGCCCAGTCCATCCCAGTCTGGTCCAGTCAGCCCCGATCCGAGGTCTCTTGCTTGAGATCCAATCAGAAAAAAAGCAGAGAAAATACTGGAGCTATTATTATATGAATATATAATTCAATACAAAGTAGGTATATGTTTAAAAAGTATGTTATTGCAGCGCGTTAACG
>CM070089.1:7416471-7550471 GCA_036178185.1 Liparis tanakae
TACGACATCACACCGGAGAACAATGGCCGCAAATATGAAACCTAAATAAAGGGCGCGAATACTTTTAACTTAAATATATTTTTTGAAAGTTTGGTTTAAAAAGTTCTCAGCCTTCAGATGTATAAAAACCTAATTTAATGTGCAATGCCTCTGGGTGGATTAATTGGTTCGATTTATTGGCGAGAAGTGGTCATTTATGAGAACAATTTGAAAGGAGTGGTTTAAAAACAGCCTTGGATATCACCACTCTCTGCCCCGTGGTCCTCAAATAAAAGAACGAGAAACTGCTTTCGGAAGAAAAGGGAAGCGAGAAAAGCGTCACGTCACAAAGAAGAGCCTCAAAAGAAGAGGAAGGAATCGAAGAACAGACTAACGTGCTAAAGTTACGCTTCTGAGAAATGACCGAGTTACAGTCACACCTGTGGTCTTGTGACGCCCTTTAGAAAACATCGAGGCACAATCGCTGAATTAAAATCCTCTTCTTTTGATACGGTTAACAAAGAGTTCATGCGACATGTTTAAAAGGGAACAGCCTATCAAACCTCAGTGTTCAATTCTACAGCGTTTTAGAAGAAACAGGAAGGAGAACTCCCTGAAGTACCCAAATGACGATAAACAAATACAGAAAGAAAAAGATGAGGGGTCGAGGTATATATTCTAGGAGTCAGGAGTCAGCCACCGTCTTTCTTCAGGATCCAGCAGCTTTCAGACACTGTGCCCTTACGTAATCTCCCTCACAAAAAAAATGGATTTCAAGTGAAATACTGCAGGAGCTAGAAATGTATAAAACTCCAGAGCTTTTCATTTGTTTACAAAAGTTACACACAATCCTCACATAGTTACATTGCTTCAACTTCAACTTCTCTGCCTTGAGTCCGAGAGTCACACACTCGTCAAAGAGAACCAAGTAAAAGCGAAATAAAGGCAGATAACATGTGAGGAGCAATTAATTCAGTCTATCGCTGATATGAACTACACAATCACCATCCAGGAGGTCAATTGTTATAAGCGCAATTGTTTTTACTCGTTTGACTCAAATGACTGTTTGTATTCAGCTGTGGGCTAACACACACACACACACACACACACACTTAGTGCAGGGTTTCAGTGAGAACTATTGACCCAGCATGAACTATGGATTTGTGGAGGCTGAGGATCCATATGCAGACTTGCCCTTTTGACCCTGAGAGTTGTGTGTTATTCCTGCACAACTGCTTCTGTAATTTCTGCTCTAGGTAGAGAGGAAGAGGAACGCAGGGAGACGAGACGATTGGAAATAAGAAGAGGAGGCGCTTCTATGCAACCGCGGCGCTGTCCGACACTTTGGTGTCAGGAGAATCGTTCCCACGGTGCTCAACACTGACGGGGGAATCTGTTCCGTTGGATGTCGTGTCGAGGTCAAAAGCCCCCCGAGAAGACGAGGCCCGGAAATGTTTCAAACATTCCAGCCCACATTTACAGACGCAGATACAAACGCATCTTTTAATACGAAGCGCCCACACTGACTCACCATTGTCTCAGTGGCTTCCAGCGGTGGAGCTCCACTTACTGGTGACTGGGAGCAGCGGTGGCAGCTCGACCCGGAGCGCCGGCTCAGAGCTCAGAGCTTGTTAAAAGACCGCGAAAGTCAAAGAAGCAACCATGAAGGGATCAGGCTCTGGCAAACAGCAGTGGGCTGAGCTATTAACCTTGTGTGCAGCGAGTGTAAAGATTCTCCGGAGCCGAGTGAGACCGAACGTCTGCAGAGAGTCTCGTTGTGAGCAATGAGGGTTCGCCCGGCGGCGTAACCCGGCGTAACCCGGCGTAACCCAGCCGGGCACCGGGCACCGGGCACCGGGCACCGGGCACCGGGCACCGGGCACCGGGCACCGGGCACCGGGCACCGGGCACCGGGCACCGGCACCGGCACGGCACCGGGCACCGGCACGGGCACCGGCACCGGCACCGGCACTGGGCACCGGGCACCGGCACCGGCACCGGCACCGGCACGGCACCGGCACTGGCACCGGGCACCGGGCACCGGGCACCGGGCACCGGGCACCGGGCACCGGGCACCGGGCACCGGGCACCGGGCTGGGTTACTCGTTCCCTCTCCTGAGATCCGGTGACCCCGGCAGAACATTTGGGATTGCGTGGTGCACCAACTTGTTGCAGATTTCCCTTTTGGCTGTCCCTAGACGACACACACACACACACACACACACACACACACACACACACACAGTGGGCTTTACCCCACAGAGCTGTGACAGGGAGAAGAATGGAGGAGGAAGGTTGATAAAAACACTTAGGGCTGTCTTGGGTTTGACAGGGTGAGTTAAACACACCCAGCACAGATCCATCGTAACGTCCATACACACACACACACTGATGTCTCTATTCATTTAGACTGTCACACTCACACACCCCCACGAGATCTCACTTCCTCTGTCAGCCGGCTAAATTACAGCTCTCCTTCTTCCTGTCGATCTCTCGCGTCCCGTCTTTCTGCCTCTGAGAGACGGGCGGCGGCAAAGTCACGTGTTTGGCACGTTGTCTTGCCGCCTCTCCAGGTTTCCGACACAGCAACCCCGTTGTCTGAAGACGTTCTACGAGGACCAGGCGCGCTCCTTTAATGCCGTAACGCGATTAACGGTTCTGAGTAAAAACAACCAGAATTGGGGGGAGAAATAAGACGTGTGGGTCAGAGCCCTCTGGAGATGGACTGCTTCGCTGTGGGTAATACGAACAGAACTCACCTGACTGTCGGCCAACAAATTAGCCAATAGTGACAAACAACAACGTTGCTTTCCATGCCAAACACAATGAAGGCCTTTAATTGTGTCATTAGTGGGTGGAGGGGATCATTTGAGAACTGCGTGAAATCCTCCGTGCATGCTGGTAGTGCGAGATGGTTAGGTGCAAGTGAAATGTTCACTTTGTCAACATGCCATCACGTCGACAGCAAGTTATTAGCCACGCTAGCGGCTCGATAGACGGCACTGCAGCACATTGAGCTAAATGCTAACATCAGCATTAAAACCAATCTTAACATTAGCATCATGTTAATTAGTGTAACTTAAAGATGGGGCTGATGAGAACGTCGGTAGATTTGCAGTAGTTTGGTCATGAATGCGAAATAATACCCATCCATGCTATTTAGAATGCTTTAATATACAGTATATGTACATATTTAGATTGCACTATTTAGAATGCTCTAATACATAAATTTACAATGCCAAACACAGATACAAAATGTTGTAATACATAGATTTAGAATGCTCTATTTAGAATGCTCTAATATACATATTTAAAAGGCTCTATTTAGAATGCTCTAATTAGAATGTTCTAATACATAGATTTAGAATGCCAAACACAGATATAAAATGTTATAATATATAGATTTAAAATGCTCCAATATAGATTTAGTATGCTCTAATATATACTGTATGTGTATACTGTATATGTGTGTGTTTGTATGCGTCTTTGACACTCTCATATATATATGTGTGTGTGTGTGTATCTTTGACGCTCTCTTATACACACACACATATATATATATATATATATATATATATATATATATATATATATATATATGTGTGTGTGTATGTGTCTTTGACACACTCTTATACACACATACATACACACACACACACACACACACACATACATCACACCCGGATGTGGAACAAGAGCTTTAATTCTATCTCAGCGTGGTAACAAACACTATTCAAAAGAGATTAATTCCACAAGAGGATTATTCTCCACATAAGATATAAAGAGAGGGAGGAAGATGGAGGACAATATTTCATCTCACAAACATCTCGCTAATCCCAGGTGTAACATATGTTGGTGTTTTAAAGGCAGTCGTGTGTAAGTATGTGTGAATGCTCCACCCAGGACTTTATGCCTTTGTGTGTTTCCCTATACCTGCTCCACTTAGTGTGTTTGCTGTGGGTGTGCGGATGCTGATACATTCCCGTAGGCCAAAACAGCAGCTGTGCCCTCTGGCCTCTTCCCATCAGTGATAACATTGATGTCATTCGTGCTACCGTTCATCGCTGACTGACGCATCCAGTTCATGAAAGAGCTTCCATTTGTCGCTCTGAAGGTGCCGTGTCAGGCTGGAGAGTCCTCTGTCGCGGAGGAAGAGATGTGATCTACATATCTGGGAGAAGAAGTCACAGAGATCTGAGTGGTTAGCGAGCACGGCGACAGACGACCGAGTAAAAAAGAAAAGAAAATAGATCCGGCTATAGCAACGTGATCAGAAATAGGGCGCAGTGGGCCCGCTCAGACTGTTTGATTGACAGGGGATCTCTGGGAAGCACCGCACAGAGACGGCCCAATAAATCCTGCTGTAGTCTAGATACTCAAGAAGCTAATAAACTTTATTACTAAACAAATACTCCCTGTCCTCTCTCTCTTGCTATATATATATATATATATATATATATATATATATATATATATATATATATATATATATATCGCAACCGTTTACATCAGCGATTCATTTGCTAATTGATTAATTGATTATGAGGCATGTTACTCACGGCCACTGAAGAGTGGGGAGACGGCTTGGTTCCTGAAATAATATTCAGATATTTGCATTTTTCAAATTGTTGAAAATAAGATTCTCTGAAAAAAAATTGTTGTGAAGTAAACATCAGAAATGTCTCCCAGTTTATTTCCTGTTGCAATGGATGTGATCAATGACAAGAAGTAAACACGGACCTGGGCTGTTGCATAGCGATACGAGTGTGTGCGTGTGTGTAAGTGTGCGTGTGTGTGTCTGAATTAGACCCTAAATAGATCAATCAGTCCACATCAAAAAGAATGCTGGACCTGAACCACGGGGGCATCCAGGCTTCAGGATACAGACGCTGACTCGTGTCTTTATCAACACAAATGTGCAGATCTCCTCTTTCTCCATCTCAAATTCTCTAGACCAATTCACATGCATGGCCTGTGAGTTGATCAGCTTATTGCTGAGACTAAAACACAAATAGAAACAAATAGAACTTCTCATCACTTGAACAGCATTGTCCATCTCTGCAGAAGTAATCAAATCAAGGATCTCTCTCTCTCTCTCTCTTTCTCTCTCTCTTTTTGTTTCTGTTTCCATCGTCCCCTGCCTCTAATGAGAAGCTAGATGTTGTTGTTTTGTGCTCATTTTAAAACGCTTCCCCACTCTAATGAGGGTCGGACTGCTCAAGTTTCTCCAGGTTAATGTTAACCCGCAGCGATAAAACTTCACATTCCCTTCACACTCACAATGTATTTATGTCCACACGACCCCCTCGAAAATAATATGCCACAACTCAAGGGGCCAACCTTCAACAAAATCCTTTTTCATCACTTAAATTAAATATTTAAAAAAGAATCTTAAATGTGATCTTTTGAACCAATCATCACTCTATTATATCCCTGTGAAAACAACTCCTTTGAACAACTTGATTCATTCAAGTTTCTTGCCTGAAACTAAAAATGTTCCGGATTAGATTTGAACACATAAAAACGGGAGGATTCATGTTTGCAAAATACACATTATTAACCAAAAAGAGATTGGAGGCGATCTGCGGCTAGAAAGCTTTCATGCCGATCTCCCGATCAATTGGGATTTATATGAATAAATAATGTCAAACAATAAAGAGAAGGCTTCAAATAAAGCGCGTGAACAATGATCGACCCCTAAAACCCTAACCCGAGCCCCCGTACCAAACAGCATGCGTTATAAATGTATCACTAATTAAATTATGTGTGAATTTAGACTCATAGGACCCAAGTGGTTGATGTCTGTATCTAACAGTTCACCAAATGTCAACATGTGTTTGAGGTCTACTTTTAGTTTTAGTTTAAAACTTAAACAAATATATATATATATATATATATATATATATATATATATATATATATATATATATATATATATATATATATATATATAACCATTAGTAGGAACAGGGGTGTAACACTTTACTTTAAAAAAAGTAAAAAAATAAAAATCCATTGTTTCAGAAGGTGGTGGTTAGGACCTGAAGGCACCGTAGTCAGCTCAACCAGAGGGAAGGCATGAGGCAGAAGCCTGCGGTGCGATGTAAAAACAAAGTATTTTTAAAAGATGACACGCAAACGCGGCAGCGGGAAAAAACACATCTTTGCGTAAAATGTTTGGCCTCCTGCCTCCTACCTCCGCCTGCACTGAACTCGCAGCGTCGCCTAATCATCGTCATTACAGCTGTTTGAAAAACTGTTTCCAAACAGGCAATCAAAGCCTGTCTCGATAATTAGCGGAGGGGAAGATGTCTTTGTGAGCGAACGGCTCGTCTCCCTCCTCCCATTGCCACCAATCTGAGAACACAAAATCAGATCTGTCTCCTATGAGAACACACACAAAATAGTGTGTATGTGTGTGTGTGTATGTGTGTGTGTGTGTGTGTGTGTGTGTGTGTGTGTGCGCGCACGCGCACACCGGTTGCACTTATTGCGCTGCCGAGACAGCTTGACTGAAAACAAACTGACAAAAAACATTTGAAGCAGAAAAAAAACCGAGACAATATTTTTTTTTAAGACACGCGCGCACACACAACAACCTGTCAAGAGCGAAATGCCTCTAATTTTTCTGTCATCTGCCAGCCGTTTAACAAGACGAGAGCGCTCTGCCCCCACACTCCCTCTTCAAGCCACGAGAGGCAGAGATGGAAGGAGAAGGAGAGGAGAAAAGAAGAGGGTGGGGAAAGAGAGAAACGGAGCATCAGATTCGTCTTTTTCCCCGTCTCAAATCAGTCGACTCACTTAACCACCTTCTTTCTCTCCAGGTTGTGATCCTTTTTTCTCTTTCTCTTAATCGCCCCCTCTCTCCGACCTCAGACGGCGGGAGAACAAAGTGTGAATTTGTGACTATCAGGGGAGGGAGGGTAATAAGCACTTAGCCACTGGCCCCGTCTCTCTCAGACCAAACCTCCAGCTCTCTGCCCAAAGCGCTCTCTTTAAGGAGGGGGGGGGGGCACATTATGCTGATGCTGCTGTCAGCTTAGATGAAGGTGCAGGCAGAGAGTGTGTGTGTGTGTGTGTGTGTGTGTCTCAGCATGTCTATTTATGTGTATGCTGTCTTGTACATTAATTTGTGCTCATGCGTGTGCATGTGTGTGTGTAAGTGTGTGTGTGTATGTGTGTGTGTAAGTGTGTGTGTGTGTGCGTGTGTGTGTGTGTGTGTGTGTGCGCTGTCAGCTTGCCTCCTCTTGCTCCTCCAGCGGAGCTGAGGATCGGTGGAGACAGGCGGATAGATGAAATATTTAACTGTCGTGTGCTTAAAAGAACAACAGATGCTTTGTTCTGCTAATTAGCACTTAGCACGTAGAGCAGCTACGGTACAGGTGTGCTCGTGGAAGGGATTGTTATCCAAACTCGGCTGGGGCTTTTCGGCAGCCACACTGCCAAGTCCAATCCCGATCGCCCTCCACCAAACCCGGTGGAACGAGTGTCCAGCGTCGCGAGACGGTGGTGGAGGGCCGAGCGACGTAAACAACTGAAAATATATATAAAGGCACTAAAGGTTGAGATTTGAGATGGTTTTAAAGTCTCTCAGTTGGTGATTGTTACGGTCTGCCCAACACTTTGCTCCGGACGAAGGTATTGTGATCATTTCATGTTAGAACAGCTTCGTCTTCAATACCCTATTCCTCGTACCCGGCTAACGTAGTCAGCTGGATACTTTTCATAAGTCAGTTTTTTTGGTTCCACGAAGCAAGTTTGGCAAAATCACCATAGCAACACATCCACACATTTGAACATGCACCAGCGCAGGCTAACTTAAATGATCTGGATACGCCTGCAGCTCCCTTCCTCAGAGATCCCATTGATGACAGAGTGATATTAGATAGATTAACGTTCACAGGGAGAGAGTTCTTCGAGATCGCCGAGATCCTTTATCACGTCATGATGACTTCTATACGAGCGCTATCCATTCTGCCCACGAGGAATCATTTATTTACAAGACCTTCCAAGCCGTCAATTGGCCCTCTGGCCCAAACGAGAAGGACGTAGTCAATTGAAAAAAGGCTTTAAACAGCATTAATGTGCAGGAACTTATGTCATCCTTTTCATCGCTATACAAACAATCATGTCTTTGACAATAGGGGTCATGGACCTTGCAATGGCCTGCTTTATAGACTAATGACATAGTGTACAATACCCATGTAGTGTACAACACCCATGTAGTGAAAATCCTGGTTACAGTGATCGACGCTTCTCCCTTTTGAAGTAGGACGGGCACGCGCCACTATCCTGATGACTGAAGTCTGGTTTGAATTAACAAGATTGTTTGAGCACTGATCAGCCTTTGAGAAACCGAGATAGCCCGACTTCTATCATCGGGTTAATTTAAGCTGGCTAATAGGAAATTTGATAGACGTAGTTGAACCACGTACAAGATATAGGGCCCTGACCTTTGTTGCATCAGTAACGGAGCAAACAACAACAACAACAACAACAACAACAAAAGGGCTGACACAGCTAACAGTATAAACCGGGACGGGGCAATGCTGTGGATCAAGATGGCCGTATCCGCTGTTACATCGCTATAAGCATCGCTATGAGCATCGCTATGAGCATCGCTATGAGATCCGCTATAAGCATCGCTATGAGATCCGCTATGAGCATCGCTATGAGATCCGCTATGAGCATCGCTATGAGCATCGCTATGAGCATCGCTATGAGATCCGCTATGAGATCCGCTATGAGCATCGCTATGAGATCCGCTATGAGCATCTCTATGAGCATCGCTATGAGCATCGCTATGAGATCCGCTATGAGCATCGCTATGAGATCCGCTATGAGCATCTCTATGAGCATCGCTATGAGCATCGCTATGAGATCCGCTATGAGCATCGCTATGAGATCCGCTATGAGCATCGCTATGAGCATCGCTATGAGCATCGCTATGAGATCCGCTATGAGCATCGCTATGAGATCCGCTATGAGCATCGCTATGAGATCCGCTATGAGCATCGCTATGAGCATCGCTATGAGATCCTCTATGAGCATCGCTATGAGATCCGCTATGAGCATCGCTATGAGATCCGCTATGAGCATCGCTATGAGCATCGCTATGAGCATCGCTATGAGATCCTCTATGAGCATCGCTATGAGATCCGCTATGAGCATCGCTATGAGCGTAGTGGAGAGTGGAGGGCATTCGCTCGTCAGTGGAGCTCACACAGCTGCAAGTCACATGCACGCCTCAACGTTCATCATTTAAGGTGACATCACGATGACCAGCCTACATGTTGATTGTGCTCTGGAATGCAGTTTGGACAGGCAGATGTGGAAAGACTGCAATTTATTAGCCGGGCAAAGCTCAGGCCAGGGTGGTAGTCTTGCCCTTATATAGGGCAGGCTAGTGGACGCACGTATATCACCCGAGTCAGACTGAGCCACAGCAAAACATAAATTAAGACGGAGCGGTGTTTTGAGAAAACACAGGACGAAGACCGCCTGCTCTGATTCTGTCACACGAAACAAAAGCAGAGAAAAAGAGAATACAGGGGCAATGTCAGTGTTTACAATGTGGGTCATTATTACAAACACACGTTCACATCCTTTTGTTGGGGCCTTTTTCAGGAGCCCAGACGTCGCCCTCTGTAACAGTGACAGGACTGCAGGAGGCTTTGCTTTGTGTGTGTGTGTGTGTGTGTGTGTGTGTGTGTGTGTGACAGGTTGTTGTCGTACCCCTATCTGTCCCTCTTCTGCCCAGAGATGCTCCTCACCTCTCCTTTCCTCTCATCTGACACTTAATCAATGCAATGGAAGTAGCCGCACACAATCTCATTATATGGAAATGAAGGGAAACCAGGGGGCACGATGCTAAGTGCGCTAACACACACACACACGCGCACACACACACACACACACAGAGACTGGTACAACGGCAAGTACTCACTGTGACACAGGGAAACCGAGAGGTATAGGAAAGTAAAGAGAGAAGGTTACAGGCAATTGGGGTCTACGTTAAGTGGTACTCATATCAACAATACGGCCTGAACTGTAGTAGGCACACACACACACACACACACACACACACACACACACACACACACGGCTACGTCTCTAACGCACAAACGCGTGCGTGGTGATGAAGGTGATGCCGTGAGGTAGAGTAGGGTCAGGGTTAACTCGTACAATTAATCAGGCTTGTGCAGCCATTAAAGCCGAGATGCTGCTGAGGCTATTGTCCAGGGAGTCGTCCGTAAAGCGCGCCTGCTCAGGGATTTTTACGTTCATTCTTAAATTCGACACACTGTTGATTGATAAAGATGTACTTATTCTAGTTGAATCTTACATTTTAAGCTACTAGGAGTAGAGTTTTGGTTTCTCAATGAACAAGTTCACAAAGAGCGATAATGATATATTAATGAACTTCTTAGTTAGAGGCATTTTATAATATGAATTTGTATTATATAATGAGCATTAATGTTTCGCTAAAAAGGTCTGCACCTAACTGGATGCTGTATCTTGGTCATTTCAGTGTGTGTGTGTGTGTGTGTGTGTGTGCGTGTGTGTGCGTGTGTCAGAATATGTGAAAGAAAGCGAGACGGAGAAGATCATGATTGAGTCAAGCAACCTGACAGCTGTCAGTTGAACCGATTTCAACTTTCACACACACACACACACACACACATTACACCCCCCCCCCACACACACACACACACACACACATACACGCACAACCCCCCACCACACACACACACACATACACACATGTCAATTAGGAGCCATGTTGAGCTGAGCAGTAGTGAGCTGATTGGGTCACATGTTTACTCCCTGCAGTCACTGTCAGCAACAGAACAACAATACAGAGGACATCATCTGACACACAGACAAAGAAACCGACAAACACACACACACACACACACACACACGGGAAATCACACATAAACCGTAAATGCAGCATACAGGGAGGAGTGTGAGAGCATCTGGCAATATAAACAACGCATATATAACTACAGGTTAAAAGAACACACACACACACACACACAAACACATAGACACACACAGACACACACAGACAGGCGGATAAAAACACACTGGCACTCATACATCCACCCCTGTCACCCTGCAGCTCCAGCTGTGTGCCAGGCAGTGTCGGTAGCAGGAGGCAAGATGGAATAAAAAATACAGATGATGCAGATGATGAAGTCTGCAAGTCTTTTGCTCCGATCATTAGGAGTAACTTAGGGTGCTTTCTATATGAAATAGGAGGTGGCATTTAGGATAAGTATATTCCCGTTATCACATGATCCACACAATACATCATCCGGACATGGGTTAGCGGTTGCAGTTTAGCACAGGTGACGGTGTCGTTAAACAATCTGTTGGGCGATTTGGAAAGTCGTGCAGCTGAGGAGGAAGACAGAGGACACGGGTCGTCGTCCAGCGGGGCGCCACGCTGGGCGACGTCATTAAAAACAAGCAGATCAGACAGGCAGCGGACAAAGGAGAAGAAAGGAGCGACACAAGAAGAGCCAAGAGGATATTGGCAAAAGAGATAGGACTGGCCAGGCTAACAATACAAAAACAACAACAACAAAAAGACCAAAAGATTTTAAGAGAGACCAAGCGATGGACAGAGACAAAGTGATGAAGTGTGTGTGTGTGTGTGTGTGTGTGTGTGTGTGTGTGTGTGTTCATTATAAAGGTGCTCTGATTGCCTTGGCGTCCTATCAGGTGGCATCAAACCCGTGTGCGATCTGGAGGGGGAACTACAAAGTGGATCCTGGGGCCCGCAGAATGAAGTCTTTTTGATCGCGCTAATTAAAAGCCATTTTGTTTAAAACAAACAGACACAAGTCTAATTGGCTCTTTTCCATAAGAAAGGGGTGGATGTTGAAAGTATATGAAAACGGAGGGAGGAAGTGTGTAAGTGTGTGTGTGTGTGTGTGTGTGTGTGTGTGTTATGTTGGATCAGACGGGAGCTGTGCTCAACCTGGCACATGCGCCACAACAGACACACAGATGTAAACACACACACACACACACACACACACACACACACACTGTATTACTGACCCAGGGTACCCATTAACAATGTGAGCACATAATACAAAAATATTTTTCTTTAAAGTCAGCTCAACTATGTGAGGAGATAACAACAAAACAACAAACACAAACATTACAAAGAGAACTTCTGTTGTGTTGAACATATGGTGGAGTTAAATGACCCCTAACGTTACGTCAACTTTCAGTCTGCTTGTCCTTTTTTCTTTTTTTTCGTTTTTAAAGCAGGAATCATTTGTTTATTTATTTTTCTGCATTCCCAGCTTTTGATGAAAATGTGAAGGATTAAAACTTTAAAGAGTAACCGCCCAGCAGCAGCGACGCCAACTGCCCTCCCCGAGTGTCGTCTCCAGGATCTCCACGGTCTCCAACTCAAGCTGGGAGTTTTCGCAGTAAATACTTTGTTCTGCACGACCACGCAGTGACCTCAAGTTGTCAAGCTCCTCACAAACACATACGACTTCATCCATATTCTCACACTTATTTTGCTTCGTGCATTTCATTTTCAACCCTCAATAAAATTGGAAGAAATTAGAAATGCAGGGCTGCAAACACATGAACCTCATTGGATAACCTTCACAAAGTCAATAAATACACAAAGTTTCAGCTGCGTCAAGTCCTTGATGAGCATTTGCACTAATACACACACACACACACACACACGTACATATACACACACACACACTGGACGTGTGTCATATGTGCCCACACGCACTTACACATGCACACCTGGGGCTCAACAGGGAACAGATTGTCTCCTTCCACCTCTGAGTCATCACATCACAGCCTGAAGCTCCTCCCACTGAGTTCACACTGTTCTGCTGAAACTGACTGGAGTAAACTGAGCCGAGCCGGATCGTAGCGGGGGGGACGAGTCGAGGAAATACACTGGGCTGGACCGGGATTAACTGGCCCGGCCAAGAGATATAAACCAATCTAACCTGGGCAATCATGTTGTGAGGGCTGGCTGTGTATTGCAGTGGCGCTACAGTCAATATTAGACTTTCAGGAGTGTGTGTGTGTGTGTGTGTGTATAAGTGGGAGCCCCGGAAGGAGAAAGGACTTAAGCGTTAAGTGGTAAATTCCTGTTTCTCTCTCTCTCTCTCTCTCTATCTCTCACACACTCACTCACTCACACACACACACACACACACACTATTTGAGCCATGAGCCCTGTAGGGGATTGTCCTCCTGCCTAATCTCGCTCCATCATTGTCAAAGAGATTCTCCCGTAGACACAAACACACTTTGTGACGCGTGAATCCAACGACCCTCACGGAAAAACATCGAGCACGTCGTGTGTGCCGCGCGACGTAAACCGACCAGCGAACGCGCTTTTAGTCGTCTCAACCTCAGAACAACAATCCAGCGCCGCCACTTGTGGTCCGCGTGCAACGACACCCACCCATCACCAACACGAGTCACAGGGGGGAAACGCACAAACGACAGGGGGCAATTTTCACAACATACACAACAATACACTGCATTAGAGCCGCGCTTCCCAGTCTGAACATTCACTTATCTATATTGTAATAGGAGGCCGCAGAACTCAACGTGACAACCAGAGAGAGACAATGCAGAGCGGAGCGCAGACGGAGTGATCCGAGATGTAATCTGCTCCGGAGAGACAGAGGAAGCGGGGAAAGGAACAGGGGTGAAATGCGTCTTTATGTGCGGCACAATTTGTTTTGGAGTTGGGCGGCGAATTGACAATGAAGCCGTCAACAACAACAACACATATCTTTGCAGGAGATATTGATGCAGAAAAGGGCATGGCGTACGGGCGACACGGGAAGCACCCGAAGCCATTACAGTCGCAGCTGGCGAGTGTAAGTGGAGTGTGATTATAGACTCGCCGCACTTTGTATGAATTACAGTGATTCTCTCTAATGTATAATGTATGTTTGAACAAACATGACCTACTCTATGTGGAGCAAACGCAGCAAAATGGTGTAAAAGTGGATGTGTGCACCTGCCGCCATTGGGTTTTCTGTGTGCGAATGCACGAAAGGAAACGGTTTGGGAAATGCGATAATTTGCTTTCGTTTTGAGAGCGAGATCAATATCGATCGTGTGTGACGAGAGATTGCCAGATTGGAACTATTTTGTGCCGAACACTGTGACTGTCGGCTGGGAGACGAGGCAGAAGAGAACGCCGGTCCCCAAACCTCCGTGGGAGATGATCGGTAAGGAGTCGCTAACCGCCCCGACAACCAATGTTTACTTGCGTTGTCTCTTAAGATGCACCGATTGCAATTTCCCCGGCATTTCCTACACCTTAAAAGTCTGAGCAGCAGATTCTGACGTTTGCGGATTCCAGTTTCCTTTCTAGGAACTGTAAGTTGACACTTCAGACTCAACTTTCCACCACCGTGCCCGAAATATAAGCAAATCGATGGATTCAGTTGTGGGATGAATGGTGACAACTAAACTTCTTTTCTCTTTCACATCTGGTTCATACATTGTCAAATTCAGGTGGCTATAATTTCCACTTCCTGGAACGTAAGCCCGTAATTTCCATCTTCCCCGGGCACAGCTGGCGGTACCTCCGGTAGAGAGTGACCTCTGATGGCACGCGCTGTAGCAATAAGTCACAGCAGAACAGCGGAGGTATTGAAATCGTGCGGTGGGGATTTGTAAATACGTTGATATCCCGTAATACCGCCCCAAGGCCTCATTCATATTAAGCATATTCCCCAAAATATTGACCTTTAGTGCGATCATGCCGCCACAAGACAATGAAACACAACAATCAACCAAACAGGGACAGCGAAAGAGTGAGCGAAGTGGAGGAGAAATCACAAAGGAATTGCACTTTCTCTCTCTCATATGATCTATTATTAATCCAATTTTCCACGGACCCTTACATTTTTTTTGGGGGGGGGGGGTGAAAAAAAAATCACATTGAGCAAATTAATGAGGTAAACGTAATGATCTGAGATGATCAAAGGATATCAGTGTTGGGCAAAGTATAGCCACCAATTAGTAAAACAAGCGCAGGAAAGGGACTAAAATATGCACCGCCGCGCCTGATGAGAAGACAGGGTCAGACAGAATGGACTAATTTCACAAATGAAACAACGTGCACCAAGACAGGCCCACGTGTGTGTGTGTATCTGTGTGTGTGTGTGTGTGTTTATGTGTGTGTGTGTGTGTGTGTGTGTCTGTGTTTGCGCGTGTTCCAGGAAGGGGGGGGTGTATGCGGGTCATGTTTAGATTCCCCCTGGGCCTATGAGCAGAGAGAGTCAGGGAGGTCCCATAAGAGCAGCAGGAGAGAAGCTGGCTTTACTTTGATAACAATAATAAGGTATTTGCCTCTCTCTCTCTCTCTCTCTCTCTCTCTGTCTCCTTTTTTTTTTTAACCCGCTTTGGCACAATGAGCACCGCCGTCTCGTTTGATCCATGAAAAGAGCTTGTTATGTTCTTCTTTTTTTTTAAGAGTTTGATGCACAAAGGAACAGGAGTGGGGGGGGACTAAGTTTGGAAATAGGCTGCATCTGTCCAACTTGGACTTTGGTTCATTAGGAAGGCCTCGAGGGGGATACTACTTTTTATCAGTTCTTGTTTTGTTATTATTTATTTTTTCTGGTCTTTTTTTGTATGTTTTAAGGGGTGGGCACTGCTTGACCCGCTGATTAAGAATAACGTCCTAACATGAGTGAAGTTGGGGCACGCAAAAAATGAAATGACGAAGCAGCAGTGAACCAAAAACGGAGGGGCTGCACACATCCACAGCTCCTCCACTATTCTCCTCTGGGTTGTTACGTCTGTCGGACTTTTACATTGGACCAAAATTGTGTCCCCGCGGCCGGCTGAATGCAAACCATATTTACGTGAGATCAAAACTTAATTTACAGTTCTTTTGTGAGTCACCGGTGAAGACAACTCCGGTAAAAAAATAAGGTCTGAAACAAGATGAAATCGAAATCTCTACTTCTGCAATGGTGAGACACCTTCACACAAAAACACACACACACACACACAAACACACACTCACTGATCTCATTCCTACGCCCTTGGAGTCACTACAGGGTATTTTGCATGAAATCTTAACGCAAGAAGATCCAAGTGGTTAACGTTGCAAAGAAGTGACAGTTAGGTTGAGGACACACGACTGATTGGTTGGTTATAAACAACATCATGGTTTGGCTTGAAATGAGTATTCATGTACCGTAACTTAAGCTGGGGAAATAGTGACTCAGGGACACAATGTCGTCAGTAAGAACCAAGCGGTCGCTGGTCCCCTGTGTTTTTGCCCCATCACTTTCTTCAGCCCTTAACTGACTCTATAGCTAAAAAAGCACGCCTGTTGCTCTCAGCGTCTAATAATAATCTTCATCGGAGGTTATCTGAACGCCCGGAGCGTCTCGTGGGACGGTGTCGAGACGTCGAGGGTCACTGCCCAAGCATCGGTATTTAACACCGTGGGAGGGAGGACACGGCTGCAAAGAGTCTTCAGTGTCAAGTCACACATGACACAGAAGTCTCCCGACTGCACTCCCCATCGCTCCTCTCCCCCTTCATCACGATCAGTGTCTTCTCATCCCCGAAAAACACGTGCCGCATGCTCATCCGTCCCCAGTTTCCCCTCTTCTATCTTTAAAGGACATTTTCCGTCTTTTTAAAGTCAAATATTGTAACAGCTCACTTACAGAAAAAAGCCTCCACGGGGAATGAAAGCGTGCAGCACATCTATAAAAATGAATAACAATGGATCACTTTGGGCTCACAAAACAGAGACGACACTGGAGGTGGTGTGGGAGAGGAGGGGAAGAGAGAGGGGTGGTGTGTGTGTGTGGGGGTAGAGTTAACGGTTCCTTCTGATGAATTATAATCCTGATCTCGAAAAAAAAATGTTTTTAAAAGAAACAACAGAGGAGGGGGGCTGGTATTTTTGTTTCATTCTATTTTGTTCTTGCTTTGTGTATCTCCTAAGCCTCTGTGTCGCTGTGCGCTGAGGGAGACAATGTTAGGACAAGCCACTTAAGCCCATTAGTCTAATAATTCATACGTCTTGGCAGCGCACTCCTCATCCTCGTCCAAAAGTCTGCAGAGATGCAAGGAAAGATAAAAAAGATAGACAGATCATTAGATAGATGGATAGATGGTGGGAAAGAATAACGTGGGGGATGCAGACCACGAAGGAGGGAGAGCCAAGAGGAGACTCACAAAGCGTCGGCTTAAGTAGAACAGCACTAAAGCTTTTATGTGGCACCATGATGAGATGAATCCAGGTAAAACTCTGAGTTTATGGCTTAACAAATGGAGCTGGGTGGAATGAAAGGGCTGAAAGAGTGAATCCTCGCTCTGTTCACAGTGTGAAGTGTTAACCCATCAAATGGATTGTTAGTGAATGTCTAAAAAATGTCTCACTTAAAAAAGCAAATGGTCTAAATCTTTCAAAACCTGCAGGTTTCCAGGAAAGAATGGGTCACCGGTAAGTATCATTAAGTGGGATAAGTAGGCAGGAGAGAATCCCAAGCATACATATCACAGAAAGGAAAATTGGGAAAAAGTTATTGAATTGGAAACTTTCTGTGCGCAGACTTTATTATTTGGATTTTGGAGAAAAAAAACATATTTCAACCGATCACGTTGCATGCAACAAACAATAAATTGCACAGCATAACATAAATACATAAATACATACTACTTATTACATAATTCCATCAACAGTCTTACAGATTATGATCTGTTAATATGGCCAGTCTTTTATGAATTATAATATTACTACAGTTCATCAGGCGGATTTTGTGGTTCTAATATGTCGTTCAACAAATGTGTTTTGGATTTGATGTTCATAGCATTTCTTCCATGAAGAAAAACTTAATTTCAAGTGTACTAACATCTCTGAGGAACTCACAATAATATATATTATAATCAAGCCATAAACAGTCCCACAAACTACGATAGATATAGTACGATAGAGACAGAAGAGAGGGATATGCTCCATCAATTTTTGGGGGATTTGTTTACTGCTTCCTGTCTTAGATCTCTCCCCCCCACCCCCTGCTCAAACACAAACACACACACACACACAGATACAGCGTTCTTGCCTGAGCCCTCTTCTAGTGTGTGAGCGAGAAGAGAAAGAGAGAGTTCCTCATCAGTTGCATTGGGAGAACTCCACTCAGAGACTGACAGATGTCTGTCTCTGTCTGACTGTTACCTGCATCCAACAATGTGCCTCGCTCTGTGGGCCTCAGGACATGTGCACACACCCACAACAAACACACGCACACAAACATTGTTGTGTGCGCAGTTCGGTGTACAGTACATGTTGTCATCCGTCTAAAAACGGAGCGGAAACCAACCCCTGATGGTGCGGCCCGATAACAATATCCACCGCTGCTTGGCAACCGATACTGTAGAACTGTAAATCACAGGCACACTTCACAATTAATGCAGTTACAGTGTGACTCAGCAATGGCTACAATTGGCTCTTCAAATGAATTGAGCGGGTCAATTCTAGGAAACTGAATACAAAGTAGGCCGGCGATGAATAGGCCTAATGATAAAATCCATAGCCATGAGAGCAATATGTCAGAAATCAGAGCGGAGTAGCTTGATCTTTCCCCGCTTGTCATGCACTGAATAAATCAAAGTTAGATCTTTCTAATGGCCGAATCACTTCACCTCATTAAAGTTCTGGAGGTCAGTGCAGCCCTGGCTAATGGTTTAAGACAGCACTGCTCAATAACACAACTGGTTCAGGTAACAAGTAGCAGAGTTCTGCACCAACAGGACACAGATCTACGGCGACGTCTCGTCAGACTTGCTCTAACAGCTTGTTTTTTTTGCAGCAGCAGCGAGCCTATGAAACTCCTCAAAGTGTCAATGAACAGGGAAGAGAAACGTTGGTCTCTAATCTCTTAATAATCAAGGCACACGGCGATCGAGGAAGTTCCCGGGGCCCCAAAGGCGCACATTTACATCACGGCACTGGAGCCATCCGGGCAGGCATTAAGCTGGCAGCGGGAAGCCAAGAAATGTAAAGCTTGTTCGAATGTAAGCGGCAGGAGAGTTTGACACGTACACAAACACAAAGGGTGTGAACTGGGTGATTGGCTCATTATGGAGTCATGTACACAGCGTTTTAGCGTGAGGCGACATGACAACTACTTGATAGGGCCTCAGTGCCTTTGGTTGTTCAATTTAAAAAAACGATGTTGACCATTTAGCCACACTGGTTCCAGCACCTACAACAAATCATCATAAATCATAGTAAATAACAGGCACGACTGGCACGGAGCACTTCTGGAAAAACTAGCCTCAAAGCACAATCTATCAGCCCTGACACCCTGACACCAGTCATTCTGTTAGATCTGTGGATGTGTGTGTCCTATTGTGTCATTGCTACTAACGCACGGATTTTCATGATGTGGGAGAATGCAAAAGATTCACGTCTTCCTTTGAAAATCTATGCAACCGGACCGGTAGATACAGATGTACAGCGTATGTGACACAGTAACGTAAATGCTTCATGATCAAACATCTGCGAGAAAAACTATGGAAATGCTTTTCCAAGTTTTTTATAAACTCCGTCGTGGATGGAAAAGAGACTAAAACCTCATAAGGATGCTGCAACAACAGAAAGACTCCACACAAGTTTCCACAGAACTATAAAGCAATTCATGTCTCATAGAAAAACTACCTATCTATCTGTCCCCCCTCCCTCTCTCTCTCCTCTCCTCTACTCATCCACCGGCTCTCGCTTGCTTTTTCCGAGAGGCAGGGCGGTGATTGGTGGAAAAAAGCCTCCCTCAATCCAATCCCTAATCCTCAGCAGCCTTTAAACATATGAATGGAGAAGGACCGGGCGGCGGAGGCTCTCTCGCTGCACCGTTCCAAGCGTCATTTTCTCTTTCCTGCGGCGGCGGCTGTGCCAGAGGCAGCGGAAAGAGAGAAAAGGCAGGGAAAAGGGCTCAGCAAGAAGGCACTCAGCCACGACTGTGCGCCCTGCTCCGTGCGCTCTGCGTCTTTGGAGAGCCGAGTCACGCTGCCAACGCGCTCGCGCTGCCATCGCTTCGACAAAACTTGTGTACGGTGCGGTCTGTCTCTTTTTTTCATTTTTTTTCTTACCGGATGCTGCGTTGCTGGGGGGGAAATGTCTTTCCTGTGCCTCCCGTCTGTAGCCGTCTCTCTCTGGGATAGGCGGAGAGGTGATGGGGGTCGGGGAAGCTGCTGCTGCTGCTGCGGCTGCTGGTGGAGGTTTGGGTGCTCACATTGATTTGTGTCACTTCTCCGTCTCTCTCGCGCCACTCCACCTCTTCCTGCTCTCTCTCTTTACTTCACTTCACATTAGACACACATACACACACACACACACACACACACACACAGGGTTGGGCAAATTACACAAGGGCAGTGGCACCAAGGGGAGGATATACGGCAGTTTGGTTCCTCTAGAGCAGCCAGCACCTCTAAACTCCCCAAAACAGCTGTCACCTTCTACCACAGAACTAATAATCTAAAGGCGACACCAACATAACGCTCACTTGTTTTCTTTATGATACACTGATAACTCGTTAGCATCTCCAAAAGTGTCTTTAAGTGGTCCCACGAGATTCCTTGCTATTAGAATGACAGTTCTGCATGCAGCCGCAGAGCTCATTTAGCCACTGGGATTGAAAGTATAGCAGGCGAATGAGCCCTGAAGCGAGATGCAGCAGTAGCCTTTCAAGACGAATGACTTTGTAATTTGTCGGTATCAGGAGCTGCTCTAAATCAGCTGCACACAAAGCTTTATTATTGGTTAAACTCATCTGCTCCTGCAAGCCGAGTTTCTGCTGGCCAGCGCTGGGCCCGATGGAGGGACGAGCCGGCGAGCAAAAGGGCAGCACCTGTTAACTACTGATCAATATTCTTGTGTTAACAAAATGGGAATGAGGAAAGGGGGGTAACTTAAATTGATAACTCTGACACACAAACACCACTTCTGCAGGAGTCAATAGATGAAACAATTAAATAGAGTAAATATTGCAGTACCTGGAGGCTGGAAACACTTCTTAAAGTTCATACCAACGCTCGCGTCTACTAGATTTGTGTAAGAAGTCAGCGGTATGCGAAACACACTTAACTTAACATCCATAACCTGTATGGGCATATTAATGTTGTGTTTATAGATTCTTCCACTACGTGGCCAGAAAAGTACACCATGTAGTGTAAATGGGAGCATAAATATGTGTGCTAATTTCACCCAACACTATATTTCCACAACACAAACATTTGTGTTATAGAGTAGTTTGAGGATTAGAACTGCTCAGCTATTAGATAGTAAATGACTAATTACAATTAGGTTGCTAAATGTGCAGCTTGTGTCCACTTTTCAAGTAGCTTATTAATGCTAGTTGGTATGCTGCCATTTTTATCTTTGGAAAGTGTGCGGGGTCTATATGGCGCGACAGGTCTTGAAAATAGGAAGAAAACACGTAGCTATACCCGCGTGAGTGCCGCAGTGTTTAATTGGTATATATTTTATTATGTATAGGGGTTGACACAGTGTTACAACATTAAACCAAGCGGCATTCACGAGGACAGCTATACGTGTTCTCTATCCTATTTGTCGACAACGGACGTATTCGGCTGAAAAGTCACCAGTTAACAGGGTCGCCTGTTAACCCGTAGCACCGGTTGCGTGTCAGAAATTATTTTCACGGACAAGTCCATATAAATATGACGTACGGTAATACAATTATACGACCGGCATAAAGTGCAACAATACAACCCACCATTACGCCGTATTAGTGGGAGCCCTGCACTTGTTTATCTGCAACGAGCAGCTGATTTGAGGCTTTTCTTCTTCTTCTGTCTCTTTGTTGGTCGTTTCCTTCGCCAAAGAAGCTCTCCAAAGCCGTGTGTTTTGTTTCGCACATTTTCGGTACCTCGTGAGTTTGTTATAGCTCGTGTCTTTGCTAGCTTGTTTATTTTTCGTATAACGTGACCTCTTGAGATGTGTCACGCATTTCGTGACCTCGCAAGAGGCTCAGACGCATATGCGAGTGTATCCGGTCCTTTTTCAAAATAAAATATTTGTTCGACTTTTATTTTTTATTTTTATATAATAATTTACTGCCCGGGTGTTAATAACCGCTGCTGTATCTTTCTCAAAGAACTATCATCTACGAGAGCCCATCAATGTGTCCCTCCCACGTGCATATATGAATATGGCCTTCACAGTCACCAGACCTCAACCAAACTCAAGAGCCATGGGAGTCTTGGGAGATATCCTTTTTGGCAAGAAGGATGTCCTCCCTCTGGAGGCATGATGCAGCAGGAAACAAGCTCTACTCATTGCCCTTTCTCTGAAGTCTCTTGAAGTCTGGAGGGTACTACCAGCCAGCAGTAAAGATCCTCTCACATCCTCCTTTCATTTGTGTTAAATCGATAACAACAGTCTACTGGAAAAAAACAACAACAACCAGGGATGTATTTGGACTGCCCTCCACTACTCCACTACTAAATATATATATATATATATATATATATATATATATATATATATATATATATATATATATATATATATATATATATATATATATATCTTTAGTAGTGATTGATTAGGTGTGTATGGTGTTGTTTGCCTCATGATGCTCACCAGCTACAGATCATTGTTTAACGCGCTCATTATTTACTGCCCCAGTCACTGGGCCTCATTCTTTCTCTCTCTCTTTCTCTCTGCTTGTATGCTTACTTGTTTATAATGTGCGTTTTGCTGCCCACTGTACCTTGTAAATGCCACAATATGGCCGTGCAGAGAAGAAAAAGGGCTCTGGGGCAATCAGCAAAGCGTGAGGGCAGAGCGGATGCACTTCAAAGGCTGTCAAAACTATATTATATGGTTGATCCCTGTCCAATTCCCTTTCACAGTTCAATAGCTACTGTGTAAAAGCTGGAGAAAACAATGGCACGCACTGGCGTCCCCTCACTCTGAAGTTAGCTCACACAAGAGGCATTGTATTTCTGTGTGTGTGTGTGTGTGTGTGGGTGGGTGGATGTGTGTGCGACAGAGGGGAGGTTGCTGGTCGAACAAGGGGACGTCCAAGTAGAGTGACCGCATAGGTCAGGTTTGACACACTTTATTATTCATTCGCTGTCTGTCCTCAGCTGGGCTTAGCTCATCAGCACACACGGACACACACACACATTCACACACACGACCTCCCCTAGGTGCGGCTTTTACTGCGCATATGCGCCTGGACGATGCACAAATGTCATGAGCAATAACTGGGACGTCACTCCAAATTTCCTCTCCTCTCTTCTGTTCCGTTTAGCAGCTCTGCAACTCAGGGAACAGGCTCCCTCTCCCTTCCTCTCTCTCCCTTATCTCTCTCTCTCTCTCTCTCTCTCTTGTGTGTGTTTGTGCATGTGTCCTATGTCCAATACAATTCAGCCACGAGAACCTGGATTATCGCGACTCTAAAAGGAGACACCTGGTAAAATTTTAAAAAGTGTCCCAGTGGTACAAACTGGTTTGTTTCGGCCTCAACTATATAATTTCTCACCTGTATTTTGTTGTAATAATGTTCCTTTTTTACATTACATTACGTTACATGTCATTTAGCAGACGCTTTTATCCAAAGCGACTTACACTTACAGGGCGTCTATGGGTCAGTGGGTAGCAGGCCCGTCTTTCAATCACGGGGTTGGAGGTTTGATCCCCGCCCTAGTCGATGTGTCCTTGAGCAAGACACTTAACCCTGAATTGCTCCCTGTAGCTGCGTCTACGGTGTACAAATGTAACAGGATTGTAAGTCGCTTTGGATAAAAGCGTCAGCTAAATGACATGTAATGTAATACAATAAGTGCATTTCAACCTAGAGTACAAACTAAGAATACAGAAAGTAACATTTCCTCAACATAGTCAAACTACAAATGAGCCATTCAAGTGCTACTAAAGTGCAAGTCTGTGTTTAATCCAGATATAGTCGGAAAAGGTGCGTTTTCAGTTTCCGGCGGAAGATGTAGAGACTTTCTGATGTCAGTGGGGAGCTTGTTCCACCACTGAGGAGCCAGGACAGCAAACAGTCTCTGCTCCATGTCTTGTTACTAGGGTGCAGTGGGATGTCAAGGGCCTCTGACGTTTCTGTCAACTTCTATATTTAAAAAGTTTATCAGGAAATGCCGAATTTCTATTTGTTTCTATCTACTTTCATCCATCACATGTTTTTTTGTCATGTCATCTTCGCTATAAGGCGTGTAATCATCTGCTGACTAGTGATTAACGTGCAGTTGTTCTTTTATTTCCCTATTATTTCCAGCAACGGCACTTTGGTCTACATTTGAGTTGAATGGTTCTACGTATACATCTCTTTTCAAGGTACTGAAAGACACGTTACATCACAAAATTAAAACATCCTAAAATCTATCAAATAAAATGACCATAAAACCTTTAGTTCCTGTACCATATTTAGTTGTTCATGCTTTTCTTTGTCTTTTTATCTTCATGCCTGGACTGAAATCTGTTTTTGTGTTTTTTACATATTTATATTCTGTGTGCACCATCCCTGGATGCCAATGCTGCAGCATGCAAGATAGTTTTTGTTTGACCAATCTAGCACACAATCACACATTAAAAACACATTCAAATACATGAATCAAGGGCGCTACAATTTAATAATGATCAGCATACATTCATTTTGAAAGCCTGAGAATTTATATCCAAGCGTAAGTAAAAAAAAAGAAACAGAATGTATCATTTAGAATTTTAGATGAACCAGTTATTAGAAGAAGAGCTGAGTAATTGTTCTCTTTGCAGGTCAACAGCTCTCACTGAAGACACTGAGGTCAAGTCTGCCGTTTTCCATTCTACACTTAAAAACATTCATATTATTTTTGCTGATTCTCGTATGTTTGAGCAAACAAACAGAACTTACAGTATCACTTTTGGAAATGAGACGGTGAGTTAAGCGTTATTTCACGGGTGTAATAAACTCCTCTGTAATCTGACGCTAATCAAAACGATAATAGAGACACAGTTAGCTGTGTTGATTTTGAACAAACTTAACTCCATTAAAAAAGTATAAGGAGTATATATTTATTACATAAATTAATAAAATCCTTATGAGCTTTAACTCATGGCCTCACTCATTGTAAAATTATATACGGCTCTGTATCTTTGTCCAACTGTACAACAAATACCTACATTTTTTTCACGCTTACTTGACATACTAATCTGTTTTTTCTTCACTAAGTAATTTAGTTGTAAGAGGCTGCGCTCCGTGTTTGGGGTTGTTTGGGAATGCTTCCAAAATCACTGTTGGTCTTTTTACTTCAAAACTGGGCACCAGAAGTGCCCTAATTTGTTTAAAGCTGCTCCAAATCAAGATCATGTGCAGCACTCTCTTCGTCCCTCCCTTCCCTCTCGTAGTTTCATGGATATTGGAGAGTGTGTGTGTGTGTGTGTGTGTGTGTGTGTGTGTGTGTGTGTGTGTGTGTGTGTGTGTGTGTGTGTGTGTGTGTGTGTGTGTGTGTGTGTTGGGATGGAAATCAGGAAGCCTCAGACATAATACATAAAAGTTTAATCTTCAATTCCCCGTCTATTCCCGTCAAAGCGGTCTCTGGCCTCTCAGCCATTTCACTTCTTTTTTTTAAGATTTCTTTTTAATGATGCCTCACAACTTTTAAGATCCGTTCAGAAATTCCAATCAGGGATGATATGTTTGATCACAATACAGATAACCTCTACTCATGCTCCCATGATGGGGCAAGAGACACTGAATGTTGTGGGGATGTAAGACGGTTTTCAAAAGCAACACAAACACACACACACACACACACACACACACACACACACACACTGCATTACTTTTTAGTACTTCATAGCTACTTTCCCATTATTTGGCAGCCTGCCCCAAACCCACAGGGCACGGAGCTTAAGAGCCTGCCCAATAGACACCATGCTGAGCCGACAAGGCAGCCCCCCCCACACACACACACACACTCAACCCACCTGGAGCAGAAGCCCTAATAAACCAGCACATATTTCTTTTTTAAGACGGGGGCACCCACGATCAAACCGAGGACAGTAGGTGGCACGGATCAGCCCCGTGTGCTGGCTGAAAGCTGCAGCTCCTGAAGCCAAGCGCTTCCCATACGCCCATTAAATTTCCCCTTCAAGATTAAAATACTTTCATCAACGCTGACGTTCAACTTTTGCTGCAAAACGTTGTGTCGGTGTATCCAGACGTCGTTAAGCAGCTGCAGATATCCTGTGTTATTTCTCAGGATGTCTATTGATGAACTTATTGGGATGGTTATTATTGAATATGGTTATTCATACTCTCTGGAAGGCAGCATTTTAAAAGGCCAGGTGGCACATATACACACACATGAACAAAAATTCCATCCATATTGTGAGCTTTTTTGATACTGTCGACAGTTTCTGATGATTTTGATCATATTGGAGAGAATATTGCAAACAAATATAACACTGAAATTACTGTTAATCATATTTATTGAAATATAAATGACGATTTGACACATAGGAGAGATTTAGTGGAACATGTGAGTCTCTTACCTCCTGTCATGTCTTGTAGCTCCACCGATGCACCTCGCTCACATAGCTCAGACTTAACCACCCTCTAGTGACCGGAAACTCACATTGCAGTCACACAGCAGCAATCTCCAGTTATTAGGAAAGCAGCTTTGGCTTCAGCTCCCCGCTGATATTTCTACACGTATGTGCTCTGCTAGACAAATATATCATGATATATCCATCCGCCGGGGCCGGGCTATTCCAAGCCTGAGAAATGACAGAGAAATGCAGGAAGTCGTTGGAACATAAACAAGGCGCAATGGAGGAAGCGAGGGTCAAGGCGGTGCTTCCTGTTCCAAAAAAACACCTCTGTGTGCCTGAAAGCAGACAGCAGTGGCACAGTGGAGCTCAACTCCAATTTATAGCATTATTATTACCAAGCTTTTGTTTATGGAAACTTTCTTTTATCCTATATGCACTTTGAGGTCGTTTTTTCCCCTCCTAACACCTGCAGTCTGTACATTCTCAATTAAATAAATGCTTTTTGAATGAGCTCACGCGTTTTCTATATAACGTTTATCGGCATCATTATTGGGACTTGTTGCTTCTATATCCTGTTTTATCTTGTATATTTTGCTTCAAATTACATTTAGTCTATAATATGTCATACAATAGTGGAATAGTGTGATTGATCTATGTGACCAAGATGATGATCTAAAACAAGTGAATATTTGAAGCTGTAACTTCTACGCTATTATTATACTCTACTTTAATGTTATGAACCTTGAGAGGAATAACAATCAATACGTGAGACGTGATTATAAGAGCATATAAATAACAAGACTTTGGGGGGGATTTGGTATTTGTGTCCATCTGCAATCATTCTGCTTCATTCAGCTTTGATTTCCTGCTTTTTTTTCAGTGTTTAATGAGTATTTTTGAAAATGAATGCAACCTCTAAACCTGTTCAAAGTCATGTGAGGGTTATGTAAACCTCCATTGTCAGATGTCCGGTATGGATTAGATTCATTTTTTTTCCGGTCAAACAAAACGGCAGCATCTGGCCAACATTATTACAGAATATCATAATGAATTCATAATCTGGTATTATTGAATCATTTGGTATTATTCTCCAACTCAATCACAGTAATAGGGGTATAATGATTTTAAAAGGTTGACGTTTACAGGATCTCGTTCGTGTTCTCACACATTATTTTATATAAATGTTCTGATTTATTTAATAATAATAATCTAAGTTAGGAATATATAAGCAATTTTGCTTCTACCTATACATTTTCAGTCTTTCTGTTTTGTATATAATACACAGAATAATATTGTATTGTATTGCAATGATTGACTGAATAAAGTGTACAACAACAACACTAACAGATTGTCAACTCTAAAACAAACAACAACAAAATCAAAATAATAATCAACTTCTTTGTTGGATTATAACGTGCTACTCCCAATAACCGATTTCCTAATGTGCTCCGTCAGCGTGTCTCTTTCACTCTGCTTTCTCTTTGCAGGCGGCCCACACGGCGCCGTGGACCACAGCGCTCGCTCCATTCCACTCAAATGTCTTATCGCCACTTCAGAGAAGACACACGTGATTTAAGGGTCGACATGTGGTATCCATGAGAGTGATCTCAACCGGCTGAGTGTGTACAGCGAGAGCATCTGTACCCTAACAGTCTGTGAGCTGTGGTGAAGGAGGAAACGTGGAGGCTCTGAGGGATTTGGGTGAAAGGATACGATTGCATTTATGTCCCATCAAGCAGCGTGCTGGATCCAGGGGGATGCCTAATATATATCCTAATATATATATATATATATATATATATATATATATATATATATATATATATATATATATATATATATATAAATCTGTATGTGGTGGCCAGCTTACATCTGTCTGCTTATGGATTTATGACTTCAAAACTATTTGGAGGAAGAAAAAAAAGGCGCCTCTCGACAGAGCCAGTGACTAATAACTAAAGCCGACAGGGATGGCAGGCAAACACACACACACACACACTCACACACACACACACACACACACACACACACACACACACACACACGTAACGACAAGGCTCGGCGACAAGGAACAAAGGAGTCGAAAACTGACACATTCTCTCTGACAGTAGGATAAAACTCACTCACCCCTCGAGCCATGCTCTCACTCACACACACACACACACACACACACACACACACACACACACACAGATTTAGTTATTTTTCTTCTTTTTTTTCTTCTCACAAACATAATGTTTGCACTCGTCATGTCCTCACGCTAAACCTTTCAAATCTTCACATTAAGTGTGTTTATTCTTGTTTTATTTAATCGCTCGTATGCGAGGAGGTTCGGATGACAAACATTTGCAGAGCCGCTGCTGGATCCAGAGACAGCGAGGGATATTTGAAAGGGTGAAGACAGCGAGAGCAGTTTGGCTACAGTTACTAAGCCCATACAAATGTAACACTTTTGTTGGTTTCTTGTAGCTGCTTACAAGTTTTGTAAAATAGCATATATGCAATGCATCTTTTTTTTTTTTTACTTAATATTACAATTTATTGAGTACACATATTTGTATCGTTGAGCTTTAGTTGCCAATTACTGATGATTCATGTTGTCCTCATATTTAAAAGGATTCTTTGAAAAGGAGAATTTGTGCTTACGAAGATTCTCCGGATGATTGCACAAAGCAAAACAAAAGTAAAAGTAGACGCGGGAGGTTTAAACTCTAAACCGCCGTTAATCTATTGGCCACCTGGCGGCAGCAGAGCCGACATTAACATATCACCGCATTAAGCCAACATCAAGTGGACATAGTAGAATTATACAAGCATTCATTTTGAGTCCACCCGACAATGTAACCACGAGTCCTTTTCGAGCTGCTTTGCTCTCCACCAACGCCCGTGGGATGTATCCCACTCTTTAGCCACTAAATGCTAGCTAGCCTGTAACTTCACCTGTCAGCCATTTGTGCACAGCGGGTTTAGATACATGGATTAGGGCACTTTCAGTCAGCGTCACAATGCACACGGTCCACAGTGAACCACGTAGCAGAGTCCAGCCGGTCCGACTCGCTCTACATTCAAACGCTACGCGGCATGCGGGCAGCACCGACTCCGATGTGGTTGCGGCTGCGCAACAATTTTGGATTTGCGCGACTTTGAAATTATTTAAAGATGGAGACAGGTGTGAGAGTCGGTACAATTAAATAATGAGAGACAGAGAGAGAATGTGAGGGAGAAATGGAAGGAGGTGCTAAGGTGAAAAGATGTAGATGGGTGGTGGTGGTGGTGGAAAGGGGGAGGGGGAGGGGAGGAGGAGGGGGTGGGCAGATTGTGTGCGAGAGAGGCGTTTAATCCCCAGAAGCATCCTGACGGCATCTGCTCTGTACAGATGGGGACGGAGGGATGCTGAAACACTCACACACACACACACACACACACACACACACACGCAGACACTCACACACACATGTCCACACACGCCCACTGTGTGTGTCACAGTGGGAAGAAAAAAAGCACCGTTGACTGAACCCATTTCCAACACCCTTGAGGATCATGCTAAACATAAGGTAAGGGAGCTTGGTTGACGTCCATTATTTCCCACTTCAATAAAGGCCACTGGAGCTGTTTCATCAGCTGAATAATGAACGCAATGCGCTTTCTTTTTCTCCGTCTCTGTCTCAAGACGTTATCGAGATTAAACAAATGTATATCTATTTCATGCTGCAGCGCAGGAGTTTGAATCCCTGGATGTGAATGTGTTACGTGTGGTTCATTCCGTCTGTGCAGCTACACGTATGTACAAAAGCTCTGTGTGAGCTCACTCCATCACGATCATATTCTCGACAACTGCGCTTTGTTCCTGTGAAAACACCGGCTGGTTTCAGCAGCATTCCAGTTTGTCATTGAGACACGGGCATGACTCCAAAATTTGACCCATGACCCCCCCATTGTTAGGCCCACGATGCCATTTGGACGACTACGATACATAACGTTCTCCCCTCCTGCTAAACAGCTCGGCCTGAAACGCTGACTGAGCACGGCATTGTACCTGCTGAGATCTTCAGCAGCCATTTACACAACTCAGTCCCGCCCGCTGTGAGACTCTTCATGCTGCAGTTCCACGACAAACCAACTGTATCCGAGACCTAAGGGGAGAACAAGGCATCCAAAACGCACATAAAAAGTCTCCGGTGTGATATATTGTAAGTGACATAATCCAAGACATATTTTTCCTTTTTAGAGTGGGTGGAGCGGGGGTGGGGGTGGTTCAGGGAACGGTGTCAGGAACATAGGTCTAATTGGCCTCAGCTGGTGGTTGATTGTTAATTAGCCCAGCTGGGGCTAATATATAATATTTTTAAAAAGAAGAAAAAGAACTACATCTGTGTGTGTGTGTGTGTGCGTGTGTGTGTGTGTGTGTGTGTGTGTGTGTGTGTGTGTATGTGTGTGTGTGCTTCTGTCCCCATAAAGGAGCAGTAGGGACTGAGGAGCGAGAGAGGCAGAGTTGGCTTGGAATAAAGTATCTTGCCGACTATATCCTCTGGGAATGCTCATCCTTTGGTGCTTGGGGAGAGAAACCTACCTGTGACAGCCGCGGACGTGTTACAGGGTGCTGTGAATGGATTGAGATCGCTTTGTTGTAAATTGCAGAGTTTTGGAGATACTTGCAGAAGAGATGTCTGATGCCTCTCCAGACTATCGGGACTACATGTCCAAGCACGACAGAAAGTCATTCAACTCAACAGAACACGCCTCTTTTCAAAAATCATGATTCCGGGTACTCAAGATGATCCACAAACCTCGCCGTGAGCACTTTCATGTGGGAACTATTTCATGTCAACCTCAATATTTTGAAATGCAAAATGTTGGATGCTCCACAATGAACAGCCAATCACAATCCATCGTCCCACCGACCAGCCGACGGCGTCAGATGGGAGACGATACCGCTACAAGCTCGTGCTATCTCAGTGTTTGAGGGCTCCGGTGACGGCATCGTTTGTGCAGGAGTTCAGCGCCGGGTGTCGGGAGTTAAATTGGAAACAACAGTTAAAAAAAACAAAAAACAATCGTAACATTTAAAAGAGAAAAACATCGCAAAATAGAATATGAGAACAACCGACCGTACAATCCCCCCCGTCTGCAGCTTTTGCCTCGATCTTACGCGTTGGACCAGTTTCCACCCCGCTGCTGTTTGTCTCGTGCTGTTGGCGCCGTCACCTTGTTAATCTATCATCGCCTGTTCCGTTTAAAGGTGGAGGATTTATCGCCAGCCGAGACGCGGAGGTGAGGTCACGGCATATATCAGAGCGGTGCGGACTGCGACAATGGCCATTGTTCCTGGGACCAACAGGAAGTGCCTGCATGGGACTTCCCGCTACCGATAGTGTACACCTCTGGAGGGCAGTGAGGTGTGTGTTTGTGCGTGGGCTCATGCATGTGTATCATGTGTTTCTTTGGTTGATGTCACCTCCATTGTTTTGACTGACACGTGTCCTTTCCGAGGCCCTTCTCTGCGACACGGTGCAACTTCAGGTCAATGATTGTCAGGGGTGCAGGTATAACACAACTTCCCCCTCTTCTGCACACAAACACCTGACTTGTTTGCAATTTGACACGCCAGTCAGAGCTACAGGAAAAAGGAGACGCATGATTACCGATAACAGTATTGACTTTGCAGGTCAAAAGGGACGTTTTTAAATATAACAGCATTGTTCAACGCTTATTATGCATGTGTGTAAACTTGTCTTCTGACCGAATCACAGGCCACTGCAACATACATACACAAAAGAGAGGTCATGTGAGAGTAATCAGGTCCACGAGTCCCATTTGCCAGCTAGAATTACACACAAAGAAGCGCAAAATCGCATCGCTCCGCAGTATAAAAAAAAAAAGAAGAAGAGAAAAAGCCACTTAACTGCAACAGTATAACAGTGTTTGATATGTGTCCCTATTTATTTCCAGTATCTTCCCCTGTTAAATTATAGGCACGATCAATTTTGATAATGCAAGGGAGCGTCGGCATCTGGCAGAGAAATCATCTCGATTATTCCTTCTCGTGGAGAATTTCTCCTATTCTGTACTTTCTTTGCCTTTCCGAGGTAATGGTAACAATTTTCTCCTTTCAGTCTCACTCGAGGCCTCTTTCTCTCTCTCTCATGCTGGTGAAATGTGGCGCCGTTGTTTTTTTTTCTTCCCCCCCCTCACCCCCCGTCTTTTGCCGCGATGCTGAAAGCCTTTTGACCTACAAAGTAGGGTTGTGTTGATAGATTGATGCTTTCACGCAGTGACATTAGCTGAATCGCCGGTGTTCGGAGGCCCGCGGTGCCACTCTGGAACAAATGCCCTGGAATTTTCCCAAATAATCCCCCTGTGTGCCTGCCTGTGTGTGGTAAAGCATCGGTCTCCGGGGGGAAATGGAAAGCATCTATCTGTATATGTGTCTGTTTGTCAGTCTGTCTGCCTACCCTTTTTTGTTGTTGTACTAATCGTTGTCTTTCTCAAAAGGGGGAGGGATGGAGGTGCAGTAACCTTTGATGTGAAAGGAGATAGAGATGAATAAAGGGTGCGGAGAGGGGCCGGGGCAGGAGACGTGGGATTTTGTGATGACAGCTATGGTATTAACACTTGGTGACACTGGTGCAACATGGCATTATACCTTGACAGCGAGGCGAGGGAGGCAGAGAGAGAAAAACGATGAAAGAAGAGAGGAGGGAGAGAACATTTTTCTCTGTCTCATGAGAAGGAGATGTCGACCGGGCAATGTTTAAGCCGGCGTCAGTCGAGATTGTAAAGTAGAAATATAACCGTGATTGCCATGAGAAGGGAAAACATCTCCGACAATGAGACAACAGACTTAAGTTGTTGGACGAAGCACAAAGCTCAGTCCCGGTGAAGAAGAGCGCCACCGTGAACTAGAATGGGCACTCGGTAGAGCGCATACCTTCGCATATCACAAGATTGAATTATGAACAATTTGGCACTAGTTTCACGCAAATCGGATGCCAATTAACCGAGATATCGCAAATTTAAGTTTTTCACCTTTTCGTGACCTTGACCTTGACCTTTGACCCAATCACTCCCAAAAACTAATCGATTGTTCCTTGGGTCATGACCAATCATCCCACCAAGTTTCATAAGAATCGGCTCAGTTTTGTCTGATTTAGACGAATAACTGACGGACGGACGGACATATTCACAAATAAATAAATACACGCCGGCGAAAACATTACCTTCTGCATTTTCAATGCGAAGGTAATTATGCAAACCTCTGAAGGACAATAGGGAGTTAAATTGGGTTTTAAATGGTCACAAATGTGAGGTCCATGATCTAAAAACCTGAAATAAGGTTTTACCCACGTGCACATCAATCTCCACGAAGGCGTGGTCCAACCTACAGACGAACAAATACAGCCGGTGTGATTAAAAACCAAAATAAAGGTCACGGGGTGAGCTCTTATTCTGAAAGAACTGGGCTGCTCAAAGCGATTTCAATATGTGTAAAACCGTTTAACAAATGAACACATCACAGATGCGTGTGGAGTTGTGCGACTTGCTCCACGGCCTCCAGCTCCAGAAATGCATGCTGGGACGTCGCAGCTTTTCGATGAACTCTTGTGCGATTTCAAAGTGAGACATTTTATTTTGTTTTCTAAATAGACAGAATCTCTCATCGACCCTCAATTAGAACACATACACTTACCAACTCTACCCTCTCGACAGTAGCGTAGCCTTATATGGTAAGAGTGTTAAGGCATGTGAGTCATGTGCGTCTGACTTCCTTTCAAGTGATTTATCATCATTGTTATTGGCTTCTCAAACCACGGGGGAGAAAATGGAAGAAGAAGCAGACTGAGAGAATGTGTGCACAACAGCGGGGTCGACTGGAACGCACCAAGAAACGGTAAATGGAGTCAAAACAACACGGACGACGTCATCGGTGTGTTGAAAAAGAGTGAGAGTGAGAGCTCCGTCTCACCCGAGTCATGTTGTCTTTGCACACACACACAAGTCATTGTCAATCCTCGCTAGCAGTGGGTCACAGCTGAGGGGAGTTCAGAGGGTCCAAGACCAGCACCGTCAATGACCCCCCCCCACCCACCCCTTCTCTCTCTCTCTCTCCTCGAACACACACACACACACACATACACACCACAGACACACACTGCCTTGTCAAAGGACCCTTTGTGCGCCGTTGTTTTTTCAGGGGAAATACTCTCTTTATTCCTCTGTAGGGAATATAAAGCAGCGATCACCTAATCACACACACTGAGAAACCCCGTCAGGCCCACCACACACACACACACACACACACACACACACACACACACACACACACAAACGAGCGTGCGCGCTTTATAAAAATACTTGCTCAACAAATGCAGAAACACATATACTCTGCACACACACGTTTGCATTGACACATGTAAATGACCACACGTTAACAGGCTAAAACAAACACACACACACACACACACTCACACACACACATACACACAATGGGTCATTTATGTCCCTCTCTGCACCCCACATTCATACTTGGCAGGCGGGTGAAGGCTCTGTTGTTTCGGTGACCTGGAGGAGAAGTTATGTGCTCTTAATTTATACATCAGGAAACACACCTCTCTCTCTACCTCTCTCTCTCTCTCTCTCTCTCTCTCTCTCTCTGAGGAATGTTCTAAGTCAGAGCTGTCTTTAATATGCAACAAAGGTCAACAAACAGGCTTGATATTAAAATAGAAGAAAAAATGATTTGTGGAAAAAAGGAATGGTAATAAACCTCGACCCTCATTTGGAGAAGAGAGAGAGAGAGAGAGAGAGAAAGAGAGAGAGAGAGAGAGGGGAGTAAAGCAAACCAGAAACCTTCAGCTGCCCCGGGCCAGAGTGTAATATTGATGATGGTTGAGAGACCTCGAGTGTGGACACAGATGGACACACACACAGTGGTGGGGCAGCAGCATATACATACGTTCAGAACAAGACCTCCCAAATCCTCTAATATGAGTGTGTGTATGTGTGAATGTATGTGTGTGTGTGTGTGTGTGTGTGTGTGTGTGTGTGTGTGTGTGTGTGTGTGGTACCTACTGAGCGCTGTGGTCTCCCATGGGAATGCCAGCCCAGTTACAGAGAGTAAATGGCAATTACTGTATTTAACTGTTTTATCTGCGCTCAGAGGCAACCATACATCGCCGATTCCACTGAACATCATTAAAGGACCCTTAAACACACACACACTCACACACCCCTACACACACACACACACACACACACACACTCACACATACACACACACACGCAGCCACGTCTGGTTGGTTTTCCATACCTGTCACATCGTCATTTACTCAACCTCGATGGAGTGATACAAATACCGGCAGACATATTTCAATAATCTGATGGAGCAAATTATTCAATTCAATTCAATTCAGTTTATTTGTATAGCCCAGTTTCACAAATTAAAAATTTGTCTCAGAGTGCTTTACAATCTGTACACATAGACATCCCTGCCCCAAAACCTCACATCGGACCAGGAAAAACTCCCAAATAACCCTTCAGGGGGAAAAAAAGGGAAGAAACCTTCAGGAGAGCAACAGAGGAGGATCCCTCTCCAGGATGGACAGATGCAATAGATGTAATGTGTACAGAAGGACATATTTAGAGTTAAAATACATTCAAGGAATCTGACAGTTTATCAATAGTTCATATTTAGGCATATTCCACGATGGAGAGTTTGGAGACCTCCCAAGTGGAGGAGTGGGCGGAGTCCCAGCAGGGCAGTGGCACAGCTGGTGGCAGGAACTCACGGTCCAACCATCGATGGTCCATCAGCAGATGGGATCTATGCCGTCTCATAGGGTCCGATGACCCCATGAGACGTGAAGTCAGAAGGACTCCGGGTAGAAAGCAGAGTTAGTCATGTGTGATGGAGAGATGAAGATTCATCCATAGGAGAAAGAAAAGAGGAGAGAGGTGCTCAGTGCATCCTAAACATCCCCAGCAGCTATAAGCCTATAAGCCTATTATGATATTTGATTAGCAAATTATGGAAAAGGGTGTTACACACACACACACAAACAAACACAAACACAAACACATTTGCCCAGTCCTTTGTTAATGCAAACCTGTCAGTCAGGCGTTGTGACACGGGTGACTTGTGAGAGGAAGAGAGTACAGGACAATCACAGTCAAGGCTTTGAATGTTTACAAATTTCCTGAAGGACATTTGGACTCCACTCAGATGTCAAGTCACGTGACGTGTCAACAGAAACCGACACAAGACAAAAGAGTTTCATGAACTATGAAAATGTAAAGTAATCCGAGAAAACTAAACGATGGAGAGAGAAAAAGCAACAAGGGGAAATCCTGTAGCCTCCGATGTCAAGAGACCTCTCCAGTAAAATGCATTTATGGATTTTGCAGCCAGGTCTCTGTATCCCTATGAATAACCCATACTTAAAGAATAACCCATATTTAATAAATAACCCACACATTCTAAATAGTGCAATGGCCCTTTACAATGTGAAGAATAACCTGTAAACGGTATTGGACCCACTCATCAAATAAGAATCATTAAAGTACATAGCTGCACTGTTTGTGACTGTAGAATGTGTGTGTTGCGTCAATGCTTTGATTTAAGCTTGAATTTGACTTTGGAAAAGAAACCACACATAGAGACGGAGCGACCGAACAAACAGAGAGAACGGCACCTTCTCTCCACCTTAATGTGAGTTGGCATTTGACGGGGATGTGTCAGACTTGTGTGAGTAATGAGAGAGAATGACTATGTGTGTGTGTGTGTGTGTGTTAGAGAGAGAGAGGAGCTCACTCTGGCTGCTGTGGTGGTATGTGCTGTTGCTCTGCAGACAGACAGACAGTTGTTCATTGGCCAGTTGGCCGCCATGGTCGCTGGGCTGGCACGCTGAGGTGGTCAGCATGAAACGGGTGGCACTGCTTGTGCGTGTTAGAGTGTGTTTGTGCGTGTGTGTGTGTGTGTGTGTGTGTGTGTGTGTGTGTGTGTGTGAGTGACTCACTCCCACCTGCAGGGAGACAGAGCATTGCCAGCCGCCAGGCCTGGAGAACATTACTCACCGTCAGGACCGTCGTCTCCTTTGGATACACACACACATACACACACACACACACACACACACACACATGTACACACAGGAATATTTAGCACACCACTGAATAATAAGTAGGTGTCCTGCATTCCAAGACAAAATGTGCCCACCTGCGAATAAAGTACATGCTTCACCCACAGGGGACTGAGCGTGAAAGCCCGAAGAGTTTTTTTCTTCTTTTCCATGCTTTGTTTATCTAAAAATAAAATCATTTCCATTTCAATTTTCAGACATTGTTAGAATAATCATGAACAAACAGTGTTGGCACAAAGATTGGCAGCCTCCACTCCGCATCTTATGTTGTGAGTCATCTCGTCTAATTTTATTTGAAAAATCTGCTCGGTTGCTTTATGGCACGCAAGAAGAAGAAGAAGACGAAGAAGAAGAAGACGAAGAAGAAGAAGAAGAAGAAGAAGAAGAAGAAGAAGAAGAAGAAGAAGAAGAAGAAGAAGAAGAAGAAGAAGAAGAAGAAGAAGAAGAAGAAGAAGAAGAAGAAGAAGAAGAAGAAGGCATTAATCTTGAGTGTTAAGAGACTATGAAAAATGCTAAGGGCGGGGGAGAGGGGCTGAAAATGATGTTACACTTTGTAAAGACCCTTTACTTGGATTCCACATTGCATTGCCCTCCCCATAAAGGTGCACACACACACACACACACACACACAATATGCTGTGTTTAACCTTAATAAGTGTTAATACAAATAATTTTCACATAGGCAAGAGGCACACAGAGGTGCAATTAGCACTTTTCCCCAAATTATGTCAAGCATAACAAAATAATACCTCCTTATTACTGAATATTTTAGCCCTTTTTTATTTGACTCTTCCTTTAGCGAGATGTAAAATCTCTCTCTTCGTTTCCATTTAATAATTTGCATACAGTCCCTAAAAGGAGCTCACTGGCCTTCTGGTGTTTAGAAGGGGTTAAAGGTTCAGAAGATACTCCATTAAATCACAAAGACGAAACACATCATAAATATATATATATATATATATATATATATATATATATATATATATATATATATATATATATGCATCTCTAACTCCTTTGCTTCACTGCATTCAACCGCAACAACCTGACCATCAGAACAATGGCGTCTAACACAGTCTGATGTCGTCAGTACAGACTGAGGTGAATACCCGAGCAGCAAAATGTCAGATTTGTTCTCGCCCTGGGTACAAAAATGAGACTTCAAGTGCCGCGTGACAGCCGAGCGTCTCCATTACAACACTGACGAGAAATAAAACAGCTTTTACCACAAAGCAAATCAGGCTTTGGCTCTGAAGCTGTGTGAGTGACACTGATCTCTCTGTGCATGTGTGTATGCCTGATCTTCATCCATCTATCCATCCATCCATCCATCCATTTACTCTAAGCTCTTAAGCAGCGCTGCTGTTAAAAAGTCCCCTAAAACTCTAAGCCAAGAGCGATAACATGAGCGGCAGGGGGATAACGTTGATGTCGTGTCAGACACACACAACTGACACCCAGTGTTACCCTCGTGTTAACAAAACCCATCACGGCTGTCTGTCCGTCGGAAGGCGCTCGCGCTAATCTGCTCTTAATCACAAGCTCTTATTTACAAAAAAAATTATACATTTATTTGATATTAATGCAGCGGAGGTGGAGGGAGAGGATGAGGGTGATGGTGGTGATGGTGGTGACGGTGGTGATGATTTTGTGATTAAATGATGCCACCGTTGTGTAGCTGGATTAGGACGGGCGTGGAAATAGATTAGTTCTGCAGTGGTTTTTCATCATGATTGGCAGGCCTCCAAAAACTCCCTCTCTCCCCTTTTCTCTCTTTCTATCCCCCTCTCTCTCGCCCTCTCTCTCTCTCATATTCATAAATCAGAGCTGTGTTGAGGTCTATGGTTTGTAGGCTGCTAGCACCACCTGCTGATGAAGAGAGACATAACGTCCCTTGGATTTCAATTGAACGACGTTGTGCAGTACAGAAGGTGGCTCGACCCCCCCCCCCCCCCCCCCCCCCAAAAAAAAGGGTTCCTCAAGCAAAGTAAAGGAACAAAGAAGGAGGGGGGGGGGGGACCCACTCGGTGGGAATTAAAATGACGCCATCAGAACAGTGAATGAGGGACTATACCTTCTGTTAGACTCTAGTTGAGTTCCAGAGATTTGGGAGCGGATCTGAAGTCTGCTGGACATGACATTAATATACAACTCATGTGCTTCTCCGTTGCATTTTCCTTTCCTGTTATGTCACACAGACGTGGACGGCGCTCAGTTAGACCGGGACACTTGAGGACTATCGCGTTGTTAGATTTAGGGAACGCGATCCTGGTTGTGGTTCTTTAAAACGTCAAGTCACTGTTGCCTATTACTTAAGCTGTTTTTAAGTGTCAAAGCATAACCATAAAAATATATGAATCATCACCAATCATATGAATTTGCTGCGAGTAGATATGGTATGGTAAATAAATGTGTACTCTTGTCAGTGAATGTTTTGCAGGTAGGTTCAGTGAGAACATTTTGCTGACTATGCTTATTAAAAACCATGTCCTCATTTCTTGGACACATGGTTGGTTTAGGAGGCTGGAGGTGGAACAACTTCTTCCTGAGGAACCTTTTCTTTTGATTTGTCCCCCTCTGTACGTACGTGGACCGTACTCAGTTCTGGTTTTTCCTGGTCTTACGGCTGCATTGGGTTTCTCCAGACTCTAAATCACCCGTTGACTTAATTTTATAACCACATGTTGATTTCTTGTGCATGAATGGAGGGCGCCTTTTCCTCCGAGAGTATTCAGTAGATGTGTGAAGTTCTGGAAAGAGAGACTGACCGACCACCTCTCTGCCCTTCAGCATCAGCGGCTATCGCTCCCCTCTCTGCTTCCTCATTAGGGATTCTGATAGAAACAGAACACATAGACACACACACATCAACACACACACACACACACACACACACACAGTTTGATTCTAATTGGGTGACCCAGAGCCACTGATATCATCTGTTATGGCGTGAGACCCAGAGCGGCCTCTGCAGCCACACCGCCTCCTAAGAAGAAGAAGAAGAGGACGACTTGAGGACCGAGGGAAGGTTAAAGAAAAGACAAATAGAAGACAAAGTGGCCTGGGAAGGAAGCCGGAGAGCGAGGAAGAGGACAACAACGACAAAAACACAAAGTGGCGCCGAGTTCATTAATTAGAATTTTAAATTGGACAAACTCAAGATGACAGCGTTGGGCTTGTCAAATCAGATCATGCCCCGGCAGGGCTGAGAGAGAGGGAGGAGAGGGAGGAGAGGGAGGAGAGGGAGGAGAGGGAAGGAGGCACACTGCTCTGAGCCAAACACCACTCTTAGTAGCTGAATGGGGGCCATCTTTCTCTCTCTTTGTCTCTCTTTCTCTCTCTCTCTCTCTCTCTCTCTCTCCATTTCCTCTGATTACGGCGACCGCCTCCCCTCCATCTCCACGTGAATGTCAAGGCCGCCTTAACAAAAAGTGACAATTAAAACATCATCGGCGGCCTCCGGCTGAATGGGGAGCGGCCCGCCGGGGTCTCTGCTTTCTGTGAGGGAGAGAGAGAATAAAAGAGACGGAGGAGCTGTTGGGAAGAATACTACGAGCCGAGAGAAATGGAGAGAGAGATATACTTTGGTAATATACACTGGACCATCGGGCCAATAAAGCCTCATGAATTGAACTGATATACATGTATGTATATTTGGATGTGTCTGTAGAAGAGCCATGAAACATGCTTTAAACCACCGTGGAACGACAGATCCAGTAGCAGTGTCCAGGAATGAGACGACACTGTCCGTGTAATACAGGACTGCATTTACCTCGATACATAATGCACTTTCCCGTATGAAAGAGAGTTTTCTGTTGGTAGAAAGGCTGGCAGGTCTCCATCGGCCTATTACAACGAGTTTCCAGTTTATTAGCTCGATCTGGTCAGTGGAATGTAAGCCAATACTTTATATTTATGGGGTGAACAACAAGGCACCTTTCTGTTAGTAAGGAAAGTGACATCATTCATCTGGAGGCAGACTAATTCCCTTAACACGTCAGCTAACGCCGGCTAAAAGGTTCAGTTGGCTTGTTTTTAACAAAGGACTGAAGAAAATAAGAGTTTCTCTGAATGCATACACGCGAGTGTTACTTGAGAAAGTTAACTATCACCAGCGCAACAACATTTGCTGACTCACTGACCAGACGTGTACACACCTGATGAGAGAAACAGCGAAGAGCAGAGCGAAGAGAAACTGAGGGTGTTGAATCTTTGGATGCTCGGAACTATCTTGCGGGGGAAAAAGTTGCTCTTCCAGCATTGGCAGCAGCTACCTCCAGCACAAAGTAACCCCAGAAAAGAAGTCAGTGCTACTCTGAGGTGATTTGTGTTCGCCTCCAGCCAACATTGTTATAGCCAAATCCCGATGTTGGCAGGAAGAGGGTCGATACCAAAGAATTCAGTACGATATGAGATCTCCACTGCGACGGCACGCGTGCCAAAGACGGATCGGAGTGTAACCTCTGACTGTGTTAAATCAGCTCAGTGTCCATTACTTCACACCATCAGAGTTACTTCAACACTTTCACATAGTTATGCATTATTACCTCAGCCCCCCCCCCTCCCTATGAGCAATTTGCCCAACTCCAATGAGCTGTTTAGTGCTCCTGGAACGGTTTCGAGTAGAGCGTTCAACAATGCAACGTGCCTCAATGTCATGTACATTGGATTAGATGTAATTTTAACGATCCCTGTGGCCGAATGATGGAGCGAGCAGCTTGATTTATAGCTGATGATCATTAAACAAATCGTTGTTGGCGTTTAATAGAGAGTAAAAGCCAACAGTAGAAAGGGAAATAAAGAAATTTAGACACCGAGAAAACATGCTGTGGTAATTTCACCAGTGGCCTAGATTAAGTGGGCTGGATAGTGTTTAGCATTTTGAAGTAGGCCTATGTGTTTTGCGTGTGTACTGTGAGTGTGTGTGTGTGTGTGTGTGTGTGTGTGTGTGTGTGTGTGTGTGTGTGTGTGTGTGTGTGCGCAGTCTACACCAGCTGTGCCACTGCACATGAGAAAAGAGTTCATGCCAAAGTGAGCTGTCTCCACAAGGAGCCAAAAATCATCCAGCACGCAACTGGGCACCCCCTTGCAAAGACACGCACACGCACACACACACACACTCACATATGGACATCCATTGCACTCACAGAGGCAGAAACACAGACAAGACCTCAGTTAATGAGGCATGAATTTCGGAGTGGACACAGCATCCTGAGTTTTCAATTCCAAACTAGTATCCTGAATGATGTTGCACATGTGTGTGCGTGAGTGTGTGTGTGCGTGAGTGTGTGTGTGCGTGTGTGTGTGTGTGAGTGTGTGTCCATGTGTGCAGACCTAAACAGCCAAGAGCTCTCTGCTTTGATGGCTTTCTGTTATGACTCCATTATGCTGATGACTCTGGTTCTGGTCCAGGTTCTCCACAGTGTGTGTGTGTGTGTGTGTGTGTGTGTGTGTGTGTGTGTGTGTGTAGGGTGGCAGGAAAACACTCCTCAGCATCATTAGGAGTGTGGAGGTGCTCCGACGAGCCTGGCTCACCCCTAAAGGTCCCAAACACTTGGGAAGTACGCCTCTCTTTTATTGCACCTGGAACTATCACAGGAACCACACTGAGACCCTGGTTCCTGTTTGAGTTCCTCAAACGGTTCCTGGTCCTCTGGTCTGAGATGGAAAAGCCCTTTGTGCCTCATTCACCCTCTTTAACAGAGTTTATATTGTCTGATTATCGTTTTATTTTGAGAAAGTAGAACATTAGTCATTGCCATAACAAACACAAGTTTCAGAGTGTAACAACCCGACCAGTACGCTGGCCTTCCTTCCCACAATGCTACAGTGCACATACATATATATGAATAAAGGTATATATCATACAAGCACAGCCCCAGAGCATCATAACAAGGAAAAATCCATTCTATAATAATAATAACCATACAGCCTTACAGTATTCATGATGAACATCCCTTTAAAATGAGTTCAGGTGTTTGCCGGTCAGATCTGGTGTCAGATATTGAGACACATCTGGTAGTGTCATCCTGTGATCCTGTAACCCATCCGCTGCATTGACACACACTACTTCTCTCACGGATAATATTGGTCCGGTATATTGGCTGACGAGCTCCACACGGTAGAGAAGAAACTCCCGTGTGGTACTTCCAGTTCTCCGTAACATTTGTTTGATGCTCTTACCAAAAGGCGAGGACGCCTTGTCGGCAGATTCTAAATGTTTAAAATGTTTACAATAAAACAACATTTTCAAAAACATCTGCATTTCCTCTGAAACAAAATTAAAAGCAAACGGCCTTTTGGCTTTTTAAACTGCCCGATGTTTCCATACTACACCCATCAGAAGAGGAGTAGAACTCGCCCTCGTGTAGAAACTTAGTAACTTTGCACAAGTGATGTGAAACTCTCTGTAACTTACTTATGATTATCATGTTTCATCCCACGCTGGTTGGAAAGCAGCGTGGGATGAAACATGAGAAAAAGCTACTGTAAGTTATTGTGCACTATTGCATGAGACATTAGCCTACTGTTGGTAATTATGTTGAACAGTTGTGTGCTTGTCATTAATTTAAGCTTAAAAGGGGCAACGTTGTATCACACACTCGCCACAGAGCCAGCATGTTGCAGTTAAACTACAAATATTGCGCAAACATTGTTACAAAGTGTATGACAGCCTGTTGTCGTTGATGCTGTGACCTCCTCGCGACACGCTGGTGGATGTGGAGCTGGGTGTTTCGGGCCTCTTCTTCACGGCTACACCAGGAGGGTCCAGTCGCTGGGCGTGCGTCCATGCTGGAAGAGAACACAAGGTCGCGAAAAGGTCACAAAGAGAGTCCCCCGAACAGAAATCACACGTCGCTAAGCACCAAACTTCTCTCGCCCGCCGCCGCCGCCTCCGCCTAATTGCGAGCAAAACACAAATCAAAAAAAGTGCAATCAAATATCCGTGAGCAAATCTGCAAACTCAGCCCCCGACTGGAGCACAACACAACAGAGCAAAGGAGCGGGAGTAAAAATCAAAACAAAATGTTCCCCAATCCGTGACAGCCGCAGAGGCAAATCCAATTATTTGTGTCTCATGTTGCAAATTTGTTCTAATGGTCGAAGTGAGAAAGTAAATAAGCGCCCGCGAAGGGGAAACAAAAGAATGTGATTTCTAATTAACTTGAAAGAGGAACAGCAGGACGACTTAGTAAACCCATCTTTCATCTGCTGCCTCAGACCACTCGTTTGTTTGCGGCACAATGTTGTCTTCAAGATGGGCGGGAGGAGGAGGAGGAGGAGGAGGAGAGGGGGGGGGGATAACACCGCTTCCCTCCAAATGAAATGTCAACAGATTTACCAGCGCTGCGGAAGGGAGCGCGGCGTTTTCCAGCGTTTTGTCGATTTTATTGTTCATTAAGCTTCGCCGCCGCCCCCCCCCCCCCCTTCTCCTCCTCCACAACTCTTCTTCTTCCTCCTCCTCCTCCTCTCCCACTTGTTCGAGGCTTCATTTGCAGCATCTTGGCTTTGAAGATCACAAAAGGCTGAGGCAATAATTGGGTTTGTGCAATTACAGCAAGCTTAATGAGAGAATTCAGGAGTTTGTCTTGCCCCTATCTCCAACTCTCCACACGCCGCCATTAGGCCGGCAACCGTCTCTCTCTCATCTCATTCTCTCGCTCTCTCTCTGAAGCAGTCGAAAGATGTTATCGGATGTAAAGATGTGGTTAACACACATCACGCGTGCACTGGAGGCCGATGGAGAGAGCCGATATGCTAATCTCCTGACCAGAAAACAGAGAATAACAAAAACACAGATGCAGTACGGAAAGTAAACGAGAGAAAGAGAAAGAGAAAGAGAAAGGGAGGCGAAGCGACAGTCACGAGTTTGAAGTGAAGAGATAAGCCACGTCAACTGATCACAGCCTCCAGAGGACATGAGGGAGATGAGGGAGATTCACAAGATGAAACCCGGAGGACGCGATCTGCTCTTGTCCTTTGGACGTGTGAGTCTGCAGGGGCGCCGGCGTGAATAAAGTCAAACTTTATGATTCTTAATCAGTTTGTCAATCGAAACGACCCCGTCTGCCAGGAACCTCGGGGTGACACTCGACAGTCGACTCTCCCTGACCGCCGACACGTTCCTGTAGGTACAAGCTGCACAACATCAGGAGAATAAAGTCCTCGTCTTACTCAGAAGGCGGCACAGGCTCTGGTCCAGGCTCTGGTTCAAGCTCTGGTCATCTCACGCTGTTGCGTCCCCTGACTTAACTCCACCCTCTTCCTAGAAGAGGTCTGGCTATCTTTTTCAGGTCTGGCGCGCCTGGAGCACCACTACCTGAGAGGCATCACGTAATCAGTGGGCGGGACATATATACCCCCGGTCCCCCAGACTAAGTACTTCTCTCTCTCTTCACCTCCAGGCTGCGACCATTCCGTGGTATGGGGCCGAGGTGTAGGCCACCATTTGTGTCTTTGTGGGTGAAGCTGTGTCAGATTTCTCTGCCATTGTAGTTGTGTCTGTTTTCTCCTGGTTTCTGGTTGGACAGGGAGCTCCGTATTGTCTTTCCTTTTACTACGGTAGTTCAGTGTGACCTTTATCTTCTAGTTAGCATGGAGGTTTTGGTTTGCGTTGGCCTTGGAGACCCTGACGCCTTTTTGCTTCTGTTTTAGTTTACCTTTGTTAAGCCTAAACGCTGTCAATAAATATCCTTTGTTTGCTCCTTAAGTATTTCAACTTACTTATTGTGTGCTTCCTTTGTTCCACTTTAGTTTGTCTTTCTTAAAGAAATGTTACATTATTGATTCTTGTTGTGCTGAGTTTGTACTCGTGGTTGATGCACTTATTGTAAGTTGCTTTGGATAAGTGTCTGCTAAATGAAATGTGATGACCTTTAAGTCTGAGATGGTTAGGAAAAAAACTGGAAAATCTGAAATTCAAAATCTCTTTGCAGATTAAAAATGAGCGGTGGCTGAAGAACGGCTCAGCAACTTTTCTTGAGCAAAAACACAAACTCAACATCGCAAAAACATGAACACAACATCGCAAAAACACTCCATGACAAGTAAAAATTATGCATTTAAAATGCCACTAGAAGTGCTCATTCACCAGAAAAATGTATCATCATTGTGTATGAAATTATTAGAGTTTAATAGTGATGCATCAATGTACAGGAGGGGCTGGTCGATATGTAGCTTGTCAGTAGAATTTTATACAGAAGGCCATTAGATGAGTAATGGAGTCACTATGTCCTGCTGTTCATATCAGTTCACATCTTTTAGGACTTCCAACTTTTTTTTGTAATAAGTTCACCTCATTGGGTTTTATTCACATGAAACCTTCTGAGAAGTTTAGAGTCAAATGTATTTCATAAATGTGTATCATTATGCATAACATTTTAAAAGTAGCCATAGATGTCAAATACATATAGAGTAAAAGGTACGTTATTTTATAATGGAGAAGAATTAAAGTTATTAAAACACTCAAAAGTATATAAGTACATCTACTTTTTAAATGTGTAGTAAAGGTGAGGCATTTGCTGTCTTTTAACCTTGAGGTAAACTATTTAATATCACTGAACAGAAACAGTTATAGATTAGTTTGGTGGACCGATGACGCTGGCCTCCATGAGGAGTCATCGTGAACAGAGTCCCTTTGGTTTGTGGAACATGGTCATGAAGGTCTCCATCTTGGTTTGTGTCCATATAATGTTCATATAATATATTAAGACTTGAAATTAACTGACACACTGAGAGGGTCTAAGTAAAACAAAAACAGGTACTGATGACCATTAGAAAGAATGAAAGTTTAAGCTACTTCAGCATTGGCTTCACTTTTCAGAGCCGGAGGTTGCCGCCTGGTTTTGGCTGAAGCTCTGATTCGGATGCCATAAAAGAGGTTGGAAAGGTGTGTGTGTGTGTGTGTTGTGATCTCTCCCTGGAAAGAGGAAATATTTGCTGTCCGCTGTACCGAGACCTTCCTAGTCCGACAGAGCTCTCAACCATATGCAGACATTTCCAAGTACAAGAGAGAAAATAAGGATGACATTCAAGCTCATCACACCCCTCCTAATAATAGGCTCATTACAGCGCACAATAACAGAAAGTCAGTGATGCATAACACGCTCATTAACACACATCGAGCCTTCAGCAAAGAACTTTATGAATCTGTTTAAACCGGTGGCGCTGCAAACCTCTGTAGAGGTGCAGTGTTGTTAGGCTATGTACAATATTACTAAGTCATTACTCATTACCTAATATGATAATTCACTTATTATGTACTTGCAGGCAGTGGATGTTCAATGAGGGCTTAATACGTTGATCTCATTGAGTTATATAATAACCACTCTGATAGCAGTCCAGTAATTCAATTACAGAGAGATAAGATAATATTTAGAGGGAATATTTGTTGTTGTTGGGTCTTGCCTTTCCTCAACCATATTTTTTTAATTTAGTGAATAAAGATTTCTATTTAATTGAACTTCTTTTTTATTGGCCATACATGTGACAAAGTATAACATTGTAATTTAGTTCTAAAACTACAGTCACTTGCACTTCCATCTCCAAAGATCATATCCCTGATCACAAGTTACCTAGGACATGGAGTCCTGAGGGTGACAGGAGTGTGAAGAACACAGATGTTTACCCAGCTGTTACTGAGAGAGGGAGAAATATCTGTGTGTGTGTGTGTGTGTGTGTGTGTGTGTGTGTGTGTGTGTGTGTGTGTGTGTGTGTGTGTGTGTGTGTGTGTGTGAGTGTGTCTACCAACCTGAATATCCACAAGCTCCTTTGCTATCCGTGAAGCCAACTGTGAGACTTTCTCCTGACAGGGGATGTGCAAGTTCTATAAACACACAAAAACAACAGTTTTTGATCCTTTAAATCGGCTCTGAGAATCGACTTAGTGCAAAATATATCATGAGAACACAGAGAATATAAATATATTATGGAAGTAAGTGAGAAGCCAAAGGGTTCTTCCACACTTCTGAAGATGAACCCGCCCGTGTGTGCACAAGAGGCCCACAGCCTCCGTCTTCAAAGTACTATGCGTCAAAAAAAATGTTCACGTATAAAAAATGAAATCCATTGAGAATAGCTTTTTTACAATTTAACTTGAATGAAGGAGGCTCTCGACGGAAAAGTCCAACTTCCTTTAAGTTATCGTGAAGCAGAAGATGAGAGGGCAAAGTGGAAAGAGACTTAACGTTTGAGACCAGCATTAGCTTAGATTAGCAGCAGTTTAGCTTAGCTTAGCATAAAGACTGCAAACAGCTAGTCTGGTTCTATCCTACGGTAATAAAGTCGGCCTGCCTGCACCTCTAACACTCGCTGATTAATGCGTCACATCTTATTTGGTTCTAAGTGTATTAAGTTAAAGATGATTTTTAAATAGTTTAATGCTTTATTTCGTGGCAGCAGTCAACCAGCAGAAATCTGGCTACTGGTCAATTCAATTCAATTCAGTTTATTTGTATAGCCCAGTTTCACAAATTACAAATTTGTCTCAGAGTGCTTTACAATCTGTACACATAGACATCCCTGACCCAAAACCTCACATCGGACCAGGAAAAACTCCCAAATAACCCTTCAGGGGAAAAAAAGGGAAGAAACCTTCAGGAGAGCAACAGAGGAGGATCCCTCTCCAGGATGGACAGATGCAATAGATGTAATGTGTACAGAAGGACATATTTAGAGTTAAAATACATTCAAGGAATCTGACAATAAATAGCTTTGACCAGTGCTAGAATGCTTCCAAGTCTTTTTGCTAAGCTAAGCTAACCGGTTGTAGTCTGTAGCTTAATACTGTATCTAGATACGGCCTACCTCTCTGAGACAGTGATCATCTCCTCCTACATACAAATATAATAAAACACATACAATATAAACTATATGGAGATAAAGCTACATGAAAAAGAATGAATTGCTTGAGAAAAATGTTTTACAATTCAATAAAATATTAAACTGGTTTAAATACAAGCCGCTCTCTTACCTCTCCCTGGTAAACAATGTGTCCGATGGGACAGACCATGCAGGCAGTACCGCTGCCAAATAGCTCTTTGACCCGCAGCTGCTTCAGGGCAGAGCACAGCTGGCTCATGGTCAGGTAGCGCTCCGTCACCTTAAACTCCCCCTGGACACAGAGGGGGCCGGAGGGGACGCCATGACTCGTTTTGTAATATTCATCCACGCGTGTTGACCTTCATGGTCTTTGTCTTTCTCACCCATCTCTTGGTCAGTTCCAGGATGCTCTGTCGGGTTACACCTGGGAGTATGATGCCGTCCAGTGGCGGAGTCGCAAGTTCCTCCTCTGTAAAATAGTAAATACTACTATTACTCAAGACTATGTTAGAGTGACATTGTTCTGTCAGTGGGATCTGTCAAAGGTTTTGACGTGTGAGTAATTTTTGCATCCGTGGTGCAGCTGGAAGTTGGACCCGTGACCCTCTTTACCTCTTCACCTGCAGCCAAACACAGCTGCCTGTGATTGGGTGTGAAGTGAGCTTCTGGTTGGGTTACTGACCTCCATCCTCATTGATCCAGTGGAGGAAGATGTTCATGGTGCCTGCCTCGGTGATCTGGTGGTCCTCCCCGTACAGCCACAGCACCTGCTGGCACTCATGATCCTCTGCTTCGTACTGGACGAACAAAGAGCACCCGTAGTTTCTGCAGATCACCAAAACAACAAACGGTTGCAATTTTGCATGTTTGCATGTTTAAATTTACTGAAAGACTGTGCAAACACCAATTTATTTGATAAAAAGTTCATCATTTCACAAAAGGTTTGAAGCATAATAAAGTGTATTTAACTGAAGGTTCATTTTGGGGTTTAACAATGAAGGGGATGAAGCCTTCCAGTACTCAAACTTGTTTGACCATTGTTTCACGTATACGGTAACAATGTTAACTTTCACACATAGTAAAACTTTAGACGCTGCTGAAAACAAGTAATCGTTAAATCCAATTCATAGTGACTAACCTTTATGACATGCACCATTTCAATTTGTTTCTATTTAGAATAAATAGTGTATAAACATAGAGCTTCTTTCAGAGGGCCAAAGATCCATTCTCATGAATAGATGTCAGCCGAGTTGTAGTTTTTAATTCAAAAGCTTGGTAGTAATAATGCATATCAATAAAAACTAAAACGTGAATGCAGTATGCATCGATACCCACCCGCCCATTTTGTAGTTTCCAGTCCCTCCTTTCCATGCCCTGGTGTACTTTGGGTCTGCCCACAAGGACAGACTCTTTGTTTCGCTGAAGTACGAGCCCACTGGACACAAAATCACATACAGCAAGGCCTTGGAAGCCTTCTTTACACCCAGAGATTCCTGCAATGGACACATAAACACACAGCAATGAAGATCCAATGTCATTTGATCAAAAATAACATAACCGCCTGTCTCGTGCGTCTCAACCCGCCGCTGTCCTCCTTACCTCAGTGCCGAGAAACGTGGGTCTGATGTACAGACTGGACGATTCTGAGTGAGGAACCCAGTCCTGCTCGATCTCTACCAGTCGCCTGATGCACTTCAGAAGCTCTGACTGATCAAAGGCCTGGAGGAGGCCGAGAGGTGGAGAAAGAGAGGTGAGCATTGAGCAGAGAGTAAGTTGGAGTGGTAGAAAAGCCTACTGAGGCAAATTCGGAATTTGTGATATTTGGGCTATATAAAATAAACTGAATTTAATTTAATTGAAAATCATTCGCTCTTTCAATTCAATTCAATTCAGTTTATTTTGTATAGCCCATTATCAAAAATTACAAATTTGCCTCAGAGGGCTTTACAATCTGTACACATAGACAACCCTGACCTTTGACCTCACATCGAATCAGGAAAAACTCCCAAAAAATAGGAGAGCAACAGAGTAGGAGCCCTCTCCAGGATGGACAGGTGTAATATGTCATGTGACCAGAAGGAATTATTACAGAGTAACAACACATTCAATGAGTATGACAGAGTGAATGTATGTGTGATCTTACAGGCAGGCAAGCTCTCTTCGCCGAGTCGGCCATGCGGCTCATGTTGAGCATCGGTCTGAAGAGACGCAGTTGGTCGTCATCCCCACGAAACACCTTCAACCCTTCAAACAGCTGGCGAAAAGAGAAGAAGAGAGAAGAGGGTTGAGATCAGGGCCACAACAGCATTTTAGGTATGCCCATCCAACCCAGGATTTTCTTTTCAATCATTCAGTTTTTTATTATTTTATCTTTCAGTCACATAGTCAATTATATCTGTTTTCTAATTAGTTTTGTTGCTACACAAAAAATTGTATTCATAAACTAAAGTATGTTAGGAAATTAGGAAATGATTAGGAAGTTAACATTTTTAGTCTAATTGGTTTTGCAAATTTGATATAAGTAGTCAAATTAAAACACTGGAAAGAGCCTTTATAACAGCCTTTATCACTACTATTGGGTAACCAGGTTTCTAAAAGAGTAACATTCCCAGATAAAATAGGAGCTCAGTGTCCTCAGTGCAGCTGCTGCCCTGGTTAAGAATCTAACTGAGTTTGGTTTCTGAGCACTTGATTCAATACCATGTCTCAATATAACAGAGGACTCCTGGTCTAACTTTAGTCCGTCCCAGATTGATCATCTTGTTGATAGTGCCACAGGCTCACTGAGAATGACACTGGACTCGATAGCCCCTCTGAAGAAGAAGACAGTGAGGAAGAGAAGGTTTGCTCCCTGGTATAACCCTCAGACCCGCACATTAAAGCAAACGTCACGAAAGCTTTTTTTTTTTTTTTTCTCCCATCAACCGTGACCAATTATCTTCAATGGTTTCTACTTCTAACACGTCTACCTGTCTCTTGGACCCTATCCCGACTAGGCTGCTTAAAGACGTTTTGCCTTTAATTGGCAGCTCTCTTTTGGATATTATCAATGTGTCTTTGTTAACAGGCCACGTACCACATTCCTTCAAAGTAGCTGTAATTAAACCTCTCCTGAAGAAGCCCACTCTGGATCCAGAGGTTTTGGCTAACTACAGACCAATCTCTAACCTCCCCTTCCTCTCTAAGATCCTTGAGAAAGTGGTCGCAAATCAGTTGTGTGACTTTCTACATCAGAATAGTTTATTTGAAGAGTTTCAGTCAGGATTTAGAAAACACCACAGCACAGAGACAGCACTGGTGAAGATTACGAATGACCTCTTAATGGCAGCAGATAAAGGACTCCTCTCTGTACTGGTCTTGTTAGACCTTAGTGCTGCATTCGACACCATTGACCATAACATCCTATTACAGAGACTGGAGCAGTCGATTGGTATTTCAGGCACCGCCCTAAGTTGGTTTAAATCCTATTTATCAGATCGATCTCAGTCACGGAGTTCCACAAGGTTCTGTGCTTGGACCAATTCTATTTACCTTATACATGCTTCCTTTGGGCAATATTATCAGGAAACACTCTATAAACTTTCATTGTTATGCAGATGATACTCAACTATATCTATCGATAAAACCAGAAGAGACTAACCAACTCACTAAAATTCAAGCATGTCTTAGTGACATAAAAACATGGATGACCGGCAACTTCTTGATGTTAAACTCAGACAAAACCGAAGTAATTCTACTCGGCCCTGAGCACCTCAGAGATCAATTATCTGGTGATGTGATTTCTGTAGATGGCATTACACTAGCATCCAACACCACTGTAAAGAATCTCGGCGTTATCTTTGATCGGGACTTGTCCTTTAACTCCCACATAAAGCAAATCTCAAGGACTGCATTCTTCCATCTACGTAATATTTCAAAAATCAGGCACATCTTGTCTCAAAAGATGCAGAGAAATTGGTTCACGCTGCTTCGTTACTTCGAGACTGGATTACTGCAACTCCTTATTATCAGGCTGCACTAATAAATCTCTTAGGTCCCTCCAGTTGATCCAGAATGCTGCAGCTCGTATTCTCACTAAAACTAAGAAAAGAGATCACATTACTCCTGCACTAGCTGCTCTGCACTGGCTCCCTGTAAAATCAAAAATCACTTTTAAAATTCTTCTCTTAACTTACAAAGCCTTAATTGGTGATGCACCATCATATCTTAAAGAGCTTGTAGTACCGTATCGCCCCACCAGAGAGCTGCGCTCACTAAATGCGGGGCTACTTGTAGTTCCTAGAGTCTTAAAATGTAAAATGGGAGTCAGAGCCTTTAGTTATCAAGCTCCTCTTTTATGGAACCAACTTCCAATTTCAGTCCGGGAGGCAGACACGGTCACCACATTCAAGAGTAGACTTAAAACTTTCCTCTTTGACAGAGCTTATAGTCAGGGCTGAATCAGGTTTGCCCTGGTCCAGCCCCTGGATATGCTGGTATAGGCTTATAGCTGCTGGGGATGTTTAGGATGCACTGAGCACCTCTCTCCTCTTTTCTTTCTCCTATGGATGAATCTTCATCTCTCCATCACACATGACTAACTCTGCTTTCTCCCCGGAGTCCTTCTGACTTCACGTCTCATGGGGTCATCGGACCCTATGAGACGGCATAGATCCCATCTGCTGATGGACCTTCGATGGTTGGATCGTGAGTTCCTGTCGCCAGCTGTGCCACTGCCCTGCTGGGACTCCGCCCACTCCTCCAATTGGGAGGTCTCCAAACTCTCCATCGTGGAATATGCCTAAATATGAACTATTGATAAACTGTCAGATTCCTTGAATGTATTTTAACTCTAAATATGTCCTTCTGTACACATTACATCTATTGCATCTGTCCATCCTGGAGATGGATCCTCCTCTGTTTCTCTCCTGAAGGTTTCTTCCCTTTTTTTCCCCCTGAAGGGTTATTTGGGAGTTTTTCCTGGTCCGATGTGAGGTTTTGGGTCAGGGATGTCTATGTGTACAGATTGTAAAGCACTCTGAGACAAATTTGTAATTTGTGAAACTGGGCTATACAAATAAACTGAATTGAATTGAATTGAATTGAGTATTCAATCATCCATTATGCATTTGGTTCAATGTGATGCAATCTTTAAACACTTAAAAAAATTGATAATCTATAGTTGTTTCCCTTTATATCTACTAGTTAGATCTGTTTGTGTATCCAGACTTTAACCTGACCCGTATATGTATGTTCATACGTTTGACCAGTCCAGTCAGTCTCCTGGCAGGAAGCTGCAGGAGACCTTATACATCAAATCCTTTCGAGCCAAAAGGTTTAAAAAGTGAGTCTGAGTGCTTCCTGCCTGTACGCCGTAGTGTAGTGACGAACAGGCCGGGTGGAGCGTCAGGTTTCCAAAGGGCTTGATGAGCGGAGCCTGCCAGCCCTCACTCGCACTCCACTCTATGGTCAGCATGTGGTCCGTGAAGATGTTCCCGAAGGCCGGCCGGTCCTGTTTGGCCTTTAGAGTGGAGGACAGCTCGATGACCAGGTCAGCTGCCTGGTCACAGAGGACAATGTGACATTAAAGGGAAAGGTGGACATGCAACATCGAGACAGAAATACTACCTTTACACAGATGGAGAACAATAACACAAATATAATGTACCCTTTAAAAAAATAATTTAGTGTGCCTGCTATGCAAAGCATAACGGAATTATCTTTCATCAGACTTATTATTTTTAAACCAACTTGTTGCCTGGTTTGTTTTGCATTCTGTGATGGGCCAGCAGGGGTCGCTGTGGGACTAGTTACTCGACTGCCTCCAGTAACACAGTCCACAGTGACCTGACAGCATGCCAGCCACACAGTCACATGACTGAGACAGAGACACACAGAAAGGAACTGGAGCTGTCTTTTTCAGCGAGCCCACTAAGAAGTCAAAGGTCATGGTTAATAAGTACAGAAAATAATTGCATCACGTTTGCATTGAGGGGGCTCAGATCTCAGTCCGGCCTCTGCGTCGCTCACTTGTCCCTGCGCCACCTTTGTGGCATTGCAGTAACAGCAAAAATATGACGTGCCATATTTATCTAGAGCAAGTGGCGTCCTCTCTCACACTGAACGAACTCCTTTCACTGAAAATACTCGTTTTCATGTTATCACGTCCCACTTGGCTGGGATTAGACTGGCTCTTTATCCCCTCGGTCCCGGTGCAGAATGTTGGCCGTAATCCCAGATTACAGGAGTAGAAAGTGTCGGGGCGACCACAGAACAACACTATGAAGTGGTCTGGAATTCACATTTTTTTCCCCTTTCTTCTGCACTTCTTTTTCTTTTTCATTTTGTCCAGGATTATGTTTTCAGCATCAAATCTCCAAATGCATATGAATATACTCATTTCATTATTTAAAAGTTCCTTTTTACAAGTGTGTTTTCTGCTAATGCTCGTCTCCATTCTCCAGAGAAAAGCCAACACCCATCCTTGTGAATGGGCGTCTGAGTGTCTGCACATGCTCACCCTAATCTCCACTTGAGCCTGCTGCAGGTCTGCTGCATTCAGGGACACAAAACAAGCAAAGCTCCAGCTACTTAGCGTGAGCTGGGAAAGTGGATTGCTGCTCCGAGAGGGAGAAGGAGTACAGGAGTGGACACTAGTTGTGTCCTTCCCTTTCAAAAAATGGCGACAAAACAGACGTTATTCTGTTTAAAAAGGGAAGCTAAATTGAACTGCTCAGGGTGACAGAAAGTGGACTTCTCTTTCTTTTTTCTCTCTGGAATATCCATTGGATTAGTTGTCCATGTGTCCCAATAAGAACACTGTTGGGTGACTGTGGCTCTCTGGGCCTCGCAGCGCTGCTCCTGGCACCATGAGGGTAAGAAGCAGTGCTGGAGCATCCTCAATGTGGAGCGGCGGGGAGTTCTTTTGAGTTCCAGCAAGCCGAAGAATCATCAAGATGCTGCAGCTGGAGCAGCGACTCGGGGTATGTGCTCTGACATCCTGATGGCATTCAGACCTCCGGCTTTACTCCCACCTAGAGCATACCAAACATTCATTCCAATAACTCACCTTGAAGCTGGGAATGTTGCCGTCAGCCATTGAGATAGTGGCAATGTAGCTGCTTTCCTGAAAACCAGACAAAAATATAGACAATAAAAGAAATAGAGTTCCAATGTGTGCTCCTTTTCCTTCAACCACTCAAACATGTAGCCTACTAATCACTTAACAAATAGCACACCTCCTCAAGGTTTATATTGCAGAAGGAGGGCGTTACCGGAGGGGTATCAAAGTTGGTGAGCAAGTTTTTGAGTACTGAATCACAACAACATATTGCAAACCCATTCCTATTACACACATAATTAGCTCTGCTGTCGACACCCTCAGGGCTCTGAACATTGTACATGTTGGTATTTATCTAAGAGAGACACGACGAGCAAGCATGAATTTAAAGTAGATGTGGGAATTTGTATTCATAATATCACTACAGCTCTGTTTGTATACTTCTCTCGTTTTTTGTTTTGCCAAACTTACTGATTTCCATCACTTTGTACAACAAGAGACACATTTCCTTCTACATCAAGTATCTTTTGAAATGCAGGCCTTGTGATGGGTTTACGGTATATCATAGGCCTCCATATACTACATATGGGATTATGTAGTGGGCACACTTCATGATCATCAACCACACCCGAAAACATGTGTAATTTTGCTGTTGCAATATAAATATGAATATTGCTTCAACAACATTTATCCCTAAGACTCACACACAAGCAATCTATTAGTCAATAGTGTTGCATGACTTACCTTCAGGGAGCCTGCACGTCGGACACAGAGGTTGCTGGTGAACGGTCTCGCGCCCGCTAAACCTCTTACAGGATCAGGTTGAAACCAGTCCCATTATGTGTAGTCACGATCAAACAGGAGAATTACCCCAATCAATATTTCCAACAACCCCCTCTAGCATTGTGACACTGAACTGCGATGAAGTACGTCATCGGCTCAATATCCCATAGATGATTGATGTTTTCTTTATTTCGATCATGTTTTTATTAATAGGAACCGTTCTCTGCCCGTGTGGCAGGAAGTCGGCTCTTTGTTAGTTGAGACACACACAAAAAGGGGAGGGGGGGGAATAATGCTTCGACACCAACATACGGCTTCTAATTGGCTCTATATGATAATTGATATACTTTTTAAAAACTCAGAAGTTCCCGCAGCCTGCTCCACGAGGTGCTGTGAGCCCTTCAAGCCGCAGGGTGGAGGTGTTGGCATATTTATTTTGTCGAAGTCGTGAACACCCACCTGCTTTTATTTTCTTTAACTCTTTCGGTCTCGAGCGCTGAGTTTCAAACTACATGCGCGCGCGTGCTCTCGTGTGCGTGTCTTTACAGCCGGCCGAACATCTCGACGTGGATATCTGATCCCACGAGCTCTAAGAGGTAAAATACCCACTACGTTATGTCTGCTAAACGCGCTAATTAATATGTTTGGTTTCGGCTCGTTGTCCAGGTGCTTGCTGTTTGAACTCGGACACAGTTGCGCACTAGCCGCTGATCAATTAACGCTAACTCGTTAACGGAAAAATACAAACACGTAACGTTCACTGTCGACGCTTTTATTGTTGGCTTCTAAAACGTGTAATGCTTTTTGTTTTGTTTATTTTCACACTCAACGTGTCATAGTGTAACCTTATAACAATGACCGTAATGAAATTAATTGTGATATTGAGTTTACATCTTTATTTGATTGAGTTGTATTAGAACTGTAAATGTATTTGCTGAAACACGAATGAGTTTAAGGGTTAAAAGCAAACTCGCTGAATTGATGACCTCGTTTGCGCACCTGAGGCGATGCGTTGAATTAGTCTCTTCTTTGGACTCCTATTATTTTTCTGTTTGGCTCATTTTTATTAAATTGTGCGTGGTTCAGGTGGATTAATATGTAATTCACCATTTTATTCCGTAACTTTTTCATATTGGGCTACTCCATACGCGTCTCAAATATTAGATTAGTTATTCCTTTATTAGTCCCACAGTGGGGAGATTTTCAGGATTACAGCAGCGGTGCACATAAGAGCATTAATAATAGATACAAATAAATACATTTCCCTCGGGATTAATAAAGTATCTATCTAAATACAACACAATACTAATACTAAATATACAGAGGAAAGAAAATGCCCATATGCCCACATATTCTCTGTATGACATGTATTCCCAGATAGATTGCAGCTCTACCTTCTGATTGTATTGCCTCCAAACCGGCAAAGCAGTAGAGACTGAATGTGACTGCCAGTGCACCAGAAGCTTGGGTCATCTAACCTATATATTTTTTTTATGTTTACATTTCTATATTCCTTTCTCTTTTTTTAACCAGGAAATCAAATGTGTGTCTTTTTGCTCTTCTCCTCAGACTTCAGCCTCCCCTCTAGCGCTGCAGCCCTGCCGTCAGCAGCATGGACTATTGCACGCCGCAGTCCAGTCGACGCCACAACCCCGTGGACAGCATCTGTCGCAAGCTCCAGACCATTCAGTGGCGTGGTGACCGCAAGCCCAATTCTCCGTTTCAGATTCCCAAACTGTCGTCTAACAATTACGACAGCCCACAGAGTGGCCTCCGGCACAACCTGGACACCATCCTGAAGAAAGGGACCCTCCACGGAGAGCAGGGGGAACAGGTGAAGGGGAGAGGGATGGGGACGTCGTCTTTCCAGAGGAGCAGCCTGGGTCCCTCTGTCCCTCCGCTCACCCCTTCCACCCCAGTGTGTAACCCCTCCACGCCAACTAACATCACATACACCATCACAACCAGTCTCGGCGAGAGGAGAAGTGCTGATGGGAGTGATTTAATACCAGTTGAGACATGGCGGGGGGATTGCTCGACGCCAATGGGCCCGTCCAAAGACACCCCTTACTTTACGTTCACGCGAGGATCCCGGTCGGGGAAGCCCGAGAATGAGAGGCCGAGCAGCACAACGCCTCTGAGTCGCACGTTCACCCCAAACCACGTCAACCTCTCCTACAACCTCAACTTCTGCTCAGCGGACAAGGGGAACTCGACAGAGTGCGAGCTGTCCTACCCAGCGCTGGTTGTGAAAAGACTGTCTATGGGAGATGGAGGTAGGTACGACTGGCTGCTGGAGAGCTCAGATGTGCAGATTGTAGGGGAAATTAAATCTAACTTTTTAAAGCATTTTCTAGTAATTCTATATCACAAAGTTAGGCAAAGCAAGCAATTTCCAAAGGATCCAGGCATTGTGCTCCTTTTTTAAAAAAAAGTTTAAGTTTGGTTCTGTCCCATCTTGTATTATTTCAGTGTTATGCCTACATGTTCCATAATCCTAAATTAAAACATGTTTTTTTCAAATGTCAAATCTGGGATAAAGTTGTTTAATCTTAAAAATCTTAAGTCGTTGTGTGTGCAACAACAAGGGTTAAGGGAAGGGGACCACTGACTAGTTTTTAAGTGTCTGGTTATCGCACTGTTACAGCTGTTAATTTCTCGGTCTGAAAATGCATCATGTGCCTATTTTTCTCTGCAACTCAATACACTCTTTGTTTGGCGTCTTCATGTTGCACATTCATACTCCGGATCCTCAGTAGCCTCCAAAAACAGGAAGGAAAATATGGCAGAGATCAGCCTAATCTGTGAGGAGAATCTGCTCGATACCATCTTCCATGCCTGCGACACCAAGCGCCGAGGTACGATCACACAAACGCACGCAGCCATCTGGGGTCGGGTCCAGCATGTCCGTCTCCCAGCCAGCTGAATGTGGTAGCTCGATTAATCATTGAGTATACTTGTGTAGACGGCAGAAGTAATTCCATCAGCTTCCAACAGTCGTACATTATCAACATTGTCTGTCTTCCTCTTGTGACTCTAGCATTGGCAACGCAATCTTTTCTTTATAGGTTTATTGTTCAGTGTTATTTCAGTATTTTAATGGTGAGCCATGTTGTGCAGCAGAGGTAGGGGATCTGTCGGAGGGATATCTTTAATGAAGTACGGAGGATGTGGTAATTTGAGAGTTGCAGACTCTTCTGAAGTTTTCTGTTGTGGTGATGTGTTTCCATCTACCTCAAACCAATAAATCGAGTAGTAGGGTGAGATCAAATATGTTGCCGCCATGATTGGTCTGATTTTACTTCACTTTGAATGCGATTAATCTCACTATCGCAGTGGAAGTATAGCATATTTCTGTCAGTTTTAAGGTTTGTTTATGAATCGGAAACAGTTTTGCGGAATAGTAGCATCATGTGAACCTGTGAAAGTAGCATTTCAAGATTTGATAGATATCATCTGAAGCATTTTTGTCCGGAGAATAAACTAGTCCACAGTTTAGACGTTTTTGAAAATATTAATGCTGAAAAACTTTAAACGGCATTGTGAAACTGACTGAAGTAGTAAAGTTAATAATCATTTTGATTGTCTCTATGGTTACTGCGTTTGCAGCCTTCCTCTATAACTAAACAACGAAAACTAAGGAAGTGCGTTAATAATATATTAGCCATCACACAATGGGATAAAAGTATCCGGGGGTGACGGATTGTTTTTCTCGAGTGTCTAATGTCGCTGTCGTCTTCCAGGTCGAGTGTACGTGTCTCACATCGTGGACTACCTGCGGCACACCACCAGTCGCAGTTCAGAAGACACTGGACTGGAGGACCTTTGCAACATGCTCGATCCAGAACGCAAAGACGTCTCCATTGACCTGGACACGTACCACGCCGTCATGAAGGAGTGGATCGATGACTGCCGCAATAACGGGTACTGAAAACCTCCTAGAACAAGTCAAACTGTTGTTAGAGTCCCTATTTTTAAACTGTAGGTGTGTTGATAACTTTATAAAAATGTTACTTTTAAATGGTGAAAAATGGCAGATATTTAGAGTTAGTAGATGCGGCAATAATAAATAATTTGCGGTTCGTGGTTTCATTTATTTTTTTAAACGAAAGAAGCAAAAGGCTAGAGATTTTTTTAAATATTATGACCAGATTTCACATTTTATTTTATTCTTACGATCTTTTTATGCATTTGGTTATGTTCAAACCATTATCTGTACTATTGCTAAATGAGTCGCTAAATTAACAGGTTTGATTTGATATTTGATAGTATTTGTCCCACAGTGGGGATATTTCAAAAATCACAGCAGCATTGCACATCAGAGCATTAATAGAAAATAAATATAAAACACAATATTAAATACCAATACTAAATATACAGAGAAAAAATAAAGTGCTGAGTTTGTCAGGATCTCCAGCGATCTACATGCAGTAGAACATGTTTGCTCTTTTATTCTACATATTGGTTGCACGTGGCATGTAAAGGCAAATATGTCTGGTACCATCTCTATCGGCCCTGTGATTTATTTTTAGCCTTTCAGAAAAGCGCGACTCATATATTCTGATTTGAATTACGCAAGTAGATTTGTGTAGGCAGGTTATGCATCATGAGCAAATAATGGTAAGAATGTTTCCAACATAGTTTCAGCTGTGTGCATCTCTATTTAACACGCTCTGTCTCTCTCTTCCCTTGGAGGAAATCATGCACTCTGTGCTCTGTCAGGTCTATGTAACATGTATAATATGTATATACACACACTTGTATATATCTTTATCTCTTATGCAAGTGGTCACATTTTGAGAAACCTGGTCCAGACGATGCCTCTCAGACATCGCATTCTGGTGTTTAACAATTGGCCTAATGTGTGGGTGGAAATAAAGCTGAAGACTTCAGTCTTTAAAGGGCTGCGACTGCTACGTTGGAGGTGCAATTTTTGTGATGATTCATCTTGTTGCTGAAGAGACCAAAGGGTCAGTTCATCTACTGTGGGAGAAGACGTGCTTAAAGATAATTGTTGCTGAACACGCACGAGTAGAACTGAAATGAGCTCCAGCTTTGTTCCAGCCGGAAAGCTCTTTCTGCAGTGCGCCCTGGGCCTGTTTGTACATTGTGTAATAATAATAATAATAACTTTATTTATATAGCACCTTTTTTTTAAACACAGGGTTTACAAAGTCTACAGAGAACAAGGCAAAGCTTAACGTCAATGTAGCGGAAGAAACTGAGCAGAGAGCTTTATTTACTTTATGTTTAGTTCTCAATGTGCCACGCACCAAAACAACAGTTTAACAAATCATTAAAAAAAAGAAGTTTTTTCCGAATCAAAAGAAATGACTTGGTGCATGGCTGACAAATTGCGTAATTCCTTGACTTTGTCTTCGTTGCATCTCAGGGAAGAGACAACGGATGACATCATTCAGGACTCAGTCAAACTCAGGGACAGCCTGTCTGGTGAGTGCTCCTCACAAATACCTTTGTTTCATTTCCTTGTCTACACATTGGATTTATATTGATCTGTTGTGTGTTTCAGCCAAGAGGTCCATGCTGCTCAATATGACCTCAGGCAGCTTGGAGGCCTTTGGAGGGGAGGCATCCAGAGCAGAATTGTAAGTGAGAAGTGTGTGTGTGTATGTGTGTGTGTGTCCATGTTTGTATAAATAAGCAATACTTTATCTTTTTATTTCTATGACCCGAGCCTTGATCTATAAAGCTAGGCTGCGTTGGCCAATATGCAGGAATGATGTTATATTTTATTAACCTGCGGCTCCCTGAGGCTTTGACAAAAAAAGATACATATATATTTATTTGTGTTTTGCTCAGTGGACAATCATTCAACCTTCTATCTTTTGAGTTTGAGCTTTTGCTGTGTCACTGGCAATAACACATGCAATATTTGTTTAATTGAAATATCTGCCACGTCCTATTAAGTGTCTTTCCCTGCAGGTGGCTCATCATGCTATGCAGAGCCCCGCCTTCGTTAAACTGGATAAATAAATAAAAGGTTATGAGATATTAAGGAGCCCGTTAGGGAACACGTGTCCGAACACTGTACTTGTTCTACATGTTTTATTAACCTTCAGACGAAAAACAAAGTAGGCGTCCATCTTCAAAAGGAAACTTTATTAGTGAACACGCTCGGGTGAATTTACACACCAATACCTGAACACACTTCCACCTTCTGATTCAAAAGACCTCTATCGCTTCATTTAGGGGTTGCTGACCCCTGGTTTAATGACTATAACACACAAGTATGAGAGCAGGGGCAATTTGGATGTCAGAAGGCATCACTTGGCTCTGGTGGGCTCAATCTAACTCCTGCCTGTGTGTGTTTCCATCTCTCCTCAGTGAGACGTCAGAGCTGGTGTATTGTGTTGCTGACCTTCAGATGAACAACCAAAAACTCCTGGAGGAGGTGAGGAAGCTGAAGCAGGCGGTGGAGGGCATGGAGGAAGGCAACCAGAAGCTGGCAGAGGAGAATGAGGAGCTACGATATCGGGCCAGGGTGTAAGAAGCACTTGGATGCAATCAAACGGCACTGATTCAGTGCAGCACTCTGTGGTTTGTTGACGTCTGTCTGTTGGTCCTCCCGCACAGTAACCAGCAGCTGGCCCAGAAGGAGAAGATGCTGAAGGAGGAGGTGGAGGAGATGAAGGCCACTCTGAACTGTACGGAGGAAGGCAGAGCTCTTGCCTCGGCACACTGCAAACATGTGGTCAGTCAAACTCGGGCAACACAAAGAGGATCTATGAAACGAGTCCTCTTGCATGAACGCTTGAGTCTGAAAGGGAGGAAACACTTGTAATGTTTTAATGAACAGTTTCAGCGTTGCAAACCAAAAGTAAAAGCAGCAACTGTTGGTGACCATTCAATTGAAAAATAAACATGCTTGCCATTCAATTTAACCTTTTGTGGCAACCCGGGGGAAGTGGAGATGAGATTCGGAATAAAATCAGGAGACTCAGAGACGTGGTGCAAAACAAAGGGTCTTTTAATAAAACGTGTAGGAAAAAAGGGGAATGGGCATCTAACGGCAACAAAGGATTCTTCCCGGTCGGGGTCTTTGGTCTCCCACCTGCTGGGAGATGGTTCGTATAATCTGTACGGGCAGAGGAGAGAGGTGAGAGAGTCCTGTTACCTCTGGTCTGTCGCGACTCCTCTCCTGAGGTTCCACGCTCCTTCTCCTTTCCTCTTCAGGCAGCTCTCCCCTCATGCCTTCCAGTGGAGGGAAGATATACCCTCGGTCTCATTAGCAGATGGGCTGCAGGTGTGACCACTCCCATGTGCCAATTGGCTGCAGCACCTGCACTGGAAAGTACGCTCCGTGGATCACTTCCCCCAACCTGAGCTTTGGGATCCGCCTCCGATGCGCTGTTTGCTCAGCTTTTCCCCCTGGTCTGCCACGCTTTCAAAGCAGGAAAATAGCGCCACGTCAGCCATTTGTATGATTTTGTAAAAACATGCAACACCAATGCTGCACGTGTTGAACAAGGCCTGGTGCTGTAGGCCCAATGGGGAGGAGTCTTCTAACTTGCACGTCAAGCTGTCTGAATGTAATCGAGCAGAACATGTAATATTGTGCATGCATTTCCATAGTTGCTCTTGATGATTTGTATCTATTTTCAGGAGAGGGAGAGCCAGAGTCTTGTTGCCAAGATTGCCTCTCTTCAAGAAGAGGTACATTGTCCAAAGAGAACGTGTGTCAGAGGAGTTTACATTAAAATCAATGGAGTGACTTCACAGGGAATCGATAGTGCTCGTTTATTCATAGTCTGTCGTTTCAAGTGTGTGCATAAAAGGACGTGAGCTGCTCCCCTAACTCCCCCTGTGATGGCTTCCCAGAACTTCAAGGTCGCCATGGAGACAGACGAGCTTCAGAGGAAGATAACTGAGCTGGTTGACATTAATGCTGACCTTCAGGTACCTTGACTATCTCCCCATTAAAATGTGTATGCCAGCAATGTCAGGACAAGAACAACGAGGTAAAATCAATTATCCTTACATTAAAAATGTTTTAAAAGTCAAGCGACTTCACAATCTTTACAGCAAACCAGATCTTTTATCCTTCACCCCTCGACTAAGGACAAAAGACTCTGACCACATGTGTGATCCTCCTCTCTGTCACGAGCTGTTTCTCAGTAATCTGTAATGCGAGCATTCTCTTTATGTGAACACTGCATGTCCTATATGACAATATAGTGATAACATCACCAAAAAATGAAATATCTAATCAAACTCTGAAAGTCTTCACTACATATATTCTAGTCAAATCTCTATCCACACAGTGTCATTGTCTTATTCTTTCTTCCTCGCCTTTCGGCAATTTTTGTAGATAATTTTTCCTTCCTCACATTGAGCTGTCTCAGGTACATTAGCGTCTCTGTGTTGCCCATGCTACCATCGTACAGGCGTCCTGTAACTTCTCTTTCCCGTGCCACAGGTGCAAATCCACTCTTTGGATTCCGTCATTGGTGAAAAGGAAACTGGGCTACAAGAGGTCAGTGCTGTGTTTTTATTATCCATTACTGTTGCTTGCGGCAGTTTTAATCACTATCAAAAAATTCAAATGATATGCATTCAGCAAAACACCGGCTCAGTGTAAATGTCAACTACCTTTTTTCTTTTTTTTTAACTTTATTTCTGGGTGATCGGAGACTAATCTGTTTCTCTGCACAACTCAAACTGGTCTTTCTTTTACAGAAGAGACAACAAATAAATGAGCTGAAGTCCACAGTGGAGGAATACTCCTTCATCACAGAGGTCCGTGGGTGGAATTTCATGTATTTAATATTTCAGTTTCTACTTATCAGCAAACCCGGCTAGTTTCTCATAGACGCTAATCTTACTGCTTCTACTTGTTGATAGACCCATTTGGTCTAATTCAGCGAATACCTGCTGAAACATCAGACAGTGATTCTGATTTTCATTGTGCAGCAATGATTAACCCTCAGAATACTCACAGATGAAGGCATATAGAGGGAAACATTATATTTAAATACGACTGAAAATATTCACCATGAACCTCAGGCGGTGGTTTTATCTAAAGCAATATGTGATATTCAAATGTAATACAGATAATGGTAACATTGCCATGTCAGCATTTTTACCAAACTACTCTGATTCCAGCTTCTGAGAGCAGACAAGAGCAAGCTGGAGACCCAGATGCGGATGATTCAACCATACCTGTCTGGGTGAGTGACCCCAGAACAACCTGGCCATGAAGAGGTCGGCAAAGATGAGGGCAGGTGGACGTAGAATAGCCAGCTTCCATTTTTAAAACTATGAATTTAGATTTCTTTTTAAAAATGTTCATACCGCATTTGTTTAGCTACAGCGGCATATAGATGCAGGTAAAGTAATATAAAAAGTGAGCAATATCTAAGAAAATGTATTAAATTAACTAACCAAGCCAGAGGGGATTTCTTGTAATGTATTACTGCAGTGGGCAGGAATGATCTCCTATCTGTGGGCAGCTGGATGAGTCTGTCCCTGCAGTAGGTGGTGGAGAGGGTGCTCCAGGTTGTCCAATATGGATAATAACTTCTTCAATATTGTCCTCGCCACCAGCCGTTAGACTGTCCATTAGAAAAAGAGAAACCCTTCTAGCCTCAAACTGTATCTTTTTATAAAAAGTATTTATATGTTCTGGTCGGTAACTTTGTGACACAATGTTGCATTATCACCTTTTCTAATAAATGTATAACTTGTTCACACCTCACCTGTCCTCCTGTCTCTCAGGGCCGGCCTGTCAGTGGCCTACAGGCTGAACGTCAGCAGCTCCGGATCCCTCCAGACAGAATTGGCTTTGGCACAGTCGCCACTGGAGGTCAGCAGCACTCCCTTACTGTTCTCAGTTGTTCACCTTTTTTTCTTTTACGTCTCATTTTATTCTTTTCTTTCATCCGGCTCCCATTCTCATACCACTTATAAAATTCTTGAATTTTCTCTTTATTCGGACATTTATTCTCATGTGTCTGCACACACTGTTTCTCATGCTGCTGGATGTCTTTGTCTATTTCCTTATAGCAGCCAAACTGATCCATTTTAAAGTCTTATGATCATTACGCCATCCACACTGACCTTCCGCTGTAACAGCCACAGATAGTTTTGCAATGGTCTGTAATCTCAGTACGTGTTGCCTCCGCAGTTCTGAGAACGTCTATGCCTACACGCAAGATTTTTCGTGTTTTACTCAATATAAAGCACCGCCAAAAACATAAGTTGCCGTTCTGCACATGCTGTGTTCTTTGCACGGTCCAGCCTCTCTGTCATAATTGGGATGGCATGGTATTAATTCCCTTTGTGTAAATATCTCTTGCAGGCTTCCCTTGTAGTTGACCATGTGTCTAATACTACGAGCTGCATCCCCCTGTTGGATGAGACGCTGGACAGGGAAGTGTTGCTGATGCTGCAGGGACCCAACCCTGACCACATGGCGCTGCAGTTCAAGAACCTCATACATGCACTGGTGAGTGTAATAACATTGACCTTTATGACTCTAATGGACAGTTGGCATAAAGCAATCCCTTTTGTTGTGTAGTATACAATTGTCTTCTCTCATAATGTGACGCTTTTAAGTATTGGAATCCCATCAAGTGAGTTGGTCTTCCCTTCTCTAGATTAAGAAGAACCGTTGAGGTTCATTGAAAGGTCACGGCCCTTTTTGAAGTTTTAGTTATTTTCAATTTCTAGCAGTTTAAGATTGCCTCGGCTCTCATATGAGATTAGAAAAGTATATCATAGGTTTATGAATGCATAGCATGTTACTAATGCTGTGCCTGAGACATTTTGGATTATTGTAGTACTTCTTTGACACAACATGCTTCCATTTGTCTCATGTCTCTTAGAAAAAGGATTTCATAGAAGAAACCAACTCCGTCTTGTCTACAGCCAGAGGCTGGCTGGAAGGCAACACAGACGCCGGTCTGCAGGTCAGATACACTTCCACAGACCTACCGGGCACTTTGTGTAAACTGTAGAAAAGTTGGTGCGCAATATTATATGGGTTGATTTTGGGCTAAAGAGGGCTTTTAAATGTATGAATTGTGAAATTATGTGATGTGATTTCTACATTTTGCACTCTTTTCTCTCTCGCTACTGGTTCTCTTCTTCCCACCCACCATCTCTCTAGAGATATCTCACTTATGTAACTCTCAAACAGGCAGTGTTGTTTAGTCAGTACCATGAACACAACCCACTCCCCTCCTCCCTCACTCCAACTTTCTGTATCTCTCTCTCTCTCTCTCTCTCTCTCTCTCTCTCTCTGTGTCCTCCCCTCGCATGGTTGCCACTCTGCATTCATTAGCCACGTACATGCCAGACAACAGAAAACATAGCAAATGAGACGGAAACCATTACTGGAGCAAAGCTGTGCCCGTCGTTCTTCTGTTTCTTGGGTGTCGGCTGACATGGGAATATTTTCTTACAGTTAGTTGTTGGAACTTTTTGGATGTGTGAAAAACACACGGCTATTCTCGGCCTCGTCTTCCCACAGACGGTGCAGGCCGAGCTGGACGCGAGAAGGGCCGACTGGGCCCTCTGCCTGGACCAGCTGGCCCAGTACACAGACTCGCTGGAGAAGGAGCTGATCAAAATGGCCAGTAACATGAGGAGGTCCCGCACCGAGATCCTGCACCTTTCAGTCAGGTGAGAGATGCTTTGTTGTCCGCACTCTGTGGAAGGTCAGATGTTTGAGCTGCTGGAGAGTGATTCTTTGAGGGGGGGAGTTTTATGAAAATGTGGCACGAGAGAGAGCCGAGTAGCTTTTGTGTTGCTAATAAAAGAGAACTTGACTATAAGGTAGGAAACTCTTCCTTTGAGGAGGAGTTGCTCTTGAGCAGCAGTGATCTCATTGGTTGGATTAAACCCCAGTAGGCTGAGTGTTAGACTGCATTTTCTGGCTAAGTACGGTAAATACCAACACCTCACAAGAAGACTTGAAAAGAGGTAAGAAAGCTAGAAGCTGATTAAATCCATTTGGTTGTTTCTTTGAGCTTTCACAATCTTAAATCCCACACGGTCCTGAATTAATTAATTAATTCAAATAATTTTCTTGGCAGAACTGAAAAAGGATTTCATGCAGTCGATTTAGATTTTTTGGGCTATTGGAGTAGGTCTGCCTGTCAGAAGTCCATGTTTCTAAAGCTTCACAGAATTAACACCACACACCAATTAAAATTCCGACCCCTTCAAATGTGGGTGTCTCTGCTCTCTGGTGCTCTCAGTTGGCCGGTCAGCTGTGCTGGGTGGGGAAAAGACCCGTCAATCATTCTGACCTCAATGACCGTGTGTGTGTGTGTGTGTGTGTGTGTGTGTGTGTGTGTGTGTGTGTGTGTGTGTGTGTGTGTGTGTGTGTGTGTGTGTGTGTGTGTGTGTGTGTGTGTGTGTGTGTGTGTGTGTGTGTGTGTGTGTCCGTGTGTGTCCGTGTGTGTCCGTGTGTGTCCGTGTGTGTCCGTGTCCGTGTCCGTCAGATATATAACAGAGCTCGAGTTGTACAAGACGAGGAGGAGAACTGGTCAGGCTGTTGGATTTACAGGTTTTTAGTTACCAGGGTCGGGATCATTCACATTGTCTGGTATTTGTAGGTAGAGTTCCACCTCCTGCTCTGGAGTATTTGGGCTCATGCACACCGTTCAGAGTAAGACTGGACTACAAGCCAGTGCTGGGATCAGGATTGTATTGTCAAACACGTTTGAGATTAGAGGGTCACTACTGGATCTAAAGAAACTGAAGTGAAGAAACCCAAAGTTGGCCAGTCAGAGAACTGGCGCTGTCACCCTGGGCAACCGGATGGGACACTGCATGGGCCTGCGGATTGGGTACAGTAGGTCCACTGTATCATCTCTGTGAATGTGTTCCTCTAGCTCTCTGGGACATTAAGAGAGCTTTATTAATTTGGATGTTTCTTCTACATTTCTCAACACCTCATCTGTTTTTAGTTAACTGGATTTTGTATATTGGTGTGCGCAGGGTCCAGGAGCAGGAGAACCAGAAGCGGCAGCTGAGCGAGGAGCTGGAGCAGCTGAAGGCGCCTCAGGACAACCGAGAGGCCTCTTGCCAGACGCCTCTACCAGAGGAAGAGGTCAGAGAGGAGAAGGGCAGGCTAGATCATAGGGCAGCAATCTATCGACCTATATTGAATAAATGGCAGCAGCCACTTGCTTACACTATTCCCAGAAAGTCTGTGTTTGAGTATTCACTGTCATGAATCATGATAAGTCTTATCGGGTTGGGAATTCATTCCAATCTAATCATTTACTTGTGTGATGTTGTGTTTATTAACATTGGGTATTGGAGTGATTGCTTGGAGAGCAGTGACTGTACTCCAACAGATGGAGTATCTGGTGGAGGAGCGTAGAGTCCGATGTGGTTGGCATGTGTACTCAAACGGGTCCAATCATATGCGACTGCACACCGACGCACTGCGCCTCACTTTAAATGCACCGACATACTTCAACATTTCCATTACAGCGCCGTTGTTTTAACTACATAATGAGGGAGGGATTTGCATACCGTAACCAAGTTGTACTTTGTAAAATATAGCCGCTCTTACTTTGTCGTGATTTACACAGTACAGCCCCGATTCATGCAAGAACAGATTTGTTAATCAACACATATGTAAGTTTTAATAAGAGGAGTTGATATATGCTCTGATCTTTGCTGTGCTTTAAAAAAATGTTTATATGTATAAAAAAAAATTCCTTTCTAAGTAATTCTATTTGTAGCTGTCTGCTCATCATCTCCAGTTGGTATCAGGCTTTGCGCTCTTTTTTTTTTTACAAGCTTTGCCAGTTTTATTCTTTTTTTTGTTGACATCTTCCTTTTCAGCCTGGTGATGACTTGTACTGGGATGAGGAATTTGACCTTCAAGACCCCCTGAAGAATGAGTTAACGGAGAGGAATTGCAACGAAAATGGCAGGCGAACGGACAGAGACGAGGACGCGGTGCAGAAGTGGACGGTGGTGGACACGGCTGGAGAGGGAGGAGTGAGGGACACGTCCACTCCTCTGTCTGCCCAACCTGGCCATGGTGCAACAGGAGGGGGTCAAGGTGAGTGGACATAATGACCGCCAGCCAACATCTCAACAGTTTTGACTGCTCTTCTATTCTAACTATTAATAAATAATAACATTTTCTCTAGGTACAATCAACTCAAACTACAGCTAATGTTGGCCATAAATATACACATTATTAATTACTGTAAGCGACAATATTTTAGTAATTTTAATATTTCTTACTCTTAGATATCTAGTGTGAAGCCAAAAAGCCAATTTTTTTAGCCTCAGACCAGTTGGTTAAACATTAAGCTGTAACTTGAAGGTCTCACCAATGTTCAGGTTTCCTGGTGTTTACAAAGTGCTTCACAGGGTTAACTCTACAGCTGAAAACGGTTTACAGACTCCGTGTGTGTGTGTGTGTGTGTGTGTGTGTGTGTGTGTGTGTGTGTGTGTGTGTGTGTGTGTGTGTGTGTGTGTGTGTGTGTGTGTGTGTGTGTGTGTGTGTGTGTGTGTGTGTGTGTGTGTGTGTGTGTGTGTGTGTGTGTGTGTGTGTGTGTGTGTGTGTGTGTGTGTGTGTGTGTGTGTGTGTGTGTGTGTGTGTGTGTGTGTGTGTGTGTGTGTGTGTGTGTGTGTGTGTGAATTATCCCCCTGTAATCCATGAGAGTCACAAGGCACTCGGCCACCCTTGAAGTACCAGTACAGGACACACACTCCCTCACTGTGAGGACACACACACTCTGACGCCCTTGGCCGTAGACCCCTGCCTTCTATGGTTGCTGTGGCCCTGGTTTCCTAAAGGTTGTGAGTGAGCGTGTCAACACTGTATGTGATCTCTTTCTCAAAGCCCTTGTATGGCCAGGTGCACAGCCACGAAGTGAGCTCAGTAATCCTCCATTCCTCTGATTGCATGAGCGGCTGGCGGGCAGAGGGAAAGAAAACAAGATCTGGACGTGGTCATTAATGTCACCTTAGCCATGCATAGTCCTTTAACCTCTGCCCCTCCCTCTACTCGATGCCTTGCATCATAGACAGTCGGACCTTTTATAGTGAAAGGTTTGGGTTGCTTTTGGATAGCTATTAATCCCTTTAGATAATGTGGACCATCGTTAGTTTTTATAGAACAGCTTCTTTGTGTGTTTTCCCAATTTAATTTTAATTTGACTCTTTTTACCTTTTTCTCTCTGTTACAGACACTGCAGCCTGCACAGAGCCAGAGGTGAGCTCTCAATCTTTGCAGGTAAATTGAAATGACATGTTTCTGTTGTGTCTGTTTATGTTAACCCCATAACAACATTAATATTTTGGAAAACATTTTATGACTTGTCTTCAAGGATTCCACCAATTTGAATTACTGAAATATTTAACATGCATATTAATTGGAATATTCTACATCCTTTAAAACATAAACTAGATTAATGTATGTATGTGTAGCCCATCAGAGCACATTTAAAGTCCATCTTGATCATCAAAGGCCTCATTTCCAGTGGGATGTTGCTAACTGAAGTTGTTATAACTGTCAGTGAACTAACTAGTCATCTTTAGCATGGTCTATATATATATACACACACACACACACACACAGGACTGTCTCAGAAAATTAGAATATTGTGATAAAGTTTTTTTATTTTCTGTAATGCAATTTAACAAAAACAAAAATGTCATGCATTCTGGATTCATTACAAATCAACTGAAATATTGCAAGCCTTTTATTCTTTTAATATTGCTATGTATGTATGTATGTATGTGCTAGTCTGAATGTGACTTCTAAGTATCTTTCAATCTCTGTTAACCATGTGCCAAACTTATTTAATGATGCTCTCATGTGATTACCAGAAGATGACACTAGTTTGACCTTGTGCCTGTGGCTTAGTGTAATGACTAAGGGTATATGTAAGCAATTCTCTTGATAAGGATTATGATCCTTTTTTATGTCAACAAACAGTTTATTTATATTAAAAATTAAACCAAAGCATCATTATAAATTGAAGCCGTTGATTAAAAAATATAATTTTAATCGAAGGGGTTTCTAAGCTTTGATCTTAACTGGGCGGACATATCGATGTTGCCTTTGGGGAAAATTTGTTTTGACGGGTTTGAACTTGCACCTGCACCAAACATGTGGGTTGTTTATATCCCCACCCTAAACAACTACCACAAATGTGCTCTTGAGCAAGGCATTGGATCTCAGCCTGCTCACATGCCAACAATAGCTTACTGTTGAAAATTGGCAGCTGTCAGGTATGTAACTGTCTGCAGGAAGCATGACTGTACCAAAACAGATGTAACACTTGGCTCACATTGGCTTCATGAATGAATAAAGAGTTTCCATCGGCATGCTTTACTCTTTCTGGGAATATAGTAAAATGTACACTTCCTTAACAATGCATTTGAAGGAAGTAGGAAGCTTTTTAAAGTTATAATCATCGTCAAGGGGGATTAGAAAAGTCTGCAGCCACAATTTAAGTGTCTACTTTTTTCCCAAATTATTTAATTAGTGGATAACCTTGTTAGCTTTCTGATATCTGTCTGTTAGTGTGTGGTGGTCCAATATGGGTCAACTTCTAGGGCCCATCTCTCCTGAGTGGTTGATTCTGGTGAATCACTCTCATATCGGTGAACGTGTAAAGACAAAGGGCTGAGGTCAGAAAGTGAATGATGAGAATATCCTTGAACGCTCCATCAAAAAGGAGGGTTTTAAACCGTCTCTGTCCCTCTTGTGTTATAGCATAGCTTCAGATGAGTAATTTATCACATTATACATGTTTTCTCTTATTCTACAATCTAGTCTTCTGCACTCTCCATCTTTCTGCCATTTGCCTACCAAATGGCTCTTCACATGTCGTCCTGCGCAGCCTCCTCTCAGGCAGCAGTGTTCTTGCTCGTCTCCTTCCTTCTAGAGAATGACGGGGATTAAACGTTCACGTCATACTGTGGTGAAAGGGAAATGACGCTCAGCATTGCTGCAGTTGATATGAAAGTGACGTTTTGCGTTTTAATTCTTATGAAGATGACATTAATTGGGGGTCTTTCCCCCAGTGATGGAACGGATGCTTTGTGCTGTCTATCAGCTGTTAGATCTTTTTTTATCTGACAACGATTTGTTTCTATTGACCGATTGTGTGTGTGTGTGTGTGTGTGTGTGTGTGTGTGTGTGTGTGTGTGTGTGTGTGTGTGTGTGTGTGTGTGTGTGTGTGTGTGTGTGTGTGTGTGTGTGTGTGTGTGTGTGTGTGTGTGTGTGTGTGTGTGTGTGTGTGTGTGTGTGTGTGTGTGTGTGTGTGTGTGTGTGTGTGTGTGTGTGTGTGTGTGTGTGTGTGTGTGTGTGTGTGTGTGTGTGTGTGTGTGTGTGTGTGTGTGTGTGTGTGTGTGTGTGTGTCAGGAGGCAGCAGTGCCATTGAGCACCCACTCACAAGCTGTCAGCATTCGACAGCTAGAGGAGGATGCTCTCTCTGATTTTATCCACTCAGAGAACAGCGGTAAGACCTCTGCCTCTCTCTCTGTGGCTCACACACCATCTTTCTGTTTTAACTTTGTCCTCCCCCAAGTGAGTCATTTCCTGACTCACTCAGTACATTTGCTGTTTAGCAGACTTTACTAAATCTGGCCAAATGAAGCTCAAACTCTACTAAATACCACAGCATGAAGGTTTTTATTCATTTAGTCTTTTTGGTCAAATGTATTGACAGCTTTGTAAAGTCATGTATTTAGTGGGACTTTATTAACCATATATGTCCGTTATTGATTGTTGACATTTGTTGTTGTTCTATTGTCTGACTCTAGGGACTACAGAGTCTCCCTCCTGTGGTCAAACCCAAAATCTGAGCAGGTCATCTGAACAGGACCAAACGGTCTCACTTAGTAACACCCCTCCCACAGCATCCCAGATGGTTCCTCCTAGCAGCACATCACCTGGACGAGATAGCACTATGACGCACACAGAGAGGTGAATCATGATGTGCCCGGTGTATCAAATATGTAGTTATTTATTCATTCGAATTATCGGTCATTTAGAATTTATCGTAAAAAAGAATCATCTCTTCATTTTACAGAAACAATTCAGTTTATTTTGTATAGCCCATAATTACAAATTTACATCAGAGGGCTTTACAGTCTGTACACATAGACATCCCTGACCTTTGACCTCACATTGGATCAGGAAAAACTCTTAAGAAATAGAAATGACCCTTTCACATGGAACCCTTCAGGAGAGCAACAGAGGACCCCTCCAGGATGGACAGAACAACAGATGTCATGTGACCAGAAGGAATCATTAGTCACAAAACATTCAATGAGTGACAGTGTATGAATAGTTGGTAGTAGACATGGACCACGATCCAGACCTCCATGATCCATCAGGCAGATGGAGGTAGAGAGGAGGAGTGGGCGGAGCATCAACAGGGCCATGGCATCAGACCCAGCCAGGTCCAATGGACCCTACGAGACTTGAACAGGAACTTTATCCAAAGACTCACCTGTTCAGTTGGTGCTCTTTGGATTGGCTAAACTCGCCTAAAAGGCACAAAACGGAGGTTTCAATAGTCAGGAAATGTACATTACCACAGAGCCTCAACCCACATCCTGACTTTTGTTCAAAGCAGTATAAACTCTCCCTCCCTGCTAGATGTGAAGTTGACAATACTCGGTTGATGTTGACATTTCCATATGACTTAGTCCACATTTGCTAGTCAAATGGGTGTTTCCCCGCTGTGGGAGGAGTGTATAGGGTAATTAGTATTTCTGCAGCGACGCTTTGCATCGACACAGTCCACCTACAGAGAAAGACGAACGCTGTTCCTCATCGCTCTCCGTTTCATTCTCTGTCGTGTTTCATTACGTAGATGGAAAGTTTCCAATTTACGAATGAAGAATGAGAACCTGGATAGTACTTGACAGTTGACCTTTGATCCTTCACCTGTGTTCAGCACCCAGCCGACCAGTGAGCAGCACCACGGGGGAGAAGAAGAGAAAGAGGGCAAGGTGGACTCGAGCACAGCCGCCATGAGTCGTACTAAGGTTAGTAGCAAAGGGAAGTGTTTCAATGCATCGGGGACGACAACTTCCTGTTCTCTGCAGCTCCCCCTTCCTCTTTTTCAACCCTGTGTCTTTCTTTTTCTTCTCGGACACTTTACCTGTCTTCTAGCTGAGTGACAGTAGGTGTGTTTATAAAGTGTGTGTGTGTGTGGGGGGGGCTCTGTAGGCAGGCTGAGGGTTTGCCTCCCCCACAGACGGGCTGAGAGGGAGTATGTAATATGTAAAAGGAAAAATTCATGGAGGACCAGCAGCCATCATTTACTGCTCAAGCCTCTGACTCAGAGATGGGCTATCTGTTGCCCAATTAGGCAAGTACTAAATGCTTAATATAGCTCATTAGGCTTTGACTAATTATTTTGTAATGGATTCATTTTTTTAATCAAGCGTTGTTGATTTGAAATCTCTTTAAAACGAAACAAAAGGAAGACTCTATCTGAATTTACCAGCGTACACATTTGAGTTTTCATCGGGTTTGATTAACGCTCTTGTGTCTGGAACAATCAGTGTTGACACTGGGTTGCTTTAATGTGTTTTAATGATGTCCAACCTCAGATGATGTTGCAGGGTTTCCATGTCGGAGCCCTGTAGTGATGCCGCCTCCCACAGTTTGGTTTGCATCCTTCTGAGAGATCAGCTGTTTATGGAGTGTCCTCCTCTCTGCTGGACCGGCCTCTCTCTGAGAGAATGGTCTGAGGCAGCCAAGAAAGGCAGGCTTGAAATAAAATGCCGTTTCTCCTTCATAAAAGCAGGAAAGGTTTTCTGACATCAAAGCTTTCAAGACCCAGAATTGAGTTTCTTAACACAATCATTTGGATATATTCAAATATCTTCCATTTACAAGTAAAATTGGGTAATGGGTATTTTCATAGGACTTCTCACCATATTTATATTGGTGGTAGAAAGTATAAACATTGACGTCTCACTATTAATATTTTGAAATGATTCAACATAAAATGGCATAATTTAATACAAATTATGAAAAATTATGTTGCACATCTGACACATTGCTATTTCTAATATTTTTACAAAGACAAATAAATGATGTAAAACATGATTGATGCCACCTTCCATGTTGTCTTGGGACATAATAATAATATGCAGGAATGAACATTTTCTTTCACTGTATTATTTAGGAAAGAATAACAATGTTGTAGGGGATTGGATCATTCAAACTTTTGGAATATACAGTGGGTACGGAAAGTATTCAGACCCCTTTTAAATTGTTCACTTTGTTTCATTGCAGCCATTTGCTGAAATCAAAAAAGTTGATTTTATTTCTCATTAAAGTTCATTCGGCACCCATCTTGATAGATGCAAATCTTAAAAATGAAACTGAAATATCACATGCTGAAATTAATGAGAGAAAAAAGGAACTTTTTTGATTTCAGCAAATGGCTGCAAAGAAACAAAGTGAACAATTTAAAGGGGGCTGAATACTTTCCGTACCCACTGTAGCTATAAGGACATGTAATCGCATAAATATATAATGTGTTTGATTTTATACTAGTTGTGATGCTGGAAAGCGGCAACGGAGGACCAGCCAGTGTTTTGCTCCAGTTTCTTCGGACGTAAAATGACATTACGTCTCCTTTTTAGATGTTGTAGTGAACTATTTAGGCAGCTCTCTCCTATTTGGAGCTGTGTCAAGCCGATATTATGCATTCTCATTACTGTGTGTGTGTGTGTGTGTGTGTGTGTGTGTGTGTGTGTGTGTGTGTGTGTGTGTGTGTGTGTGTGTGTGTGTGTGTGTGTGTGTGTGTGTGTGTGTGTGTGTGTGTGTGTGTGTGTGTGTGTGTGTGTGTGTGTGTGTGTGTGTGTTCCTGAGCACCGTGCCAGTGGTGTTCGGAGAGCACCCCTCACACGCTCCGAGCTGCAGGGCTCTTCATGAAGCAGCACATTATATAAGGAACCAGTCCACTCTTTCTTTTCGACACACTGTAGAGCTCAGTTAGCGTTTCACTGCAACGGGTACGCCATATGAATGTGTGCAAGTCTTTTAATCATTGACCGTTTCTTGTTATGTGGGGCAGAAACAAATGCACTACAAGGCCACCTGTCTTTTTCTCACTCCCTCCCTCTCTCCCTCCCTCCTGGTCCTTCTGTCCATCTCAGAGCCCGAGCCGGGACCAGTCGGCTAACCGATCAGCAGCGGAGGACGGGTGAGTGATCCACTAACTGTTGGCTCAGGAAACCTTTTGAACTCAATATCCAACAGCGGCAATTACTCTTAGATTTGGTTGATTTCCGCTAAGGGAGAGCTTTGGAGAACTGTTTTTCCTTTTCATGCATTACGGTTTTGATTATAATTTTTTTGTGTAAAGATGCATTGTATGCGTGTTCCAGCACGTGTGTGCTACCTGTGTTGGTGGAAGAGGAGGAGAGTACAGCCGAGGTGCCAAAAGTAGCCGTCACCATGGAAGGTAGGAAGAGAAGCTCTGTGTGAAGGAGATGAGGAGACAACTTTATCTTTCTAAGCCACCGGTGTTCTTACGCCTTCTTACATCTACGTGTAACTTTGACCGCCCACTCGCCAACGCTTCCTTCCAGGGACGGAGCGGCTCACCAGCAGCGCAGCGACCAGCCCAACTCTGTCAGGATCGACTGTCACACAGGCAAACCAATCGGGGAGCGGCTTGGGCAGCGTGACCTCTGACCCCAGCCAATCGGAGGACAGTGCAGCCAAAAAGGACTCCGTCCCCGTATCTGGCAAAAATAAGAGGGAACTGGTAAGACATGCTCTTCTCCCGCTGTCCACTATGTTGGATTAATAGTTTTACATTAATATATATATATATATATGGTAGCAGTCACATTTTATCACAATAACCGCTCCATCTATAGCCCCTAAATGGATTGTGTAGGAGGTGGCATATAATAAAAATGATGCTTTATAAAAGTAAAGCAAGCCATCGTTGTGTATTAAAAGATGTACATGTTTGTTTTGATTTATATTGGTTCATAATGCACCATTTGTTTGGTCTGCACTGCCCTTTATTTATTTACAATTTGTTATTATATTCTTCTGGGTTTCAGTCTAAACAAGCTTAGGGTAGATTAAATAAAACCCCAGGATTATCTTGATTTAAGATATCAAGTTTCTGTTTCCTTGTCAGTGATGAGGTGGCAAATAGTCTCATTCCTCTGTCCTGTTGACCTGAAGAGAAATGCTGTCTTTCCAGCTATGTGAGTAAGTGTGTGTGAAATACATGAGAAAGAGGGAGAGTACATAGTCTCATGTTGGCTCCTCTTCAGATGACTCGCAATCAATATCGGACACAGCTTTGAATCTTCACATTTCTGTTGAAGGCGAGTAGAGAGGGAGGAAGTGAAGGTAGCAATATGGTTGAGGGCGACGTGAGTGTGGAGGGATTGGAGTTAAAAGGCAATCGGGAGGGGCAGGATGAGCCGATGGAGGCAGTGAAGTTTGTCTCAAACCTGCAGGAGCAGTCGGGCAGCATGGAGGGCATCAAGGAGCCCAAGGCCCCGGAGGACCAAAGTGAGAGCAGCGTGGCCACTGACGAGGAACGTATGTGTAATGTATATTTGATTTATATAATCTATATTTTATATTTACTAATGTTTTGCTCGCACATTTTAAAATCTAAATGGTGATTGCACAATGTGATTATTGTTTCTAGTTAAGACGTCCGAGAGCTCCGACACTGGTGTCGCCTCCAAAGAGGACAGTAAGAGGCAAGAGCAAACGATCATAACACAACTTTCCATGTGTTTATGTATTAAGACGGTCCCAGTCTTCATTGTCTTCTCTTTATCTGCAGCCTGTCGCCTAATGACAAGGAGATCGAGGTATGTATCCCATTACGTGGCTGTGTTATATCATTAATAATGCTCGCAATTTATAAATCTGTAATATCAGCAGGTTCCCTGTATTCAAATTGAGAATTAATATATTCAGATAGACACAGTAACATTTTATAGTTATTGTGTAACATTTTTTTCTAATTTGGCACCATACTATAAAAAACGTGATGTTTTGATGGGTTATGTGGTGTAACATTGAGGCTCTCTCTGATTGGCTAAAGCTTTGAATTAAACGAGGAAGTGTTAGACATGTGTCTAGTACGGAACGTGTCCAACAGTGAGTGCCAACATTTCTGGAAAAAAATGATAATTTCAGGCGGAGTTCCAGCGTCTGGCTTTGGGCTTCAAGTGCGACATGTTCACCTTGGAGAAGAGACTCCGGCTGGAGGAGAGGTCACGTGACCTGGCTGAGGAAAATGTCCGCAAGGAGGTGTCCAGCTGTCAGGGCTTACTGCAGGTCAGTCTTCATTTGTGTTTAGCTTTCTTTGAATGGAGCACACAATGCTTTTGTGTGCCATGTCTTTTTATTCAGTTCAGTTTTATTTTGTATAGCCTAAAATACTAATTTTCCTCAGGGATTTACAATCTGTACACGTAGACATCCCTGTCCGTGGACCTCACATCGGATCAGGAACAAGTCCATTCTTATGGTCTCATTCTTTTCACTGATTATATTCTGCAGTCATTTTTGACTGAATCTTGCAAGGGATCAGATGTAATATCCTGCTTTGCCTCTTTCCTGTTGTGTTGATGATAACATTTAGATAAATGCCCTCCAGCAATAAGAATCAATGAAAATCCTCATTATTCGTCGTTTTTTCTGTTGGTTCTTCGTTTGTCTCTCTTCAACGCTCTCCTTGTCCTTTCTCTCTTCCGTTGTTTACTCCCAGGCTCTGACTCCTCTGTGTGATGATGACAGCCAGTCAATGGAGATCATCCAGAGGCTCCAGAAGAACCTGGAGATCCTCATCCAGTCCATGGCCAGGGTGTCCAGTCGCTCCGAGATGCTCGGCGCTATTCACCAGGTGGGATAATGTGTTTGTGTTATCAGTAATTTGTTTCCACTGTTCTGTCTGGTCATGTTGATTCTGATCTTAATGGCGTTGTGTGCATGTGACTGTCAGGAGAGTCGTATTGGTAAGGCTGTGGAGGTGATGATCCATCATGTGGAGAACCTGAGGAGGATGTACACCAAGGAGCACGCCGAGCTGCTGGAGCTGCGAGAGGCGCTCATGCAGAACGAGAGGTCGTTTGGATCACAGACGGAAAGAGGTAGTAGAGTGGTGACGTTTAGTTGGCTACTATGTGCACATCCATTATCACATTGTTCTTTTAAAACAAAAAAAAACACATGTACAGTGGTGTCAATGGAAAAAAGACTTTTGAGTTTCATTATTATCATAAAAAATGTATTTATCTTTGTGTGCCGCTTTCGATAACGATAACTAAACTTTTTTCTTTCCAGATGATTTCCGTGGCAAGAAGCAGACAACGCAGTACTACAAGGTCAGTTAGGTTACATATGATCCCAACCGTATGTTCCTGTGTTTTTTATTAAGTTGTTTCTCTTTTTCCTTTCCGCACCTGCAGCAGTCTTCCACCCGGCGGGTCAGCATCGCGGCGATCCCCCGCTCCGGTGGAGCCAACATGCACTTCGACATGGTGAGAACGACTCACGACCTTCAGATCAGCCAAAGTGTGCTTGTTGCACTCGTAATACAAGACAGTTTATTCCAAAGCATGCTTCACTAGAAAGCGAGCAGCCTGTTCGCAGGAATGCAGATTGCTCCATCGGTTGATGGAGAGTTAAAAAATAAAGTTCTCAAAAAGCCGATCCCATTCTTGGGATTGCTTTCAATGCCACCTACACGTGGTGCATGACAATCGTCGGATCATGGTTAAATAGGGCATTTTAAGTTTCATTTCTCCCACAAAATGGAACCAGGTTTTAATGTGTGTTCTGCTTCAGGCATTGTTGTCTCTGTGACTTGTGACTTATTATTTGATTTTCCCTCCACAGACCAAAGCACAAGATGGCTCCGAGGCGGAAACGGAGAGGCTGACCAGGCGCTCCCCGTGGTAGGAGACGATGTGTTTGTGTGGGTTGAATGTGCGTCGAGGTTAAAACAGATTGACTCGATGTGAGGGGGAACATGCACTTAAAGTAAAAGTATTAGGACCGTTTATCTGACCTTTTTTTTTGTTTTGTAAGCACACCAGCATTGTTGATGTGCAGGAAGCGACTGGCTTTGTCTCTTTATTTTTTTTCATGCCCACCGACGCAGTACCATGACAACGAGGGTTATTGTTGTTGTGGCCTTATGTGATAACGATGGTTTCCAGGAATGTGCCGGGGAAGAGCGCCGCACGCCCCCCACTAAAGCGCTTTGTTAGCTCTGCGGCCTGGCTAGACACTGAAGAGCCCTCTCTCGTGATGAAGGGGTAAGGCATGCCAAGAAGAAGGGTCCCACGTCGGCTGCACATGTTTCACTGCGGCCCCAGATGCATAAAGATGGCGGCTTTCTAGCATGACATTGTCCAACGGTGAAGCATTCTGGGAACTTTCTGTCCTCTTTTATTTTTTTGGTCAAGTTTACATTTTTCCAAAACACTTACAAATATTTCAGAGGTTGTGCTCCACTCTTGTTCTTCCTAAAAATCAAGGAAATAGGCGCGCAACAACAGTTTTCTGGGCGTGTCAGATGATTGACCGAGAGCAGTGTCACGTAATGTAGACACATTTTATAGAAATATATGTAATTGCAGTGACTTTTTGAGCAATAATGAAGTTACGGGTGAAACTTAGACTGCTGAAACAAACGCTAAATAAACCTTTTTCTTTTGAGAAACCATTAACGCGATCAAATCACACGGCAGCCATCTTTCCTGCATCTGGTCCCCTCCTCGCATGGGAAAGCATTTACAGAAGCAAACGTGTCTTGACATTTTCATTTTCCATTTAAATTTTTCTCATTGGCATCATGTAGCTTTCAAATGTTTGGACGAGTAGAGAGGATACGATTTGGTTAGCTCAGTCGAAATTGATGCTTCGGCGACGCAACATACTTTTAATGCTCGCCAAATATCTGAAAGGCTGTGAAATTGTTTTGTGGGTTTGTGATATCATATTGGAGCATGCAAGTGGAATTACTGGGCATGAATTCATTTATCGCAGCGATCTCTAAAATATCCGCTTGTATAGCAGAAGAGTGTTAATCGGTGAATATTGTGTTGTCAGCCTGCATGTGCACAGACGGTATCGGTGTGGTTATGCAGCCGTGCTTGTATTTGAATGTGCACCTGAACAGTGTTTGTGAATGCCTGACCCACGCGTGCCCACAGGACGCCCTACAACACCGACTGCCAGTGGCAGGACCGGCCGACGGACAAGCCGGTGGCAGAGAAGAGGAGGTCCAGTCTCAGTGAGCTGGGCTGCAAACTCACCTCCCTCCTATTGCCCCTCAAGACGTTAGTCCAACCAAATGCCCTCCAGCGGCCGGCTGCATAGTGTGAGAGTTCACCATGTGGCTTTCAATCATGTTTTAACGCAGCGTCGTTACTGGGAAGCCCGAGAACCAACGATCTCCTGATCGCCTTGAGATCGGTGTCCGTCGGTGTGACACAGGGTGTTGGAAGCGTCGTGATTGGTGCTCCATGCATGGATCTTAAGTTCTGATTGTCAGGGTGTGGCTAGCGATGCATTTAACTGACTAACTGCTTCACCCTGCTATGTCTTTTGTCATTTACTAACATGCCATCATAACACGTGGACGGTTTTCTCTCTTTTTGTGGGACAGCTGAGTTTTTCTTGTGTGTTCTGAACTGTGCTTTCCTCTTTTCCTCCCTCCACACTGCTCAGGAGTCAGGATGAGCTGTTTATAACGCTGTGAGTGTGGAAGGAGGAGAGTTGCAAGTGCTTGTGGATTCTATCCGTCTAAAAATCCAATCACATGCAATTTGTCCAATATGAGTGTCAATCAAAGGCCAGATGCCGCTTGCAGTGACTCTCCTAATGGCTGTAACGTGATTTGAAGCGGCCCTCCTCCTGTTGACGGACCCCAGGCCAAAATTGCCGACTGCCTTCTCCTTTACCGATCAATGCTCTAATTCACCTCCATGCCCACCGCCCTTAACTGTGCTGCTGGCGGCTTTCTAATCATGCGGGTGTGACTGGTTTCGTTTCTTTAAAACAGTTTGAGACGGGTGGTAAATGTGTCCATTGAGGCCAACTTGCATTAAGCGGCATCTAATTCACTGCCGGCCATCCATTGGTTACCACAAATGACCCAGAGTTTTCTTTTACCTTCCTCGAGTCATTTTTAGTAACTTATTCAGTTTTTTGTCCTGGCCATTTATTTATATATTTCTCCCTTTTTTATCGACGTGGTAACATTTTGTTTCTTTCATTGCTCACCTCCAGTCCGAGCCCCCCCTCCAGCCCCACGGCCACTGACCCCGGAATGGTCCCGTCTCTGCCCCACAGCCTGACCTCTTCCCGGGCCGCTGCGAAGGCACCAGCAGCCAAAGGAGGCCGAGGCGTCTGGCTTTGGTTGGCGATGGTGGTGGTGCTAGCAGGTACTTGTTTGTAGCACTTTTATTTTACTCTTTTAATCGCTCTTTTCACATTCAACTAGAGAGAAGTCCTCTTTATGTGCACAGCTTACGATGCAAGCGTTCACTGTTTTTAAAGGTTTGAGTTTGCCAATGTAATCAATTCTGTGCTCTACATGTTGCAAACATAAGGACACAACTGGTCAGACTCGTCTGGAGACGCGTTTACAATCCGCCTCGTTCTGTGCGTGAGTAAATATCCCTGGTTCACCCGCAGGTCTCTTGGCTCTGCTGGCCAGCCTGGCCATGCAGCCAGCGGTCGATGCGGCCCCTGTCGGGACCGGGGACTCCTGGATGACCATCCAACAGATGCTGTGGCCCTACACGGGGCTCCGGCATAACGGACAGCCCCCCATCTAGCCCTCCCCCCAGAGACCCAGGGGGCATGGTGTCTCTGCAGAAATGATCCGTGCGTGATGAAAGTGTACAACTGCTGGGCGGAGCTACTGGGATCTTTACTGGTGCCTGACGAGTCCGTAAACAAGATGTGTATTGACGGCAGCACAGGCCAAGCCTCAGGGGCTAGTTAACCCTTTGGAGAATGTTATGCATCGCATCATGTTTGCTAAATTAGTCTTTGTGTGTGTGTCTGTGTTTTTAAAAGAAGCAGTTGCGGGCGGTGCAAACCAATGTCCTTTTACAAGCTGCTCAACAGCCTCAACACATTATGACGCAGCCTTGATCATCAGAGCTGGTACAACGTTGACCAATCATGTCGCATCAGAAGAAGGCCCTCGTGGACGATGGCGCTTTAGATACTTTTCATTGACGTGAGGAAATGGGACTGAACGCCTTTTTAATGGAATGTTGCCGAGAATTTTTTATAACTTAAGTCTATGAACACTGGTAATTAAACTTTCATTCTAAGTGTTTAAAAAATGTTGAAGTCTATATTTATGAGTGTGTTAGATTTGAGTGGGGATTTATGAATATATTTTTATTTAAGTTATACTTCTACATTGTTACAGTCTTAACACCAAAGGTTTCTTTTCTCTATTTTTCACTTTACGTTCTTGCTGTGGTTGTCACCGTTTTCAACTTAATTTTGTATGTTCCAAAGAAGATGCTTGGAACTTTGCACAAATAAAGTAGCCTATCCTACAATAGAAGATGTGTGTTCTTATGTGCATCATAAAGTACATTTCAAGTTTCTGGTGTTTGAAATCTTTATTTTGTATTCCGCTTGTATTTCCCCCCCCCCCCCCCCCCCCCAAGTTAATCTCCCACAGGTTATGAGTACATCAGGGGTCTGGTGGCGGAGAGCAGGCTGTGGACGGTATCCACAAACAGATAGTGGGACCGTCTGGTCCTGGCGATGCCTTCAGGGCTCATGTTGTCCTGGAGCATGTGGAGGACGGTGGAGTGAAACTCGACTCCTGGGTAATGATCGGGAGAGAACGCCTCGCTCTCCTCTGTGAGCTCCAGCTTCTGAGTCCTCTGAGCACCGACCCGGTAGAGACTCCACGAGTCTTTAGGCACCGGGGCCGGACCGTGGTGCTCACACACCTGGTAGGGCAGAGGGTCGTTACACATAGGAGGAGTAGAAGGAGAAACGAAGTGAGCTGTGTGTGTGAGCGAGAATACCTGCATGACTACGTGCTCAGCCCCACATTGGCCGTTCCACTTGCTCCATGAGAAGGCGCAGGCAGAGGAGAGGAGGGCCATCTGTTGGTAGGCAGGGTGCTCTGTGAGGGCGTCCTGAGGAGGAGGAGGAGGAGGAGGGAGCCCACGCAGCACATTTAGATCACTGCGAACGAGGGTCTGTTGCATCGTGATGCGCATTGAATCTTTTTCGGTGTGTTCCAACAATCCAGACATGTTACCGACCACCTGCTAAAAGAATATCTTCTCAAATCAGATTTGAGCAATTATTTTTGAGGCACGGTTTTGCACCACTGATTATTTGGTGTCAACAGTTTGAGTTACCATGGTATCGAGCCTGCCTTTTGTGAATCCCCGAGTTGAGAGTAATTACAACTTCTGGAAGGTCTCCCAGGTAAAAAAATATATACATACTAAATATATTTAATTTTAGCATACTTGATATATCAGTGTTATTTTGGAACAACTTATTTTGTACTCAATATATTTAAGATGTTTAAATAGTATTTAACTACTTTATGATGTATATTTATTTGTGCTAAATTGAAACTACATAAAAGTATACTTGGTACAATAACTAGATTACTGTGTATGCATGTGAATAGTTCACTTAAAATTTATTTTATTGTATTTTTAAATATATATATTTATATATATATACCAAAAGTATTTGCACAATAATATAATTTGTTTAATACTTTTTATTTGCTTTAGAACCAAACTAATAACGTTCACATCAACCTCAGTCTAGTTGATCCCCTGTGCGGACGCGCCGGCCACTGGGCTGCAGCCTGGCTCCAACCCAGCCTCTCGTTGGTCTGTTCTGAAAGCGAATGAGTAAAACATGCACACCTTCCCGCAGGTGGCGACGTATTGGTCCGCTCGTTCGCCGACAAAGATGTTGACCCCTGCGTTGAGCATGGCTCTCTGCAGGACGGGGCCGCTCATCCACTTCCCCAAGAGGTGAGCGAGACCCCTCTCCCTCTCCGACTGCAACATACACTGATTATCCTGTGAAGTCCAATGAGACACAAATACATAACGGTCAGGCGACGCCTCTCGATCTCATCCTCTGGCGCATACGGGCAGTGCTGTCCGGTCTCTTGCATGGATGGTGATGCTGAGGTCGACGGGCGCCCCGTTGATGGTGAAGATAGCCGAGTCTTGGCCCAGTGGCCTGAGCTCCCAGCTCTGGAAGGGAAGGTTGGCGTAAGTGTCCTGCATCAGCACAAAGGCGTGGAAGGAGTCCATACTGAAGGAGATTTTGGCCTCCGCCTCCTCGTAACACACGTCGGTGATGCCGTCCATCCTCCACTGCTTCCCTGGATTGAAAGACCCGTGTATACATTACTAGTTTTTAGATACAGAGAGTATCGTATCGCATGTGTCTCTGCATGTCCTACCCGCAGCATCCCAGCGAGCCACTTGGGGAGTTTCCAGGAAGACAACGGAGTCGGGCAGCATCACAGACACCCCGACAGGAGGGCAGGCTTCGCCTTCAGCCAAGTTGGACGTCTCCATGGGGTAGGGGAACACTTGGAGTCCGTTGTCCAACACCTAGAGAAATCAATTGTGTGAGCTCCCCATTCTCTGTTGGGCTCACTGTAAGCAGAAAACCCTGAAGGCCTTTACCTGTCGAAATTCCCAGCCAGCGTTTTTGAGGGGTTGTGGCGGGAGTTCAAACGCGTCATAGTAGAAGACGCCACCTAGCGGGGTGTACTGCATTAGGTCCACCACCTGGATACGGTCACCGCAGTCCGGTGGCGGGGGCTGCTCCGGGGGGGAAGTCGAGTCAGCTGTGGCGAGAAGAAAAGAGAAAAAGAATCATTGGAGACTCTTCTTAATCTACAGACTAGATCTAACAGACTTATATTTAGAAGCGTTATGGCACCGTATCAAAACACCATCACTCTTTTCTAACTGACTAGTGTCCGGCCGGGCATCTCACCGTCTAGCACCGCCACCTGGGTCTCTATCTGGCTCCCTCGGCCTTCCTTAGCACTGGTCCTCATCGACTGGAGACTGGCTGCACTCTGTGAGACACAAAGGGAACTAGAACACACACACACACACATTGGATGTAGTAACCCCTTACCGTACTCTCCTCCAACCCTTCGATGGACTGCACCTTGCCACTGGCAATAGACCTGGGAACAAACGGACGAGGAAAGACGTCGAGATCACGGTTAATATTCATAGTAGTATTTGTGTTCGCAGTGGGAAGAGCACCAGCAGATGAGTACCTGAGGCCGGGTGTGTGTACTCTCAGGGGAGCCATCCTGGCCAGCAGGGACAGGTGGTCGTACCGCGTGTGGAGGATCCGTATAGCGATATTGCTCTGAGACAGCACTTTCGGAAGAATAAAGCTTGGGCCCGCCTCTCCTTGGTTTACATCTTTAAACCTGAATGAATCCGTTGGAAAGAAACAGAAGGCTAAGATACGAAGGTTCCAAATCAAGTGGTCAACTGCAAAGAAAAAGCGAATAAGACAAACCTCACTCTTTCTTGTGTAGCCGCTGTGAACAGAGCCGATTCATTCCTAAACAAACTTGTATTATACTTGAGGTTGGCCCAGAGACAGAGTGTGACGTTGTCATCGTTGACCACAGTCTGCATGTTGTCTGTCTCGGTGTCGATGTTCTTGTTGGCCTCCTGTGACGCGGGAGGCACACAGAAAAGATACTGTTCCAGAAAGCCATCGCAGAATACTAAAAATCAATTTCACAGGAAAAACGATGACCCGTGTACCTTGAGGATCTCCTCAGTGGCGAGGAGGTGTCTGGCGTGGATGAGCTCCAGCAAATTAAGGAGACTCTCCTCATACTTCTGGCCTTCTAGTGGATCTGTAGCATCTCTGAGCAGATCCTCCAGCTTCTCCATCAGCTGTAAGGAACACCATTAATGTATTTCCTGCATTGCCTGTTTTTAGGCAGGAAGTGGTGTTAATTACTGTAGTTCAGTAGGTATAACATATCACTAATCTTGTGGGTGTTTTATAAATAACTGCTCATTAAAACTGGACTTGATCTACTCTCCACTGACTTATCAACTAAGTACATGACATTTACACAGCAACATACTGACCTGTAGATGGATGCTGCTTTGCTCCAGCACGTGTGTGATGTTGACCTCTGGGTCATCTTTACTAAGGCTGATGAGCGTGTTAATATCCCGCTCTACTGTTGGGTCCGGGATACGGCTACTACAACTTATGTATGTCTCCCACTGGACACAAACAACATCACACGTATTAATATCAGCCGAAAATCGTTTTTTATTCGGTCTGAATAGGAACAAAAAATATAATATGTTGTTGGGTTTTGAATGACAAATGTATTGTTGCATTGTCTACTTAGGAAAAACTACGGAAGCCCTGGGAAGCAAGAGGAAAGCGTTCATATTCTCAAACACCTGGGCTTTTTCCACAGCATCCTTTTTCCATTTGAGGACTGCAGTCTGGTTCTCCTCCAGCAGGTGGCGGAGTTCGATCAGCTCGTCTTCTCTGCGCTCCAGGTCCTTTGACAAAAAAACACACCCAAAGCATGCCGCAAAGCCCGTGTGCACTCCTGCATTCCTAGAGGGGACGGATTACCTTTAACTCGAGTCTCTTTCGCTCCTCCTCCTTCCTCTCTCTCTGCAATCTATCCTGCTCATCTTTCTCAGCTTGCAGCTTTGCTTCCTCTAGAAAGCAGAAGTATCATGTGGACATGTATCGGACTTTATTGGCCAAACACGTTACACATAGATGGTATTTGAATATGTGAAACGGCATTACGATAAACATAGACAGAGTAAAATAATAAAACTATATAAATCAAACTATAGTTAAAAATATGTAATAAGAGATCAATCTGGTAAACAGTACTTAAGAACAAGTATATATCCCATAACAGTGAAGTTCAAAACGGATTACTTTACATAATTTTCCTGCAGAGTTAACCAACTTGTGTCCCAGTTTATATGAAAAGAAAGATCAAATAAATCCGGATGACCTTCCTCTCGCAGACGCCTCTCCTCCTCCTCCTCCTGCTGCTTCGCCCTCTGAACTTTGGTCAGTTTACGAGTCTTTGTCTTTGACTTAAAACCAGCAACAAATAAAACATTATTAAGAAACAGTGTTTGATTGTGTCACTTTACTCTACGTGTTGGAAAATGATCAGTTACTAAAGGAAGGATGGTATAGACACAGTGAAGGTGCTGATTATTGTAGGATCAGGTGTTCTACGCCTGGCTGTCTATACTTCCACTCAAATAGCTCGTGCCGGTCATCAGGAGGATGTACTGCTGGGATCCTGAATGTGCTGACTGACATTTGCTCATACCTTTCGTTTCTTGGGCGGCTATCATTCGCATGAGGAAACAGAGAGAGAAAGTTAAAGGTTTTATGACGTGAGCTCCAGACACAGGGGACATATTGGTGTTTATCAAAAAGACGGCTCTCCCTACTGAGGCTGGGTTGGATGAGGCAATGGGCTATTGTCGGTCTAACGCTGCGTGCACACCATCACCCGTTGCGAATTATTATTATTTAGGTAATAAGGTGCGAGAGGCCGGACTTTCACCTCAATAAGGTCCGCTTAAAGGGTGTTGCTAGGCCCGACGTGCAGCGAAGGGCCGGCAAACTCTTGAAAAGTGGTGTACATGTTCGCTCAAAAATGTGAAAATAGAAAACAATAGCTCGTGCCTCTGAACCAGAGTTTAAACCATATGAATATGAGACAGTTTAATGAAAAATATGTGAAGGTTTAATGACAAATAAGGGTAATTAATTCGAGAAACACTTGGTGAAAACTCACCATTATGAAAACGAAAAGCTCCGTAGCGTCCGTAACCATAGAAACGCCCACGCATGCGCTGTTATCTGTTTGTATTTGCGACAAAACGAAGTGACTTACGACGGTACGGCCGAGCACGTCCACGGTAGCCACGGGAAGGACAAAGCCCTGACGTCTCCTCATTGTCACACCGGTTGAGGAAATCCGCCCAACAGAGGACCGCGGGTGAATATGAAAGCACTGTTTGATGTGGTTATTCGTACAGTAGCCTTTGATGAATGTGGCTTGTGTTAAATACTATCTAACTAACTAGCTAGCTGTTGAAGTGCACGCGAGCTAACTTAGCTACTTGCAGGATGGCTTGTTTATGTGTCGCAGCTCTTTAAGGACTCGGGGTCATTCTCTAGTTATCTGTCTTCTTTCTCTCGCGCCCACCACGTGTCTCTGTCTCTGTCTCTGTGTCGTCTCGGTTCACGAGCGTTTCTTCTTCACATTGTCGTTGTAGAAGTGAGGAGGGCCACCTGGTTCCTGGCATGGCAGACCCTCTCAGGGGTCAGGTTATGAGGCTTTACAAAACGGTGAGTGGTTTATCAATCAATCAATCACACTTTTATTACTGACTCGAGGTCCTGATAAATATAATAAAATACATACAAAATCACAAGTAACAAACAAACTACACATGCTTTATAAATAGACAGCTACACCAGTGTCTCCACAGCTGGGACTGGTAGCCACCAAGTGCTGAATTGTATATATGATAAAAACATGATGATCTAATTTTTGGAGTCATCAACGCGGCAGATAAATGTGTACGTTTGATTTCTTAAAAACGCTTTGAATGTATTGACTCCTGCAGCCACAAACATCTCACTTGCACTAGTTCACCTCGGTCTCTTCAACGGTATTCCCATGGCATCATTGTAGGCCACTTGCAGTCACATCTTAGTCACAGACACACTCTGGGTGGTTGTCCCGTCCGGTTCTCCGCCTTTTCAATGCGCTTCTCTCTCCCCCTAACAGCTGCTGTATCTTGGCCGCGAGTACCCACAGGGAGCCGCTTATTTCCGAGGGCGGCTGAAGTCCGCTTTCATGAAGAATAAAGACGTCACCGACCCCGAGAATATCCAGAAGCTGGTGGCCCGCGGAGACTTCGTTATCAAGGAACTGGAGGCTCTGTATTTCCTCAGGAAATATCGAGCCATGAAGAAGAGGTACTACGAGCCCGAAAAATAACGAGACGTACAAAGGGAGTACAGTCACATCAGTAGCACTTCAATGGAAGCAGAGACGGTTTCCCTCACAGGATGAGCCATCATGAGGATGATGATGATGATGATGATGATGATCAAGCTGTTACAGAATGTGCATTGTATTTTTTTTATACCAAACTTGTAACTTAAATGCCAGGGTTTTAGATACTGTATATATTTATATGTTAATATTTCAGGTACCCCTCCAACACATTTCTAAATGTCGGACGCCTAGGCGTGCCCGACTGACTGAACCTTATTGTACAATGTATATTTGGTGTATATATTGTAATTATGCGTTCAGATGTCTTGAGTGAATGTACATGCTGGTCAATGCACTATTGAATGAAACACAAAAACAGTGATGCCTTGTTTCAAAATAAGAAAGAATTACAGCAATTTTCCCCCAACAATTTAACTATTTTACTGTCATTGCTTTTATGGGATAATGAACACAGTTTTCAATATCGCAGAATACCTGAACTTCTATCACTCCATTTGTTCGTTTTAATATGAAAGACATCGATATGAACATGTTAGAAATCCCAAAGTATTAGAACAATTGTGAAATTTAAATAGTTTTAGCTTGAACTTATATCAAGTGTTAGAACAACACAATTGGAAAATATGAAGACCCATGTTGTTATTTTAACTTTTGTCTCAACCGGTTTATTTATTGCAAATGTCCAAAAAGATCAGGACACATCTGATAATAATATAACTAAATTACTGACTTAATCTGGAATACTTTATTTACAGTTGAGATGAGGTAACCAGGAAAAGCCGTCTAGACTGTATGCTGTTTATTTACGGTCCATGTATCTTGAGTTGCTGGGTCACCTATAGACCACCTGCCAAATAACAACAATGCATTTCATCAATGGAGTGAATATCAATTAGCCCAAACAAACTTAATCATCATAAGAACATGGAACTAGTAGTCGGAACCTGCCTCTTTATATAGTAAGGCGGACCAAATTTCCATCCTTTTTTTCCCCTCTTTATTTCTGCTATTTCGTTGACCTCTCCTGTGTAAAACCAGCGATCATGTTACACACATTTCAAGTGAGAACGCTGCCTTTCGTTATGTCCAGCTGAACATCACAGAAAGCCGGGTTAGTGCTGCCAGATTTCTCTCCTCTGTCGCCGGTCAGGTCGAACTGCCCCGTCCGTCTCGTGACCTCGATAAAGGGAAGAGGCCAAAGCAGAGTCAGCAGATTGCTCTGGTTATGAGTGGAGAGCATTTGATAACACTTCAGCACTTACTCGGTCTTTAAAAAACTTGAATAGCTGATATAGAGTTGTGTCTTCTTTCATTAATGTAAGCCTGGACTCCACCTTCTGCTTCCAGCCTCCTGAAAAACACATGGAGAATAAATACATTATTCAACCCCCATTGCACATTAGGTTTATTGGCAAAATATACAATTTCTCAGCTTTTGTAATTTGTTTATTGCAGACAGCTGAGAAATTATGTTTTGCCAATAAACCTAATGTGCAATGGGGGTTGAATAATTTTGATTGCAACTGTATGGGCTACACTAATTCATTCAGAAGAATGTAAACAACAACATGTACTGTGTACCTGTAAGCAGGCTGACTACCAGTCCCACACTGACAGCGACGATGGTGCCAATAGGACTGAAGTAAAGGTAGGACAGAGAGTACCAGCTGTCTGCCAGCGGAGGCCTGGAGGAGGGAGGAAGTGGCACATGATCAAACGATCAGAATTTAGATTAGTACTTTCCTTGAACTCAAAACTAACATGCATCTTACTAACTTGATATATCGAAATATTCTTTTGCTGTCACTTTGCATCCCTATTCATGGCGACCCATATCCAGCTAATAACCAATCACAACACACGTACCCGTCATAGAGGTGGTGTGCCGGGCCTGTGGTGATGGAGGCTGTCTGTGTCGGCAAAGCAGTGGAGGTCCAGTTGAGGCTGCCCGTGGCGGTGAAGTTACAGCCCTCAGTGGTCAGTGACAGAGGTCGGCTCATTTCGTGTGGGGGGGGATATATCTGGGCCCCGATGCCTACCCACAGAGACATCACTAACCCTGACACCAGACCTGACAAAGCCCCCTAGAGGACAATTCAATCACTAAAAATGCAACAAACAACAACAACAAAAAACTCCTTTTTGAAAAAGCTTTTAAAGTTTTAAAGGGATGGAAAGGTAGAAAGTCCCCAAAATATAATAAATATAGCATAATTCATAGAGATGTGCATTTACAAATTAAATTAAGATATTTCAGAGAAAAACAATGGTCAATGTTTTGCTAATGTTATTAATAATTTACTCAAATATACTCATACTTAAGTTTAAAATGTATTAATTATCTAGCAAATACAATGCATTTAATAGATGACAAAAAGGTACTTAGTGAACATTATTGTAAAAAAGTAAACACAAATAGTTCAGTGAGAGAAAAGCGGGCTTACTTTGGAGTTGGCAAATGGACACAGGATACCCAACGTAAACACGCCAAGTAGAGGACCGCCAATGATCCCAAATATACTGACGGTTGCCTGTATAAAAATGCACATATTCAGTGTGTTCCTATAATAAAACATAAACCCCAGATGGAGTCGTCAGCATAAGGAGCGGATCCACTCTACCTGCAAGATCCCTCCCATGAGTGAAGCCAGTCCGGCCATCCCAATGCACAACACCCCGTACAGGAGACCTGCAGCACGGACGCCATTAGGGAAGGATTTGAGATTGTAATCGTTTTTTAACCAACAAACGACTCAAAAGAGAACAATCCACTCACTCAGTCCCTTTGAGGTCCTGGATAGGTTTCTCTCAGACATGTTGCTGTACGGTTTGATCAGGTCCTCCACTGTCACCGCTGCCAGCGCATTGATGCTGGAAGACACTGTGCTGCGGTCGATCAGCCAAAATCACACGCCACGTAGTCAGAGCGGAGCCATCATACAAAAAACCTTGCACACACGTGTGCTAAAATACAACTTCAGTGTTACTTTATTAACCTGAGAGATCCACTGTATGCGGCTGCAACGAACAGTCCAGGGAGGCCAGGATAGTCTCCCAAGATGTCCATCACCAAATATGGCATCAACTGCAGAGGAAGGGGAGACAAATAGAGTCTCACAATGCATTTGTACACACATCTATACATACTGTATATAAATAAACCTGGAAACAGGAAATGGGATCTGATCTCAGTTGATACTTCATGGAATCTCACACACAAGCTCAGAGACAACAAACAAACAGAGAGTAATCCCACAATGTTCCTATGTGTCGACGTGTGTCCTACCTGGTCCGGAGCAGAGACCAGCCCGGCGGTCCACGGGTCACAGTCCTTATAGACTGAGAAGAGGCACATGCCTGCAAACACCGAGCACAGCAAGATGGCACACAGGCCTACCAGGTTGATGTACAGAGATCTGGGGAAATAGGAAGAATCACACACACATGGAGAAGCAGCGCATGCAAGACGGACAAAAACAAATGGGCCGTCCCCCCGTCACGTGTCCCAGTAAATGTCTCTCTCGGTAAATCAGGACTCACAGTCTGGCATGAGTGATGCTCTTGCAGGAGATGTATCTCTGAACCTGGGCCTGGTTGATCCCGTAGATACTGACCCAGATGAATGTCCCCCCAATGGTTATGGTCCAAAATGTGTGCCTCCTCAGAGGGTTTGTGTCAAAGCTATCGTGAAACAGAGACAGGAGGCTTTTTCACCAGCGTTGAATATTTCTGCGCATTGTTTCTGACGTCTGGAGCGACCGTCCAATAGAGACGTCCAAACCTGATATTCTGACGCATACTCACTCCCCAAAGTTGAGTCTCCCTCCTTGTTGTGCGTCTGAAATGACGGGGAGGACTCCACCTTGAACGATTACAGACCTGATGATGACTGACAGGAAGCCTGCAAGCATGACACCAAGCTGGAGGGGGACACATCATGATTATTTAGTTGTTTTTTCCCCCCTAATTTCACCAGTTTGCTGCACTTAAGATATTATACATGGTCAGTATATATTGAGTATGACGCATTGGTCCATGTTGGTGTTTTGAATTAAATCTGGTTGGTAATTGGTCATGACTTGTGGAGGTCAGTGGCTGGCAGTGGTGGCCTACAGCTGCTATGACACATGCACAGTCATGACGGATTAGTACCAACGGTTGTTTTCCCAACCAGAGGCCTACCTGAAACACGTCCGTCCACACCACCGCTCTCAGACCTCCCTGTGACAATGCAGACCACAAACGGGTGTCACACACGTAAACCAATCCATGAATTTAAAGAACAGGAAAAAAGTAGAGAGCCCCGGGTGACGTTGGCGTACCATCGTGCAGTAAAAGGTGCAGACCACGCCTGTGGAGATAATGGCCCCCCACAGATCCATCCCAGTTACTGCAGAGAGAAAAAGGGGGGGGGTTAGACTAACTCAACCAAGCAGCTTGAAGTGCCCTTGTATAGGAATGTTTGAACCAAGCTGCCCAGGGAATGAAACCTCAACATACCTTGGTTTAAAGCAAGAGCTGGGACGTAAATAACTATTCCAGTGTACAGGATCTGTGAGAGAAAGGAGTCGTCTCAGGTGTCTCAGGTTTGAACCCTCGGTGGTCGAAGCCCCGTCTGTGATGCGTGGACTTGTTACTCACCGTCTGAACAATGAAGAGCATGGTTCCCAGCAGACGGGTTGCTCTGCTGAAGCGCAGCTCCAGATACTTGGCAGAGACGTGAAGCAGAGAGGAAAGAAAGGCCTTTATGTAAGGTCAGTGGCAGGGGAGAGACGAGCTGTACGTGTTTGACACAAGACGGTGTGGCCACTACACATACTGTATGATATCTCTATCCACGGAAGATCATGTCTTCCCCCCGGCTCGTTCTACATTCACCCTAACCTGCTGCCCAGAAAATGTCCAGTAATGTGTTTTAAAAAATTAGTAAATAGACATAGAATAAGAACTTCCTGTGCATCAATACCACTCCACCATTCAGCTCTCGCACTTGGATGGTGTCAGAGGAGAAAATGTGTTAATCAGTTCTCTCTCCCAAATGTTTATGAGGGGTAATCTAATCCTGTGAGGTCATAAGGAAAGGTCACAACCATTGTCTTGAGGTAAATGACCAACCGGAAATATCAAATATCCCTCAACTTGCTGGGGGGTGCAGATTGACCGAAGCCTTTTGAACTACACACTTCTGAAGAGATATGGGAACAAGCTCCCTCCTCCACAGACACTGTCCCATGTCACCTTACTAACTTTACCTGGCTCATTTCGACATACTTGCTTGAACCGAGCCACGTCCCCCTCAGACTACAACAAGGATGCTCTCTTTAGCGTGTGACAGTAATTGGGTCACTCTCTATGTGTTTTACAGCTTAAATCAAATATTTGACATATTTCAAAGTTCAAGGAGAGCAAACGTTGATCTAAAAACCAAAGCACACTCACTTCATATGTGCTGGTGATGGCCAGTCTGTAAAATACTGGGAGAAAGATCTCAGATGTGACCACCATCGTCATCATGTAGGAGAGACCATAAAATCCGATACTTGCTCCGTAGCGGTATACCTGGGGATAACGTGCAGGAATATGTTTTTCTATGATTATCGAAGAAAGCGGAGAGTTCATGTCCCATTCATGTCTCGTTGAAAATAACAGGGACACTGCACCTGGAAAAAGAGATAGTTCCCATCCCACTTTAAAAAACTTTACTCAACTGAATCAGACAAGAAATATTTTCTCAATAGAGATGTTTTTATTATTTGTCTCTAGCTTTACCTCGGCGGGGTTGGACAGCACTGTGATGGCTGACATGAAGCTGGCGGTCAGGGACAGGGAGACGGGCAGGGCCGTCAGACTTCGGCCCCCCATCAGGAAGTCCCCCAAGCTTGCCTGGCCCCTGTCCATCCAGGCGAAGTAGACCCCGACGGCGGCGGACACCAGGAGCATGACAACGAACACGGCGTAGTCCGCTGCCACAAAGGAGCCAGCGGCCAGAGAGCCCTCTGACATGTTGGTGGAAGTCAAAAGAAATGAACTTTTAAAGAAAGTTGTTGCAACTGTTCCATCTGTTCTGCACTGGGAGAGAAAAAACGGCTCCTCATACGGATGAATGGAAGTCCTGACACATCACCTTCTCACTCAACACTGAGCCAAGGGCAGGACCACAGACCTGAGAGAGAGAGAGAGAGAGAGAGAGAGAGAGAGAGAGAGAGAGAGAGAGAGAGAGAGAGCATCCCAAGGGGGAGTCAACAGAAGAGAATTGTTCAGCAGACTCCAGACCTGCTACTATTTAATTCAAATATTACAACTTTGTTCGCCCTTTGCCTACAAGTCCTGCAATGTCGAGTCCTCCATATTTGTGATATCAGCTGCCAATGACCACAATTTAAATATTATGTTGTGAACTTGTTATAATAGTCTGCGTCTTTCACATTTACAGTTTGCAAAGTTTACACTTTTTATATTCCGTTTTGGCGCTTACAACAAACATGTTTTCAAGTGGAGTGATTTAAAGACATAAATAAATACAAAATTAAACCAGAAAAATGCTAGATTCTCAATTCCTTGCAATTGGCTGGCGGGCATTCCTAAACTTGCATTTATTACAAGAGCCATAACAAACGATATTCGAAGTGAAATACTGAATAAAGGACTTTAAACAATGTGTTTAACCTTCTTGTTTTCCCCGCTTGGTTCCATGCTCTTACGTTATCTAGCATAAACGAAGCCGTATGCACGTGGGCGTGAAGCCTCAAACGAACGCGGAAGTGAAGGCAGGATTTCGCTCTCGCTTCTCCGCTTTTCTTGAGCCACCACGCGGAGTAAAAAATTCCCAGAATGCATTGTTCATCATGGCGGCGTCCAGTTGTCGGCGTGTGTGTAAACAGTTGTAGTCAACAGTGTACAAACACATTGTAGGTTTCATGAATCGTTTCAAACTTTCGACGACTTCTGGAATATAAATAATCACGAGTCAAAAATGAAGATTAAATCCAAGTCTTCGTATCACAAATCTGAGAACACCTACCGGGTGAGAGTCCAGCAACGCAATGTAGCATGATGCTAACAGAGGCGCAGGAGTACAGTGGGGATTACAACAACTGTGTTTTCACAGTCTATTTAACTGACATGTAGTATGAAAGTTATGACCGAGAACGCTGTGGATTGGTAGTGAATTTTCCTCAGATTGCACAGAATAATATGTCACGGAAAAGATTACAGTTACCCCCATGATTGAAGAGTGGTTGTCTTCCAGGTTTAGCACACATGTAATCCTCCACTTGTATTTTTTTCTTCTTCTTTTTTTCAGTTTCTCACTTTTGCTGAAAGACTTGCCAATGTCAACATTGATGTCATCCATCGTATTGACCGGACTGGAGCTTATGCAGAGGTTGGTACAGTCGGTGTGGCAACATGATGGTTCCTCTCACTTCCAGAGGGACCGTCTCTGAATAACCGCTTGTTTTCTCCTTACGCAGGAAGTAGAAACCTACTTCTCTGAAGGACTAACAAAATGGAAAGACCTGGACTTGACAGAGCATTTCAGTATGTATAAACTAGAGTATAAACCACATCACTTGTAATATTGTCGGGACCAAAAAACTTGTGTGTTTACAGCCGATGTAAAATGAAATCATGCCTTTCCTTTTCACAGCTACCTTTTTGAAAGAGGTTTCCAACCGGAGCCAGTCGTTCAACCTGCTGGTGTTCCACCAGGAGTCGATAGTGGCAAGTCTGAAAACGCACCTGGCCGTCAAGAACAGTTTGGCCTACCAGGCGTTGTTGGAGTAAGTCGCCGTGTTGTTTCCCAGAGGAAGAGGGGTTGTTGTTGTTGTTGTTGTTGTTGTTGTTGTTGTTGTTGAACTACAAGGTGACTTACCCTGTCTGTCCTCCTCCAGCCTGGTGGTGCAGCTGGCCAGAGACCTGCAGACAGACTTCTACCCCCACTTCCCCGACTTCTTCATTCTGATCACCTCACTGCTGGACACCAAGGACACGGGGGTCCTGGAGTGGGCTTTCACCTCTCTCTCCTTCCTCTACAAGTACATGTGGAGGGTCATGGTGAAGGACATGACCAAGATCTACAGGTGGGGAAATACGATAAAGTCGGACTCTGTGGATGCCGTGTAGGTGAACATGGAGGATCCTCCCCGCCCCCCTTTGTTGCACACTCACCTGTTCTTACCTTTCGCCCCCCGCAGTTTAAACAGCACGTTGTTCGAGCACAAGAAAGAGCACATCCGCAACTTTGCAGCAGAGAGCTTCTCTTTTTTGATGAGAAAGGTGAGCTACGTCAACCATGAAGTTGTACACTCCTTTACTTGTCCCATTTTATTGTTTCACCGACGCCTCATTCTTTCGAACAGGTTCCAGATCTCGATGCCCTGCTGAGCCACGTGTTCTCAGACCTGCAGCGGCACCCCGACAAGTCGGCGGGAACAGGCCAGCTGCTGTTTGAAATGTGCAAGGGAGTCCGAAAAATGTTCCACTCCTGCGCTACAAAAGTGAGTTTAATTTCCAAGTGGGCGTCGGCGGGGCGGGGGGAACTTACGGGTGTTTGCTCCGAAGAAATTTGAAGCTTTGTTGTGTGAAAATGCCACTTAATTAAAGACTGAACGAAGCATACGTGTGTAGCAAGAGACACACTAATCCAGAATGTATGCTTCCTCTCCACCTGTCTCGCCAGGCTTTCCCCGTAGCTTTGCGTAAGCTCGGACCCTCGACCAACACGGGAGTGTCTCTGCCGTGGGACACCGTTAAGGAGGCTCTGGATCACATGGCCCAGGCTGCTGCCAATCACGTTGACCGAGAACACTTCCTGGTTCTGTGGGAGTCCTTACAGGTGGGCGAGATGTCCGATCATCAACCGTAATTGCTCCTCTCTCCTCCCTCCATAGGTACCTAATATTTGTGTTGTCCCCATGTACAGGTCAGTGTGGTGGAGGTCTTAGCGATTGTGGAGGGCAAAGGAGAAGAGGCGGAGCCGGCAACCGAGCAGCTGGAGAGGCTGCTTTTCATCCTCCACACCCTGGTGTCCCACAAGAACGGAGCCAAGATCACCAAGCCGGAGGCTGTCTGCCAGGTAACAGGAGAACAGGAATTTGTGAGATTTAAGGTTGAAACAAAAGGTCTTCAACAACATGTCCTTCATCCCCCTTTCAGTCAGTAATGGTCTTTTTTGCTGTATTTTCTCCATCTTCTTTTTCCGGCAGACGGTGTTGAGGCTGATTCAGAGCTCGTCTCTGTCGGCTTCTTGTTCCCGTCTACTCCTCCAGATCACCTCCTCCCTGCTCCTCGGGGAGAACGTCGCCCTGCCAAAAGCACTCATCCAGGAGACGGTTCAAAAGGTGTGTGTTTGGGATACAGGGGGAAGGGGGGAAACTTAGAATCTGTGTGTGGTGGAGGGAATGGAAAGAAGTCAGTGTGATGTGCTTCTCTGACTCTTGTTCACAAGGTGTTCGGCAGCACAGTGGGACAAGATCTCATACTGGAGTTCACCAAGGAGATGTTCACCATGAAGCAATTTGAACAGGTGAGTGGTCATTAGAGTGATATATATATATATATATATATATATATATATATATATATATATATATATATATATATATATACTTATTTAGGCTTACAGGATATGGGCAATTTTCATAAAAATTGCAATAATAAGACTTAGGCAATAATGAGACTATTAGGCAGTACTCTAAAGATACAGAATTGTTTTCTCATATTTTTACAAAAAACAAACACACATAAATCAGACCATCATATTTAATTGAATTCTTATTTCTTTGTGGTTATTTATTGTTAGAATTCTTTTTTTTAAACAATTATAACTTATATATTTGTTTTTTTTATAATTCAATATTATATTTATTCTGACACTGAGATAGATATAAATATACACACAAGCACACACTATTTTTGTTTGTTCTTTTTCCCTTCACCTCTCTCCCTCCCCCAGCTCTTCCTCCCGAGCCTGTTGCGTTTCACAGCCGGCTTGTTTGAGAGCGGCGATCCTGTTTCTCGCCACTGTGGCCTGGACGAGCTGGTCAGTCTGATCCTGGCTAAAGCTCCAACCCCCACAGACGGCTCAATGGCCTTTGAAACCTACCCACTGCTGTTCACCGGCCAGACTACAGGGTGAGATACTGCACCATGCATCAAACATTGTATTTAACTGCGTATCATCTTCCATAACCATATTTTTTGTTCCGGCAGAGTGTTCCCCACTAAAGATGACGGTCCGGCCAGCGACTCGACGTCAGAGCAGCCGGCGGTTCCTGACATGGTGCTGTCGCTGATCCACCTCCCCGGGGATCAGAACCAGTCCATCACCGACCTCTCGCTGCCTTGGGCTGCCCTGGTGCTTCTGCCGCACCTCAGGTAACACAACACACACACACATACACAAAGTATGTATACACACACTAATCTTCCTCACTTCCATCCTCATACACTCTCTTCTATGCAGGCTTTGCAGAAAGGTCCCACCAAGGTATTATATTTATGATTCTGATATTGTAATTCCATTTTTTCATTTTTCAGGCCCATCGCTCCAGCTAGTGTTGTTCCAGCTGTGACCGCTTTCTTAAACCACATCTTGTGTGAGATTGAGGAAGAGAAACTGGGAAAAGGTTTGTAATTTATTTTTAATATTCAGTGTTTGAAGTGTGAAAATCCACTAAAAGTGATGTGTGGTTTATTAGGGTTGAATAGACGAGACCAAAGCATTTGATAGTTGATTAATCTTAGTAGTACGTTTTAAGAACTTGACGGACACTTGGTTGTGTTTGATATTTTAGCCACTAAATTATGATTTTTAATCAATAATGCAAAATAATAATTTGCAGTCCCGAAATAATGAGGTCACAAACTGTTTTTAAATGGAACAATCAAGCCAGTGCATGCCAGCTGAGGTTCTTTGACTCGAGGTCACAGAGTTGTCTAAACAGTATTATCATCAACAGTGTTTAAGGAACGTTTTGATTCCCACAAATAAGTTAAATCTCTTCCTCTTTGAAGTTTACCATTAAAAATGAATGAGATTTGAATCCCATGTAAAGTTGTGCTGTTCCTGGGACTGACTTGAAGCCCCTCTGTCCCGTCCCCAGCTGGTCTGTTTGTGGCGGCTCAGGCCATGAGCTGCCTCCTCACCCTGGACGGCTCGGCCCAGCTCCTCTCACTGGTCCCGGTGGACAAGATCAACTCGATCCTACAGTAAGTACTGTGTGTGTGTGTGCTTTAATAATTCATGTGTCAGTTCATCAAAAGATTGCTAACAATAGGATGAAAGGGTTTGACTCTCTTCCATTGCGCTTACAGGAAGTTCCCCTCGGACCTGTCTGCCCTGTTGCTCGGAGACCTGTACTACACTCGCCTGTCGCTCAGCGGCGTTTCAGAGCACCTGTCCCACAATGCACTGCTGGAGCTCCACCAGATGCTGCACTCCAACCTCTCCTCCAACATCCCCAAGGTACGTCTGCAGTCACAGCAGCGGGGGCTCGAAGAACTCAAAGTACCTTCACCGGCAAGCTGTCGGAGAATATCCGAGGACAGACGTGAACACGTCGATGTATCCATCACCGCTGAATTCTTTTCTTCTCCAGATTCGCCTGCTGACTCTGCGGATTCTCTCTCACTTTGAGGCGGAGCTCCCTCCGCAGGCCGAGGTACGATCGTCAGTCAAGATACTCGTGAAAAATGCCATGAGATATTATACAACGATGAGCTCACGTGTCTGCCCCTCCTGTCCAGGGCGAGGAGAGCGTGGAGGTGCAGCCGGTGTTCGCGCTGTGCCTGCAGGCGGAGCTGGTGCCGGCCTCGGTGCAGGACTACCGGGACAAGCTGCTCCACCTCCGGAAGCTGCGGTACGACCTGGTGCAGCGCAGCCTGCCTCAGGGGCCCCCTGGCACCTTCCAGCAGGTACAGAGGACCCACTCCCGGTGTCTCTTCTTTCTTTTTATGCGTTGGGGAAATAGCCACACCGTGGTGTTGGATCATTTATTCCTGTGCCTGGAATTTTATACATACTTTATTGATGATAATGCACAGTATGATATACAGGGATCAAAGAACAAGTATTTTCATTTGTTGTGTATGTGTCAATCAGTTTACAATTGTAAAGAAGAAAAACAAGAAAGAAAATAAAAGTAAATAAATAAATAAAAGATGCAAAAAAGAGCAAAGGCAAAATAACATTAAGTTATAATAATAATAATTAATAATAAAACAGAGACGTGACTGGAATTTTCTATGCAAATGTGAAAAGGCTGTTAATTTTCCTTCAGGTGCCTCTGCGATACCTCATCGCAATGCTGTTCGTCAACTTCAAGCCCCTGTGGGAGGCGGTCCTCGAACTCCTCGTGTGAGTATCATAGAATCTGAAATGACACGCATTCGGTGTTTAGATTCATTTAGTCAGAACCTTTCTAAACATGTAGGGTTTATTAATGCACAGACTACTCTAACAGGCCGTACAGGTAGAACTTCTCTCTTTCATGAATATATGTGAACATAATTTATTGAGCATAAATAAATGTCATTCTTCACAGGACCCATGCCAGGGGGATGGACAACAAGGACTTCTGGAGGGTCTACCATGAACATCTGGAAATGGTGGCAGGGATAGCTGGTAAGGCTTCGTACACTCATGAGTATAATCCTCCAGCTGTTGGGTGGTGGGACCTCCACTATGGAGGACTTTAAATGTCTTATACGTCTTATGTATAAATGCATGAAGGAATACACAAATAAATGCTTGAATAAATGTATAAATACAGAAATAAATAAATGCTTAAACAAATAAATGTATAATCAAATAAATGATACAGGAATAAATGATTATAAGTTATACCTAAACAGGACATCATTAAATATGTCTATTTCTGTATTTAATTTAATTACGTCTATTTATGCGTCCACACATATTTCTTTCTCGTATTGGAGCAAGACAGAAGCAACCCATCCCGAGCTCGTGGACCTGTAGACGAAAGGCGTTTATTATGCGTTCTTGTCTGTACTTCTGGGACAGAAAAAATTCAATCTTACGCTCTCTGCATGTCACAGAAAAAGAATTACAGGAGAGCGACGAGGACTATGATGACGACGAAGAGGAGGCCGGTCTCGAGGGCGAGCCGGGCTGCGATGTCATTGAGAGCGGGGACATGGGGGTGCTGTTCCTGGAGCGGCTGAAGTTGACCTCCGTCCCCAACGACAGGACGGACTTCCCCAACTTCCGCAGCCTGCTGTGGCGCTGCATGACCCAGTTTCCCGACCGAGTGGAACCGCGCAGCCGGGAACTTAGTCCGCTGCTGCTGAGGTTCATCCAGTGAGTGTTTGCTTCGTGAAACGGGTGTTTTGAGGAAATCATTGCTCAATATTTTAGTAACGAGTATCTGGCACTGATGGTTTTTGTTTGTTTGTTGTCAGGAATGAGTTTTACCGCACCGACATGCTGGTGGCCCCCACCCAGGACTTGAGGAAGGGGAATGACGCCGACCTCGAGGAGTCTGGGGTGTCGATGGAGGAAGACGAGGAGAGGGAGGATGACGAGCAGGAGGCCGAGGAGGGAGGCAGACAGCAGAAGAAGGCTCCTCCCAAGAGAGCCACTGCCAAGTAAGACCTCATAATAGGCGTCATTAATTATTACACAAACTACACAACAACTTTTAAGCCAGGTTTCCTGTTTTGATAAATATTATTTTATACGGATGACAACAAAAAAGTGAACATCAGCAGGGCTCCTTTGGTTGTATTTCATGTTCACCTGTACCTGTGTTATATACTATTGTGAGTTTACCTGAACTTTGTGTTTTTTATCTTCTCCAGACATCTGATCTGCCATCTGAAGGTGTTCGCCAAATTCACCAACCCTCGCTATCTGTACATGGAGAGCAGCCTCAGTGAGCTGTATAACCAGGTAACCCTAGCGCATCTCAAAACTATGCCCCCATTGGAGCTGACTGACACCGCCACCCTAAATACCCTAATTTAGCTCTGAGTATGATCTTTTGAGTCTGAAGGGCCTCCATCATGCCTGATACGTGTGTATCTGTGTCCAGTTGCTCTGCCATCAGGACCAGCAGATCCAGCGAGTGGCTCTGGAATGCGTCCTCACATACAAAGACTCCAACATCGTACCGTACAAGTAAGAAAACCACCGTGTCCGCCTGAAGAGACGGACAGGAACGCAAATATACAGTAATTCGGCTCTCGAAGCAACAATCTCCCTTTTCTTTGCGCTCCTCAATGAGGTCGTTGTGAGCGTCGTCGATAGGAATCAGAGCCCTCGGAGGAATGTTAACTTCATGCCGTTTGTTGTCACGCTATCCGTCTCCTGGACCTCCAGGCAGCCGACCTGCAGACAGATGTGTAGTTCCGAGGAAGTTTAGCGTTACAGTTGATTGTGTGTGGCTCGTTGTTCAGGATGACGGCCGTTAATAGACCTTATGATTCCCTTTTTGAGGTATGCTGTTTGTAATCCATATCTTATTAATTGGTTATGAAATACTACATTATGGGCAATTATGATTTTATTTTATTTATATCCCAAAATCTGAGTGTCTATCTTGCAAATAAGTCTTTGTTTAAGATGTTAACCCAAAACTAGCTGCAGGGGCGATGTCCTCTGACCTTTTTTGTTTGTGTGTGTGTCTACAGGGAGAATCTCGAGAGGCTACTCGATGACAAACACTTCAAAGAGGAGATTGTCCATTTCAACATTACTGAGGAGACAGGAGTGATTGATGCGTCACACAGAGTCAAACTCATCCCGTTGCTCATGAGGTACGTACACTTGTGTGTGTTTGGCAGTGATTTTTCATTTGTGTTTTGTTTTCTTCCATTTATAGGAATAATTTGACATGTTGGGAATATGAGAGGAATGATTGCGCTCATGTCTGTACAGCTTAGCATAAGGACAGGAAACGGCAAGCCTGGTCCAATAAGACACTGCTCAAAATTTATTTTTTTATTTAACTATAAAATGGCCCAAGATGCATTATGGGAACAGAAGACATGTTCATTCACAAGTGATTTCAATTACTTTACCCACAAAAGCTATAGAGGCCATTCTCATTATTGTCGTCTTTTTCTGATAAATAATGCCCCATGGCTTTGTTCGAAGTCACCAACACGTTGACTTAATAATAATAATAATAATTATGTATACTTTATTGATCCCACAATGGGGAAATTTGTGTCTGCATTTGACCCATCCTTCGTTATGAAGGAGCAGTGGGCTGCAGTGAAGCACCGCGCCCGGGGAGCAGCTGGGGGGTTCAGTGTCTTGCTCAATGACACTTCGGGCTGCAACTAATGGGGAGAGCGGGGATCGAACCTGCTACCTTGCGGTTACGGAACGACCACTCTCCCCACTGAGCTAAACCCTCCCCAAATGTTCCCTTCACCGGCTTTGTGCTCGCTGTTTATTACCCAGGATCCTGTTCGGCCGTCTGCGGAGCAAAGCAGGCAGTAAGTTCCAGGGGAAGGCGAGCGCCGCCACCCGGTCCTCCATTATCCTGCGCTTTCTGGCAGGATGCCAACCCGAGGAGCTGGGAATATTTATCGACCTGCTGCTGGAGCCCATCCGCAAACACAGTGAAGGTAGGACACGTCTGTGGTGGGAAATGAAAGATGTTCTCAGTCATATTGTTTTTACCACAGACACAAACAAACTCATATACATATATATAATGTTTTTTAATATATATATATATATAATTATAATATATAATTTTTTTATATATATTATTTTTGTTGATATTTTTATCTATGAATATTATTTTATTTATTTATATATATTTATTTATATATTTATTATTATATTTATTGTTTCAACCCTAATCAATGTACATTTTAATTTTGTATTTGAATTTATGCTCAAACGTGTAGTTAATCCCCATTAAAAGATAGTTAGCAACATTGTTTTTTATATTTAATCAATACAGTAACTTTTAAAGATGGGAGGTTTTACCTGGTTATTGCGTCATCATCTACTTTATTTTTAGCCTTTTCCGAAGTCCCCCGTCAACGTGTTTTGTCCTCAGGTTCGTGCCTGGCGGCAGTGGAGAAAGCCGTGGCGGAGACAGACGTGGGGGCCGTCCTGCCACTGGGTCGGCAGCACAGTCTGCTGAACATCATCAATGTGGTGATCCAGAAACTGGGCCACCTCATCCACATCTACCTGCCCAAGGTGCTGCAGATCCTGCTGTGCGTCACCGCCTCCGTGTCTGTCGTCCTGGAAAAGAGGGACCAGGTAACCAGGATACTGTCAATATCTAAACATTCCTGAATTATTTATTTATATGTTATGAATTACTTGGACAACTTGAGGGTATTTCAAGACTAGCAAATTAAATGCAACACTTTTAACAGCCGTATCAAAATCCCCTGCGTTTGGAGACGCAAACTGCAAAGAAACCGGCGTGCCCTTGTTTCTCAGAGTTGATCTTCCCCTGTTGTCTGCAGCTGCGCCCAGGTTGCATCGCTCCTCTGAAGAACCTGAGGCGACTCGGCATCCTGAGGATCCAAGACTTTTTTGACGGCTTCGACTCCTACAATTTCAGTGCGGACGAGCTGGATGCCGTCTTTCAGGCCGTGGTCTGGCCTCAGGTACATTTAGCAAACAAGTCTATTTTAGCAACAACGATATATATATATATATATTTTTTACGTTTTCATTTTTTTAGCTCAGTTTTCTTTCATCAATAAATGTGTGGTTTACATTTCTGTTTGTGCAGGTGTGTCGTCTCCCGACAGAGAGCCCTTACTCCCCGACCCCTCTGCTGAAACTAATCCACGTTTGGTGCAAAAATGCAAGGTTTGCGTTTTCTTCTCCTCTATCAACCACAACACCTTTCTCAGAGTGAGAATGAGTTTAAGAAGGTACAAATATGTTCTTTTGTCCGTCTCAGGTACTTCCCCCTCTTGGCCAAGCAGAGACCGAACCAGCCGGAGTGCGATGTCCTCCTGAACGTCTTCGCCATCCTCTCAGCCAAGAAAGCTTCCACGGTGACCATCGGAGTGGTAATGGACATCGCTGAGTTCCTCGCGACCGCTGAAGACTTCGTACCCTCGGAGGCTGAGACGGAGCTGAGCATCACCGGCTGCGTGTTCCCACAGCCTAAAGAGGGCTCGCTTGTCACTGCCGGTTAGCAGAATCCGCCTTAAATATATCTTTGAATTCCACTATCTGGCTACTTGTCACTGCTGGATGAAGCTAACTGTTTGTTTGTGTTTGTGTCCTCCAGACTCGCTACACCAGGGCTCCAGTGTGCTGCTGCCTCACATCTCCACCCTGCTGCAGTACCTCAGCGGAGTAGTGCGCAACACAGACCGACTCAAGAAGAAGAAGTTCAGGGTTCAGGTGGCAAAAGAGCTCAACATCCTCTCCAAGTAAGGGTTTCTTCTGGAAGTGAACACAGTGTCGTTTTTCAGTTTTACTGTGTGTAAGGTGCATCACTTAAAAATCTTCTACATGCAGTCATCTCATCGAACTCGTTCTTTTTTTCTTCTTCTTTTTCTCCATCAGGGTCAGTCGGTTTGTGAGCGACAAGGAACAGAGCTCGGTGCTCATCACCTTGCTGCTGCCCTACCTCCAGAAAGGCTTCAACCCTCAAGTAAGACTTCCCTTTTTTTCCCCCTGAAGTGTTATTTGGGAGTTTTTCCTGGTCCGATGTGAGGTTTTGGGGCAGAGATGTCTATGTGTACAGATTGTAAAGCACTCCGAGACAAATTTGTAATTTGTCAAACTGGGCTATACAAATAAACTGAATTGAATTGAATTAAAATAACTGTGGACAGAAAGCTTAAATAACATTGATTTCTGCCTTGAACGGGCCTCCAAGGCTGTGTGTACCACCTCCAACCACCTCTATCTAGTCATTGAGTTAAGTTATGAAGAGTTGAGGTCCGGGTCAGAACCATGGTCACAGATCTAGGTCTTAAATCAGTGATGGAGTTGGGACTTCACCAGAATCAGAACCTTTTATTGCCATTTATGTTTTCACATACAAGGAATGTGTCATGGCGGGTGTTGCGATATTGACATTAACAACAACCAACAACGATCAACACAGACGAGAATTAAGAATATAAATATAAAAACATATATAAGATAAAGTGCACAGACGGGCAGTTTTTCAGAATCTTTTAAGTGTATTTCAAGTGAAGAGTTGTGTGTATTTAAGTAGTGTGCTGGGGAGTGACCGGAAGGAAGTTGTCCTGGGGATGACCGAGTCAGTCACTTGCAGGCGTCGTGCCTTGGATGCTCAACTCGGAAGTTCTTTGAAATAGGATGTAAATCTTCATGCTGCACACAAATGACCTTTCGCCGTGTGTTTGTTTCAGGAGACAGAAATCGACATCCTGGCCACGGTGCAGAACCTGCTGCGACAGTGCGTGCAGCCGTCCGTCTTCCTGCGGCCGCTCGGCAAACTCTTTGCCATCATTCACCAGAAGCTGCCCAGGCAGGCCCTCACCAACGTGTTCCAGGTACAGCAGAGAACCGAGAGGATCAGGAGCGCATAGGGGGGGAATTTAAACTGAAAACGGGTCAGATATTATGAAGCTGAGAATTGCTTTTCTGAAAAAGATAGCGTCTCAAACTGTTTGAATAATAAATATCTAGCGTTTAATTTAAAGTCTTGGATCATCGTAGGTCAAGTGTCTCTTTTGAGGTCACGCCTGTGTTTCTGAATCGTCCTCCCTCTCAATCTGCTTTCAGACTCTGTCGGATCTGGAGCCTTCCCTTTCCTACATCACGGATTTAGCCTCAAAGGTAAGCTTGTTTATTACATTCGCACATTGTGACCAGTGAGAAAAACAACTCATTGTTTTCCCGCTCGTCGTCTTCAGCTCAACGCGTTCGACAGTCGCCACTTGGACGAGGTCCACTTTGACGTGCGGCTGGCGGCTTTCCAAGACGCCTCCATGCGGGTCAAGGGCATGACGACCCTGGACATGGACTACATCTACGTCATCATGCACAACTGCTTTCACACCTTTGAGGTAAGCGGATGTGTGTCCCGCGTGTGCTCGTCTGAGTGAATCCCACTTGGCTACTTCTACAGCGTCGATCATGTTCTCCCCTCCTCTCTCGCTCTCCAGATGGGAGACATGTCGCTGGGAGACAACGCCACCTTGTGTCTGTCGGCCGTGATCACCCAGCTGGCGGCGGTCGGCGCTGGAGAGCAGCTCTACAAGGACGTTGTGCAACACACCATCCTGGACGCTGTGCACAAGGGCCTGCGCAGCACGACTGATGTAGGAGCTCGCTCCTCTCCTCACAGCTGTATCGAGAGCTATGCTCTAAATATTAACCCCTCCCCCTCCCCAACCCCTTCCCTCTCCTAGACTGTGCAGCATGAATACACCACCGTGCTGGCCTGCTTGGTGAAGACCTTTCCCTCCAGGAAAGAGTTCCGAGACCTGGTACAGCTCACCGACTACAACGACGCCGAGTCCGACTTCTTTGAGCACATGAAGCACATCCAGGTAAGGGAGAAGCCCTCGGTACGCCTTCCTTTAATTTTGACCTGACTGTTACGCGCCAACTGATAGTTTTTACCGTCCCTGTTGTAGATCCACCGTCGTGGGCGTGCCCTGAGGAAGCTGGCCAAGCAGCTGACCGAGGGCCAGGTGGCCATGACGCCTCGTTCACTGCAGAATTACATCATGCCGTACGCCATGACCGCCCTGCTGGACGAGAAGATGCTGAAGGTGACTCGGGCGTTCATTCGAACTTTGCGCATGTTCTGTTTTATTTGTCCGTGTGTCTGATTCTCTCTCCTCCCCCCGCAGTATGAGAGCATGATATCGGCATCGGTGGAGATTGTGGGCGCTGTGTGCCGCAAGCTGACCTGGTCCAAGTACCTCTACTACCTCAAACACTATGTCCATGTCCTGCAGACGGGGCAGGCCGAGCAGAAACTGGCTGTTAGGTAGACTCTTTTAAACATTTTTTTACTTACTGTTTTTTAAACCATTGCATTGCTTTTCATTGACCTTTTACATTTAACATGATTTATTGAGGCATTTTGTTAACTCTCTACTCCCCCCCACCCCATCCTTTTTCTTTTCAAAACCCAGTTTGCTAATCACAGTCCTGGAGGCTTTCCATTTTGACCATCAAACCCTCAGCAGAGAAATGGAAGCAGCCAAGGCCAGAGAGAGTGAGTGACTATTTCAAGATGTATAGCTATAAACTCGGACTGTTTCAAAACAAATACAGAGCTGGAGAAATGTTATGCCAGGAAGTGTTAAATGATAAATACTTGTGTAGCACTTTTCTTATCTTCTGACCACTAAAAGAGTTTTTAACATGACATCATTCACCCATTCACACACTGATGGGAGGAGCTACGGTTCCACCTGCACATCAGGAGTAACTAACATTCACACACTGTAGGCACAGCTACAGGAGCAATTTTGGGGTTACGTGTCTCGCCCAAGGACACATCGACAGCTATCGGAGCTGGGGATCGAACCGCCGATCCTCTGATCAAAGGAGGACCCTGCTCACCACTGAGACACCGTTTCCTATTAATTAAACAAAAGATCCTGAATGAAACTACATGTCTTTGTCAAGGTGGGAGAGTTGAAGTCAACGCCGAGGACGAGGACCAAGCTGCAGCCGGCGAATCGGACGCCAGCGACGACGAGGAAGCGATGGAGGTCGACGGTAAGACCGCTCCGGCCGACGTCCCCATGGAAACGGACACCGCAAGCAGAGAAGAGCCCGTCGACTCGAAAGAAGGAGCCACCTCCGAAACCAAGACGCCGGCGGGTCCAAAGCCCTTCGTGGTATCCAGCGGGCTGCCGCAGAGCACGGAGGAGCTGGAGTCTCTGATCCGCGCCATCCACCAGACCGTCACCAACAGCGTGCTGCCGCGCCTGCACAAGTGTCTCACTGCAAAGGTAGGATGCAGCCACGCACATGGCAGCTTAGTCTGTGTGTGAAGGCTCTAAACGGCAATAAAATAGTGGACGTGTCTTTTTTAATTTCTTTTAGATAAAGCGTGACGATGAGCACAAGTCGGTGAAGTCGAAGGATGTGAAGGAGGAGGAGGTGGCAAGGATACCGATCGGCTTCGCCATGGTCAAAATGATGCAGACTCTGCCTCCTGACATCATGGAGGTCCACTTGCCTGGGTATGCAGATGTGTATAGTTTGTGTGTTTGTGATATGTGTAATTTGTCTTTCTGTTGGTAAATATTTGTGTCTGTTGTCCAGGATCCTGATGAAGGTGTGCGTGGTGCTGAGGAACCGCTTCCAGGAGGTCCGCGACGTGGCGAGGGGAACTCTGGTGAAGATCATCGAGACTCTGGGCTACAGGTACCTGCAGTACCTGCTCAAAGAGATGCAGGGGGTCCTGGTCAAGGGCTACCAGGTAGGAGCGCACACGGGGACACGGCCATGACGGCATGTCACAAGTGTCCCTGCAAGTCCTCATCGATCTATTTGCGATCCCTTCTACCAGGTCCACGTGCTAACCTTCACAGTGCACCAGCTGCTGTCGGTCCTCACTCCAACCCTGAAGAGTGGTGACCTGGACCCATGCATGAACATGCTAATCGAAGTAAGAACGCTTCACTCCACAAGGACGTCATTATGTCGGATCGTAGAGATGGCTGAGCAGTTATTCGGTTCAAATCGTTTTGGTCAAAATGTTATTCAAATGTATTTTGGGATGTTTAATCAAACTTCCCCGCTGGTCAGATCTTCAACAACGAGCTGTTTGGGCCCGTGGCCGAGGAGAAGGAGGTGAAGGGGATCGTCTCCAAGCTGATGGAGGCTCGGCACAGCAAGAGCATGGACTCCTACGAGCTGCTGGCCCGCTTTTGCAGCAAGGACAGCGTAACCAAGTTCCTATTGCCACTGAAGGAGGTGAGCTTTTTAAAAGACACGCGTATAAGAATCTATATTTGTGTTTAAATTTGCATGCATTGAGAGTCTTTTTTAAAACCAAAACATAAAGCATATCATTTAACTTTCAGCTCCTGGAGAACTCCTTTAGTCTGAAGGTGTGTAACAGGGTGGGGGCTGTGCTGAGGCGGCTGGTCCTGGGTCTGCTCGTCAACGACGGCATGACTTCTCAAGACATCTTGCTGCTGTGCCACAGCCTGGTCAGCCAAAGTCTGCCGCTGCTTACAAAGAAAGACCGGTACACACACACAAGCTCACATACAAGCTCACTTTAATTTACAGTACATCACGTAAATGCTTCTATCCACCTGCACATGTATGACACTGTTTCTGTGTGTGTGTGCGTGTGTGTGTGTAGAGAGAAGGCCTCAGCTAAGCCCCCCCCAGACTCCAGACTGCCCCCTCCCAGCTGCCTGCTCCTGCTTCCGACTCCAAAGAGAGGCGGTCAGAGAGCTCCGGTCAGCAGCCGATCCAACATGTACATCCTCGTGGACGCCGGCCTCAAGGTGCACATTGGGAAAATACTCCCGAGCTCCGTTTCAATAACGTAATGGGTTTGTTTTGGTCCTCTGAAGTGTTAACCATCACGTGTGTCCGCCTGTCTTCTCAGCTGCTCCACCTGAGTCTAAAGAAATCCAAAGTGACGTCGTCCGACGCCTCGGCTCTGGAGATGCTGGATCCTTTCGTACCGCTGCTCATCGACTGCCTCAACTCCATGCACGTCAAGGTACTCGCGGTTCATGGTTACTTTGATCCCCTCCTAACTTTGAGTATCGGTCATTCGGGCCCATTCCCATATCTGAGATCGTGACTTGTACCGTCTCCGCTCTCCTGCTCCCTCTTCCCCCGTCTCTCCGCCCTCCCAGGTGATCACTGAGGCCCTGGTGGCGTTCACGTGGCTGTTTAAGTTCCCTCTGCCCGCGGTGCAACAGAATGCCAACCAGCTGACCATGCAGCTCTTTATCCTGCTAAAAGATTACTCTAAGGCCGGAGCCGCCCGCGGGGAGAACTTCAGCCTCGTCCAGAACTGCTTCAAGGTACCAGAAATAACAAATACACACATACACACACACACGGGCCAGACCGTCTGTCAGTTTAAGGAACACTACCTTTTTTTAGTTTTGAAGCTAAAGCATAACAACGTAGTTCAGGTCATGAAGCTCTCTGACATTGTTTTGATTTGCGTGTGTGAATTCTGAAAAGTTCGGAAGAAACTGCTTCATGTTGACTCTGTTTGTCTCTCAGGCCATCACCATGCTGGTGAAGAACGTCAAACACAACCAGATTTCAGAGACACAACTACAAGTGCTGCTGGGATATGCCGAGGAAGACATCTACGACCAGTCTCGCCAGGCCACGGCCTTCGGCCTGCTGAAGGTAGCCGGTCAGATTGTGTTCTGTGCAAAAAGCTTCCGGACAAATCCTCCCTGGATTTACGCCCCCCTGAGCCATGTATTCATACGGGTATCTGATGTTGTCTCTGCCCCCTTCAGGCCATTCTGTCCAGGAAGCTCATCGTTCCAGAGATGGAGGAGGTGATGAAGAAAGTTGCCACGCTTTCCATAAACGGCAGCAACAACATGATCAGAATCCACTGCCGACAGGTAGACGCACACAGAAGAATAGGCCGAGGTTCTTCTCTTCGCTGAAGACCTGAAGGACAAAACAATGTTTTTAAAACCATGTTTTTCAGATCTATCTGAAATACCTGCTGGACTACCCCCTGGGGAAGAAGCTGAGAGGCCACATGGACTTCGTGGTGGCCCAGCTGAACTACGAGCACGACACAGGCCGGGAGTCTGTGCTGGAGATGATGGCCTTCATCTTCCAGACGTTCCCCCAGGTGCGCACATGGAGTTAATACTGCCGCATGTACTAACCATCCGTCCAATCCCAGTCTTACTAACCCAGAGCACTTTGCATACTTCCTCTCAGAGCCTGCTGATGAAGTACAGCGGCTTGTTCTTCGCCCCGCTGGCCCTGGTCGTGGTCAACGATGACTCTGCGCGCTGTAAGAAAATGGCTACCATGGCCATCAAGGCCCTGCTGGCCAAGCTGGACTTGAACCAGCAGAACAACCTGTTCACCCTCGTCAACACCTGGCTGAATGCAGAGAAGGTACACATCCACTTTGTTTGCAATTCCCTCTTAAAAGTTGTAATTAGTAAAATACGTATCTTGTTTGTCTGCGTTTCCAGTTCTTGTGGTGATTTTGGTCCGTTAGCCTGAAATGATCATGAGTATTATCTGTTTTCCCCCTGCCCCCCCAGGCCAGCCTGCGGCGTCTCGGGGCTCAGCTGTGTGGCCTGTACGTGGAGCTGGAGGGGGACAAGTTTGCCCGTCGCATGGACGACCTGCTGCCGCTGCTGGAGAAAGAGATAAACCCTGAGAAATACGAAGACGTGAGGCCACACGCTCACACAGTCCACGGCCACGTGCTGTGAAGCCCGGGGGACAAGAGTAAAGCGTCTTTAACCCCTTTCTGTCTTTCAGATCGAGGAGGAGGAGGACGAGAGAGGAGCGGACAGGCTGCTCTTCAGTTTTCTGACTCTCCTCACCAAACTGAGCAAACACTGCGGCCTGCTGGAGCTCCGCAAGCCTCACGACACCCTGTGTAGTATCTGGGGTAAAGAACCCACGCACACACCCACCCTCGCTATCACTTACACCGGCACATTTCACACACACACACGCACACACACTTGCTCAATTTCTTTATGCCTCCACGTCGGCGATTACTGGCCGGAGGGGTGATTCCTGTGAACGCAATGTCTCCGTTCTCTTAAGGGAACTTCTCCAAACGTCCCAGTGGCTTCACGTCGGTCCCGCTCTTGTAAATGTATTTCATGTCGTGACCGTTTTTAGGGGGAACTTCTTCAAATGTGTCACAAATGTCCACCTGGACTTGAGAATTAACTGGTTTGATGATACTGATCAAAGGTCACCTCGCGCCCGGAGGCCAACATAGGAAAGCACGATTTTGGCTCTCAGATTGATCAGCTTTCTTGATGACGGTGTCAACACACACATTTCTAACAGGACAGAATCGTGTCGCGATGTGATTTTTCGACTGTTCGGCAGAGGCGTGTGTGACCACGAATCAGTAATTGTGTTTTCCTCCTGCAGCTCACATTGAAGCCCACCTGCGGTACCCGCACTGCTGGGTGTGGCTGACGGCCTCGCAGCTGTTTGGTCAGCTGTTCGCAGCCCATCCGGCAGAGCAGCTGGTAGCCGCATGGAGAGGAGAGGGAGATGCTTCACCCAAGTCTCCAGCCACATCCTTCATCACCGGCAGCATGGACAAGAAGGCAAGGACCCCTTCTTTCCTTTTTTTTTTTACTGTGATTTGATTTCAGCATCATGTTCTCATCATTTAAACGCTTACAATTTTTTCTAACATTTGACAACAGATGAGAGAGTTGGCGTTATCTTTCTGCCATCAACTCCAGTCCAGGTTCCTAGACGTAGCGTCAGGAGAGCAGGTGCCCAAACTCCACCAACACACCATCGACTTCTGTCAAAGGTCCATTAGAATTGCACAAGAGTTGATTAACATTGTGTTGTGCTCCGCCCCCAGGTAATCAAGAACCTGCTGTTCGTGGGGAAAGTGATCTACCTCCTTTCTCCCGAGTCTGAAGTCACCCCTTCTCAGGAAGAATTGAAAAATGAGGAGGAGAAGGAGAAGAAGGAGGAAGAAGAAAAAGAGGAGGTGGAGGAGGAGCAGCAGAATGCAGATGAAGAGAGGGAAGAGAAAGAAGTAGAGGGAAAAGATGAAGATGAAGATGAAAAGGAAGAGGAGGAGGAGGAGGAAGAAGAAGAAGAAGAAGGTGAAGGTGACCATGATGATCGGCCTCCTTCCCTGCTGTGGTTGATAAAGAAACTATCGCTGATGGCCAAGCGAGAGGCAGCGTTCACTCCCAAAGTTCCCCTGAGGGTACGTACTTCTGCTGATGTGTCTTTGCTTCCTCGCTCGTGTCTCTTCCTCGGCCCGTAACTCCTCCCAGCGAGGAGGTGAGAGACGGAGGCCAGGAAGAGACACGAGCTTGGAGGGCCAGCAAATGCCAAATGATAGATCCTCGGTTTTATTGTGTCCGTCTTAAACATCGTCGGTTTCATGTTATTGCAGCATTTACACATCACGCCGCTTGTTAAAGCTCTGCCACCCCGTTTATAAAAGGGTGTGTGGTGGAAAGCAGGCTCGCTGTAGCAGTAATGTTGTAACATTTTAGCAGCTTGATGGAGGGGGAGTCATTGCAGGATGCTATTTAAATAATTACCATTAGTAACAACATGAACTGTCACTCAAGCTCTAACATCTAAAACCATCTCTCCGTAAGATAACGTCATCTTCTTCCCCTCTGCTCTCCTCACCGCCACAGAGAACGTGTGTGTTCAAGTTCCTGGGCGCGATCGCCATGGACCTGGGGAAGGAGCGACTGGGTCCCTATCTGACCACGCTCATCACGCCTCTCTACAGGGAGCTGGACAGCACCTATGCAGACCAAGGTACCCTCTCCTGGCCCTGTAGTTCAAACAAGAGCCGAGGCATGCCGTGTGTGTGTGTCACATAAAAGGCCGAACAGTGAAATGATGCTCAGACCTCCTTCTAAAATGTCTCTCTGTCCAGACCCCACCCTGAAGAACTTGGCACAGGAGCTGATCGAGCTGCTGAAGAAACACGTGGGGCTGGAGAAGTTCTCTCTGGCCTTCTCTGCGGTCCAGAAGGAGTTTTCACAGAAGAGAGCTGCACGCAAACGACACAGAGCCATGCAGGTACGAAGGCTAAACACACACACACACACACGAAAGGCCAACTTCAATCCTACCAATACATTTTTTTGTCTTCTGTTTTTTTTTTTCACAGGCGGTGGCAAACCCAGAAATCGCAGCCAAGAAGAAACTCAAGAAGCACAAGAACAAAATAGAAGCCAAGAAGAGGAAGATTGAGTTCCTCCGGCCCGGATATAAAGCCAAGAGGCACCGGAGCAACGTGCTCAAAGACCTGGCCATGGTGCAGTGAGCCCAGTCGGGTTCATCACAGACGCTCGGTGGGATCGAAGGCAGCTGAGCCCAGGAAAGAGACTCCGGGGAGTCAGCTGGCCGTGTCCGTGTTCTTGGGGATAAACCGGCGGACGATTTCAGAAAAAAAGTCTCACTTCATGTTCTTGCATAATATTATAAAATGAGATTTCATGTCACCGCGTCAGGATGTCTCCGTATTGCTAACGACATCAGTTCATATGAACTCAACGTTTTTATTCTTTTTTTCTCTCTCCAGTGAACAAAGTCTAGAGTCGTCCTCAGATTTATATCCTGTGCAGTTGACAGTAGTTTTTGTAATTAAAAGGATGAGACATTTTGACTGTTTGTGTCCTGGTGTCTGTTTGTGAAAATCGACGTAGCCCTACTTAATTTAAAAAGAAAAACACTGGTCTTAGCTTAGTTACGACTTGAATATAAGATACTGCGCAGTAAAGTTGTTTGTTCACTTTTCAGGAGCACAAAACAGTGTTCAACTACTGCAACAACTTGTTACCTTTGCATTGAAAATGTGGAAGTAAATTTTTTGATCGGCGCGTATTTGTATGCGTGCGTGCGTGTTATTCGCGTAAGTCCAAAAGTATTAAACCGAATCGCATGAAATTTGGTGTGATTGGTTATTATCCGGGGACCATTTGATTAGATTTTGGGATGGATCGGGTCAACGGTCACGGTCATGAAAAGGTCAAACTATTCTTGAATCGCATGACATTTGGTGGGATGATTGGTTATTATCCGGGGACCATTTGATTAGATTTTGGGATCGATTGGGTCAAAGGTCAAGGTCATGAAAGGTCAAAATCTTGTTACTATAGCGCATATACCATAGGTACATTTTTATTCAATTGGCATGCAACTAATGCCAAAATGTTCATAATCCAATTCCCAATCTTGTGATATGCGAAGTTATGCGCTGTACCGAGTGCCCGTTGTAGTTAAGTTATTATTTTGACACTCACTGTCAAGATCAGGCGGACATGAATTCACAAGCAACTTTGAATGAATACTTCATTGTCGTTGTTAAATAGCAACGACAGCTTGATATCTGCCGACAGCTTGATATCTGCTGACACTCAAACCTCCGTCCGCGCAGTCAACTGGTCAGATAAGCTTCTGAGAGTCTGGACTCAGCACAGGGGGAAGAGCTTAGATCTCTGCTCGTATAGTTGTGTGTTTCTCTCTCTCTCTCTCTCTCTCTCTCTCTCTCTCTCTCTCTCTCTCTCTGCCTGTCTCTTCTCTGTCTTGCTTGTTGAAGCTTCCAAAGAGAGAAACACTCCTGCTTTTTTAAATCTATCAATATGTTTTTATTTTATAATACATCAATGTTGAAAGTACGTCATTTTTTATTTTTCCTCAAATAATAAAACGGCAACGTCGACTGCGTTTTGGAGGAATAAGTTAAAGATCTTACAGCACCTGGTATTCCCAGGCGGTCTCTCATCCAAGTACTAATCAGGCCCGACCCTGCTTAGCTTCCGAGATCTGACAAGATCGGGCGTCACCAGTGCACTGTGTGCTCCACACAATACCTGTGGACGAGTCAGACTGTCCGGAACCGGCTGGACCTTACACACCAACAGTTGTTTCGACTGATCCTGACCCAAAAGTGAGTAAAGCGGTTCTGAAACAGCCTCCCTTGAAAATGTAACTAATCAATGCAACAAAGGAAAAGAAACACTTTTTTGTCAAATGTATTTGTAAATTCATAAACACAGGTGCATATTAGAATAGTGTTACGCTTGGTGCTATATGCTAATTATACACTGTCCCTGTATTTAAATAGCCAAATAAATAAAATGAAATGTGCATTTCAGGTATGATTTATGACATCCGTGTCATTCGGCTGCTTCGGGACCGGACTCTTGGCAACAGTCCAGCACGGCTTGCAAAGCAGCTCAAGGAGAACCATGGGGAGGAATGGCTGAACCGGTCAGCACACTAGACTGGGGAGTGTGCTGACTTTGTGGAGCGGCCCAGTCTCCTTCCAGTGGTCTGAACAGTGGTCTGAACAGTGTCCTGACGGTGCAGGAGGGGCCGGGACTGGACGTGATGGTTTCCAGAGGGTCTGTGTTGGCTGTGTACCCTAAAACTCGCAGGAATACAGGATTGGTACCTCTGTATCCTTTAGAGAGGCAGTGGGCCCCCGAGGGCCGCCAGTATGTACGATTCCCGTCAACATACTGTAGCCTTGTGTCTGCGTAGAGCTGGCGGGACTCGGTGGAGTTGGCCGAGCTTCACGTTGATCCACATCTCGGGTGGATGACGAATCTCAAAAAACGTGCACGGGTTCTTATTTTCTTCTCCTCCCCCTTTAAGGTGGTGGAGGAGTCTGAGTCGCTTGCTCCTTGACCCGGAACCGATGAGCGGTTCAGCTGTTTTTGGATTAGAATAGAATAAAATAGAATATAGAATAGATAGGTTGGTATTCCTTTATTAGTCCCACAGTGGGGACATTTCAAAATCCCCAAAGTTTAGAATGAATTATTTTGCATCTTCAATTTCACTCTGATTCTTCTTTCAGTTTTGTAAATCAGGCTTTGGTGGGTCAAAGTCGGCCTCACTAAAGCCACATTTAGTGGCTAGGAGGACCCCCAGCCCTTCTCCTCCTCCTCCTCCTTTCATGTCCTCTGTGAGGACACCCAGCAGCCCTACTGGGAACTATGGCATTGCAGAAGATGCTGTGAGTACTATGCAACTTTGTTTGTTGCAAAGTAAAAACGCAAATGTACCTTGTAGATATTTTCAATATGGTTCTTAATATGTACACCATAACACGTTCATTGTATGTATAAATATACATGGCAATAAAAAGTTTCTGATTTGGATTATTTTGTTATCGGTGCTTTTTCAGTGTTGGTAATTTCTCTATTAAATTTTGAAATAAGCAGCCGCAGTGTTATACGAATTATAATAATAATATTAATTAATTGAATTCCCAGTTTCCCCCTTATATTTCAGTCACATTGTGTTCCCTTGCAACTACATCTATGTATAATGATACATCACTTATCTGTTCTGGTAAACAATCAGTAAAGATAACAGTTGTTTGAGTTAATTTGAATAAAATTGGGAATAATTATACTGCATGGTGCTGGTGCATGGTGTTTCTCCATGTTATTCATATCAACAGTATCAATAGTTAACAGTAATAACAGTAATGCCGTTGAGTCAAATTGAATAAAAAAGTGAGAATATTTATTGTATATGAAGTGTCTTGTGATTGGCTGAGCGAGCTAAGGGGGATGTTGTTGTTTGTGTTACTTGGGAGTATAATGTTTAACGGTGTTCCCTGTTTAGCGGAGGCTACGGCCCATAGTCGCCTCTACTGTCCCCGAATAAACGGTAATAAGCGAGACAATGTCTCGTAGCACTCCTGGCCCAGGGTCGCTACATTCAATTCAATTCAGTTTATTTGTATAGCCCAGTTTCACAAATTACAAATTTGTCTCAGAGTGCTTTACAATCTGTACACATAGACATCCCTGACCCAAAACCTCACATCGGACCAGGAAAAACTCCTAAATAACCCTTCAGGGGGAAAAAAGGGAAGAAACCTTCAGGAGAGCAACAGAGGAGGATCCCTCACCAGGATGGACAGATACAATATATTTAATGTGTACAGAAGGACAGATTTAAAGTTAAAATATATTCAATGAATTTGACAGAGTTTATCAATAGTTCATATTTAGGCATATTACACGATGGAGACCTCCACCATTCATCAGGAGATAGAGGCAGAGTGGAGGAGTAGGCGGAGTCCCAGCAGGGCAGTGGCACAGCTGGTGGCAGGAACTCACGATCCAACCATCAATGATCCATCAGCAGATGGGATCTATGCCGTCTCATAGGGTCCGATGACCCCATGAGACGTGAAGTCAGAAGGACTCCGGGGAGAAAGCAGAGTTAGTCATGTGTGATGGAGAGATGAAGATTCATCCATAGGAGAAAGAAAAGAGGAGAGAGGTGCTCAGTGCATCCTAAAACGTCCCCCAGCAGCTATAAGCCTATACCAGCATATCCACGGGCTGGACCAGGGCAAACCTGATTCAGCCCTAACTGTAAGCTCTGTCAAAGAGGAAAGTTTTAAGTCTACTCTTGAATGTGGTGACTGTGTTTGCCTCCCGGACTGAAATTGGAAGTTGGTTCCATAAAAGAGGAGCTTGATAACTATCATGCACTACTATGGCATGCAATCAATTTGCCTCATATTTTACTGAGAAAATTGAGAAAATTAGACAAGCAGTAGGTGGCTCCACACCAACCACAGGATATGTACCCCCATCTATAAAAAACATCCATTCAAATATCATGACACAATTTCACTCAATTAACCAAAAAAGCCTAGAGGACGTTATACAACATCTGAAAACATCCTCCTGCTGCTTAGACATTCTACCAACACACTTTTTCAAAAATATTTCACACTGCATGACCACTGATCTTTTACAGATTGTAAACACATCCCTTCTCTCAGGTGTCTTCCCAGAAGCCCTAAAAACTGCAGTTATTAAACCACTCCTAACGAAGGCTAGCTTGGACCCCGAAACATTGAAAAACTATAGGCCAATATCAAAACTCCCATTTTTAAGTAAAATAATGGAAAAAATAGTTTTTCAACAGCTGAACAACTTCTTGGCCGAAAATAACAGTTTTGATGTCTTCCAGTCCGGCTTTCGTCAGCACCACAGCACTGAAACTGCTCTTGTTAAGGTTTTCAACGACATCCACTTAAACACAGACAGTGGCAGAACTTCAGTCTTAGTATTACTGGATCTCAGTGCTGCATTCGACACGGTCAATCATGACATACTACTAGACAGACTGAAAGTCTGTCTAGTAGTGAATCCTACTTGAAGGACCGACAATACTTTGTATCGGTAGCTAATTTCACATCAGAGCTGACCAGGATGACATGTGGTGTTCCCCAAGGTTCAATACTGGGGCCTCTTCTGTTCAACATCTACATGCTTCCACTGGCTCAGATTATGAAAAACAACAAAGTGTGTTATCATAATTATGCAGACGACACACAAATCTACATAACTATATCACCAGGGGACTATAATCCCATACAAGGGCTGGCTAAATGCATTGAAGAAATCAACATCTGGATGTGCCAGAATTTTCTTCAATTAAATAAAGATAAAACAGAAGTAATTGTTTTTGGTCCCAAAGATGAACGATTGGAAGTGAGCGCTCAGCTTCAAACACTGATGTTAAAAACCTCAAACCAAGCCAGAAATCTAGGTGTAGTTATGGATTCAGACCTCAACCTGAACAGCCATATCAAGACAATTACAAAATCAGCCTACTATCACCTGAAGAATATATCAAGGGTTAGAGGACTTATGTCTCAACAGGATTTGGAGAAACTTGTCCATGCATTTATCTTCAGTAGACTTGACTACTGTAACGGTGTGTTCACAGGCCTCTGTAAAAAGTCAATCAGAAAGCTGCAGCTGATACAGAATGCTGCAGCTCGTGTCCTAATTAAGACCAGGATAGTTGATCACATCACTCCAGTTCTGAGGTCTTTGCACTGGCTTCCTGTCCAACAAAGAATTGACTTTAAAATCCTGCTGCTGGTATATAAAGCACTGAATGGTTTAGGGCCTAAATACATGTGTGATCTGCTGCTACCTTATGAACCATCTCGGCCCCTCAGCTCGTCTGGGACGGGTCTACTATCTGTTCCCAGAGTCAGAACTAAACATGGAGAAGCAGCGTTCAGCTTTTCTGCTCCACATATGTGGAACAAGGTTCCTGAAAGCTGCAGGTCTGCTGAGACCCTCAGCTCCTTTAAATCCAGCTTGAAGACTTTTCTGTTTTCTGCTGCCTTTAACTGATTTTTATTAATTTTTTGCTTTTTGACTGTTTTAATGTTTTCTTAACTGTTTTTAAATATGTTTTGATGTTTTTAATGGTTTTATGTGAAGCACTTTGAATCGCCTTGTTGTTGAAATGTGCTATACAAATAAACTTGCCTTGCCTTGCCTTGCATTGCCTAAAGGCTCTGGCTCCCATTTTACATGTTGTATTCATTATAATGCAGTGGACGAGTCCAATGTGGAGATGAAATGAAAATATCAAATATCTGGAAATATTCTAGTGTACAGATGCTTGCTGTTTAATTTTAAGTTTGCCGACAGGAGGATTGATGTAGTCATTCATGTTTTCTGTACATATTTCTGACACTAAAAGTGTATTTTTTTACTTTAAAAAAAATGTATACACATTGCTGTGGTTGTTATTGACATGAATGTTACAATCCATGCATGATCCAATATTACAAACATTTACCAGTTTAATAACGTGATATTAATAAACATATCACAATCTAATTACGGTCAGGTGACGTCACAGCAAGGGGCGTGGTCCTGCCACCGTCAAAAGTTCAAAGCTATGCTCTAAATGGAATGTTCTGAGTTCCATATCGAATGTGTCCAGTCAGAGAGTCGTCTCACTCACTCACTCAACAGCCTTTCACGAGTGAACACAGAGTTTTCTCTTGAGGAAAAGCAACTCAACAAGCACCCGGTGAACAATAGGGTAAGAACTCAAACTGCTTATTAGCTAGTTGTACACGTGTGTTGTTTTCACCTAGAGTCCAAGGTAAACACGCGCCGAGTTGCTAGCTAAAGTACGGTTTAAAAGACATTACAAGCTAGCTAGATTGCATTAGCTCTTCAACTTTACTTAATCATATTTCCTCTATTCTGTGAATTGTTCAATTCATATAGTTGTTTAATCCTGATTGTCTGTATTGTATTAAACAAATATATGAAGTGAACAATTTACAGACTAGATAAATTATGCTTCAGTAAAGTTTAAGAGCTAATTCAATTTAGCTAGCTTGTATTATCTTGTACACTTTACGTTTTAGCTAGCCACTTTGTGAGCCTGAACCTGAGTGTTTTAACTGGTTCAGACTTATTAGCAATACAATAACTATACAATAAGTGTGTATCATGCAGATTGCCTCATTTCAAAGTTGGATATAATATGTTACACTGTTGGGTTATTGATACTGATTCATAAACATGTGAGCTGTATTTAAATGTAGCATTCTGTGTAGTTGAAAGCAATTTAACACGTCCTATGTATTGTTGGGTATCATTGTTCACTCTTTAAAATGATTTATGTTTCATAAAAGTAACGCGTTGTGATGGAAAATGTCAAATGTTTCTCTGCAAAGTGTAGCTGTCAAATAAGTGTACTGAAGTCAAGGATCAGCAGCCCTGCTCCTCCTTCATCCCCTTGTATTATACATTCAGATTGTGTAATAAATCTACTTTCCCTTGCCGATGTAGATAATGTGTAAAAAGAAGTGTAATCTTAAAGATCACTGCCGTCACATCACAGATCACAAAGAAGCTGTCCGGCCACTGCAGGGGACAGCTCTCTGGGTGACCTCCATCGGCTATGAGGTCGGCCAGATACTATACTATTTGTAAATTCATAAATACAGGTGCATATTAGAATAGTGTTACGCTTGGTGCTATATGCTAATTACACACTGTCCCTGTATTTAAATAGCCAAATAAATAAAATGAAATGTGCATTTCAGGTACTGTGAGTACTATGCAGCTTTCTATATTGGTCTTGCTTTATTATAAGTCATATTTTGTGTTGCCTTTATTTTTGCATTGACGTAATTATCATTTGTTGTCGTCTTCCAAATAGGGTGAGCCTGGAGGAGTTCGGCTAGCCGCTGCTGGGGCTGCAGCTTCATTCTGGTTCATCTACCATCAGACTCCAACACCCGACTGCTTTCTCACACACCCGCTGATGGTGTGGATGCCCTACCGCCTGTGGAAGGTGACTTTGTTCTGCCCAGATTGAGGGAAGCAGCTGACGGGCTCCAGTGTCCACAAGAGGTCTAGGAAGGTCCTGGACATCGACGGGTATCACCTGACGGTGTCAGAGGCACTCAAGTGCACGTGTGCTCCACACAATACCTGTGGACGAGTCAGACTCTCCGGAACCAGCTGGACCTGCCACACCAACAGTTGTTTCGACTGATCCTGACCCAAAAGTGAGTAAAGGTTTTTTTTTTTTTAAATCTATCAATATTTTTATTTTCATAATACATTAATGTTGAAAGTATCTTATTTTTCATTTTTCCTCAAATGATAAAAATGCAACGTCGACTGCGTTTTGGAGGAATAAGTTATAGAGCTTAAAGCACCAGGTATTCCCAGGCAGTCTCCCATCCAAGTTTTAACCAGGCCCGTCTATGCTTAGCTTCCTAGATCTGACGAGATCGGGCGTCACTAGACTGGTGTGGCCATAGGCAAAATTTGCTGTAACACTTTGCTTTTTTAAATCTATCAATGTTTTGTTTTTTCATAATACATTAATGTTGAAAGTATCTTATTTTTTATTTTTCCTCAAATGATGAAAGTGCAACGTCAACTGCGTTTTGGAGGAAAAAGTTATAGAGCTTATAGCACCTGAAATTCCCAGGCTGTCTCTCATCCAAGTTCTAACCAGACCCGACTCTGCTTAGCTTCCGCGATCTGACGAGATCGGGTGTCACCAGACTGGTGTGGCCGTAGGCAATAATTGGTTTAACACATTGCTTTTTTAAATCTATCAATGTTTTTATTTTCATAATACATTAATGTTGAAAGTATCTTATTTTTTATTTTTCCTCAAATGATAAAACTGCAATGTCGACTGCGTTTTGGAGGAATAAGTTTAAGTGTGGCAGCAAATTTTTCCTCACCCAAACCAGTCTGGTGATGCCCGATCTCGTCAGATCTCGGAAGCTAAGCGGGTCGGACCTGGTTAGTACTTGGAACGGAGACTTGCAATATTTGCTGTAACACTTTGCTTTTTTAAATCTATCAATATTTTTATTTTCATAATACATTAATGTTGAAAGTATCTTATTTTTCATTTTTCCTCAAATGATAAAACTGCAACGTCGACTGCGTTTTGGAAGAATAAGTTAAAGTGTGGCAGCAAATATTGCCTCACCCACACCAGTCTGATCATGCCCGATCTCGTCAGATCTCAGAAGCTAAGCGGGTCGGATCTGGTTAGTACTTGGTTGGAAGACTGGCAATATTTGCTGTAACACTTTGCTTTTTTAAATCTATCAATGTTTTTATTTTCATAATACATTAATGTTGAAAGTATGTTATTTTTTATTTTTCCTCAAATGATAAAACTGCAACGTCGACTGCGTTTTGGAGGAATAAGTTAAAGTGTGGCAGCAAATATAGCCTCACCCACGCCAGTCTGGTGAGGCCCGATCTCGTCAGATCTCGGAAGCTAAGCGGGTCGGACCTGGTTAGTACTTGGAAGGTAGACTGGCAATATTTGCTGTAACACTTTGCTTTTTTAAATCTATCAGTTTTTTTTTCATAATACATTAATGTTGAAAGTATCTAATTTTTTATATTTCCTCAAATGATAAAAGTGCAACGTCGACTGCGTTTTGGAGAAATAAGAAGAAGAGCTTACAGCACCAGGTATTCCCAGGCTGTCTCCCATCCAAGTATTAACAAAGCCTGACTCTGCTTAGCTTCCGAGATCTGACAATATCAGGTGTCACCAGACTGGTGTGGCCGCAGGCAATATTTGCTGTAACCCTTTGCTTTTTTAAATCTATCAATGTTTTTATTTTCATAATACATTAATGTTGAAAGTATCTAATTTTTTATTTTTCCTCAAATGATAAAACTGCAACGTCGACTGCGTTTTGGAGAAATAAGTTAATCAGTTTACAGTACCTGGTATTCCCAGGCGGTCTCCCATCCAAGTATTAACCAGGCCTGACTCTCCTTAGCTTCCAAGATCTGAAGAGATCGGGCGTCAGCAGACTGGTGTGGCCGTAAGGTTTTATTGTTGTAACACTTTGATTTTTTTAATCTATCAATGTTTTTTTTTTCATAATACATTAATGTTGAAAGTATCTTATTTTTTATTTTTCCTCAAATGATAAAACTGCAATGTCGACTGCGATCTCGGATCTCGGAAGCTAAGCGGGGTCGGACCTGGTTAGTACTTGGATAAATTTAATAATTTAAAGAACTGGGAACTATGCCATTGCAGAAGATGCTGTAAGTACTATGCAGCTTTCTGTATTGGTCTTGCTTTATTATAAGTCATATTTTGTGTTGCCTTTATTTTTGCATAGACGTAATTATCGTGTGTTGTCGTCTTCCGAACAGGGTGAGCCCGGAGGAGTTCAGCTAGCCGCTGCTGGGGCTGCAGCTTCATTCTGGTTGCCGTCGGAGATGAGAAAGACCCTCCCTGTGCAGGACCAGAGCCAACACCCTCTTCCCCTCCGGCAAACTGCGGACCGATTTGAAGCTGCGGTATGAGCCCCCTGGTCCGGCCCTCATCTACCATCAGACTCCAACACTCGACTGCTTTTTCACACACCCGCTGATGGTGTGGATGCCCTATCGCCTGTGGAAGGTGACGGTGTTCTGCCCAGATTGTGGGAAGTAGCTGACGGGCTCCAGTGTCCACAAGAGGTCTAGGAAGGTCCTGGACGTCGACAGGTATCCCCTGATGGTGTCAAAGGCACTCAAGTGCACTGTGTGCTCCACACAATACCTGTGGACGAGTCAGACTGTCCGGAACCGGCTGGACCTTACACACCAACAGTTGTTTTGACTGACCCTGACCCAAAAGTGAGTAAAGCGGTTCTGAAACAGCCTCCCTTGAAAATGTAACTAATCGATGCAACAAAGGAAAAGAAACACTCTTTTGTCAAATGTATTTGTAAATTCATAAACACAGGTGCATATTAGAATAGTGTTACGCTTGGTGCTATATGCTAATTATACACTGTCCCTGTATTTAAATAGCCAAATAAATCTAATTAAATGTGCATTTCAGGTATGCTTGTGACATCCGTGTCATTCGGCTGCTTCGGGACCGGACTCTTGGCAACAGTCCAGCACGGCTTGCAAAGCAGCTCAAGGAGAACCATGGGGAGGAATGGCTGAACCGGTTAGCACACTAGACTGGGGAGTGTGCTGACTTTGTGGAGCGGCCCAGTCTCCTTCCAGTGGTCTGAACAGTGTCCTGACGGTGCAGGAGGAGCCGTGACTGGACGTGATGGTCTCCAGAGGGTCTGTGTTGGATTTGTACCCTAGAACTCGCAGGAATACAGGACTGGTACCTCTGTAGTATCCTTTAGAGAGGCAGTGGGCCCCCGAGGGCCGCCAGTATGTACGATTCCCGTCGACATGCTGGAGCCTCGTGTCCGCGTAGAGCTGGCGGGACTCGGTGGAGTCGGCGCACTGCTTCATGTCGATCCACATTTCCGAAGTACGCGGGTCATTAGTTTCTCCTCCTCCCCCTTAAGGTGGTGGAGGAGTTGAGCCGCCTGCTCCCTGACCCCGACCTATTGGCCGGTTCACTAGTCTTTCGATTAGCAATAGGAATAGAAATAGATTAGAAATAGAAATAGAAATATATTACAAATAGAAATATATTAGAAATAGAAATATCTTAGAATATAAATATGAATAGATTAGATTAGAAATAGATTATAACTAGAAACAGATTAGAATAGAAATAGATTAGAATATAATAGAAAAACAAACATAAAACACAATAACAATACTTAATACTAAATATAGAGAGGAAAAATAAAGTGCTGCGTTTGCCCGGATCTCCAGCGATCTGCTGCCGTTTGTTGTGCAGCCTGACAGCAGCGGGAAGGAAGGACTTGTGGTTCCTCTCCCTCAGACACAGTTTACAAAAAAAGTACAGACGTCCTTTTAATGTTCTTATTTGGATCTGATAATTATTAGTAATGTCATTAAGTCCAAATAAGTCTTTATTTATATATTCATATCTACACATATATATATATATATATATATATATATATATATATATATATATATATATATATATAAATGGGGGGAAAACGAATTTAAGGAAGTTAATAGATTTGCAAATAAAGTGTAACGTGGGACATAGAGATTCCTCTAAATGGGCCTCGCTCCCATTCACACCTGGGCCCATGCAAAATAAATATTACTGAATATTTCAAGGTGTAGCGGCCATCTTGCCTGGTTCACCATCACCTTTCAAGGTGTTGTAACTATTCTATTAATACTATATATATATATATACTTCTTAAAAGGGTTTGTTGGCACTGACTTAGTCACAGCAGAGACCCGCCCCCCTCCTTGTCACCTTTTTCACCCCTCATGAGTTTGCAGGTATGAGGTAGGTATTCCTTTATTAGTCCCACAGTGGGGACATTTCAAAATCCCAAAAGTTTAGAATGAATTATTTTGCATCTTCAATTTCACTCTGATTATTCTTTCAGTTTTGTAAATCAGGCTTTGGTGGGTCAAAGTCGGCCTCACTAAAGCCACATTTAGTGGCTAGGAGGACCCCCAGCCCTTCTCCTCCTCCTCCTCCTTTCATGTCCTCTGTGAGGACACCCAGCAGCCCTACTGGGAACTATGGCATTGCAGAAGATGCTGTGAGTACTATGCAACTTTGTTTGTTGCAAAGTAAAAACGCAAATGTACCTTGTAGATATTTTCAATATAGTTGTTAATATGGACACCAACACGTTCATTGTATGTATAAATATACATGGCAATAAAGTTTCTGATTGTGATTTTGATTATTTTGTTATCGGTGCCTTGTCAGTGTTGGTGATTTCTCTATTACATTTTTAAATAAGCAGCCGCAGTGTTATACAAATTATAATAATGATATTAATTAATTAAATTCCCAGTTTCCCCCTTATATTTCAGTCACATTGTGTTCCCTTGCAACTACATCTATGTATAATGATACATCAATTACCTTCTGTTCTTGTACACAATCAGTAAAGATAACAGTTGTTCTAGTTCATTTGAATAAAATTGGGAATAATTATACTGCATGGTGCTGGCCGTTTCTCCATGTTATTCATATCAACAGTATCAATAGTTAACAGTAATAACAGTAATGCCGTTGAGTCAAATTGAATAAAAAAGTGAGAATATTTATTGTATATGAAGTGTCTTGTGATTGGCTGAGCGAGCTAAGGGGGATGTTGTTGTTTGTGTTACTTGGGAGTATAATGTTTAACGGTGTTCCCTGTTTAGCGGAGGCTACGGCCCATAGTCGCCTCTACTGTCCCCGAATAAACGACAATAAGCCAGACAATGTCTCATAGCGCTCCTGGCCCAGGGTCGCTACATGTTGTATTCATTATGATGCATTGGACGAGTCCAATGTGGAGATTAAATGAAAATATCAAATATCTTGACTATATCTGGAAATATTCTAGTGTACAGATGTTCTAGTGTACTTGCTGTTTAATTTTAAGTTTGCCGACAGGAGGATTGATGTAGTCATTCATGTTTTCTGTGCATATTTCTGACACTAAAAGTGCATTTTTTTACTTAAAAAAAAATGTATACACATTGCTGTGGTTGTTATTGACATGAATGTTACAATTCATGCATGATCCAATATTACAAACATTTACCAGTTTAATAACGTGATAATAATAAACATATCACAATCTAATTACGGTCAGGTGACGTCACAGCAAGGGGCGTGGTCCTGCCACCGTCAAAAGTTCAAAGCTATGCTCTAAATGGAATGTTCTGAGTTCCATATCGAATGTGTCCAGTCAGAGAGTCGTCTCACTCACTCACTCAACAGCCTTTCACGAGTGAACACAGAGTTTTCTCTGGAGGAAAAGCAACTCAACAAGCACCCGGTGAACAATAGGGTAAGAACTCAAACTGCTTATTAGCTAGTTGTACACGTGTGTTGTTTTCACCTAGAGTCCAAGGTAAACACACGCTGAGTCGCTAGCTAAAGTACGGTTTAAAAGACATTACAAGCTAGCTAGATTGCATTAGCTCTTCAACTTTACTTAATCATATTTCCTCTATTCTGTGAATTGTTCAATTCATATAGTTGTTTAATCCTGATTGTCTGTATTGTATTAAACAAATATATGAAGTGAACAATTTACAGACTAGATAAATTATGCTTCAGTAAAGTTTAAGAGCTAATTCAATTTAGCTAGCTTGTATTATCTTGTACACTTTACGTTTTAGCTAGCCACTTTGTGAGCCTGAACCTGAGTGTTTTAACTGGTTCAGACTTATTAGCAATACAATAACTATACAATAAGTGTGTATCATGCAGATTGCCTCATTTCAAAGTTGGATATAGATGCCCGATCTCGTCAGATCTCAGAAGCTAAGCGGGTCGGATCTGGTTAGTACTTGGTTGGAAGACTGGCAATATTTGCTGTAACACTTTGCTTTTTTAAATCTATCAATGTTTTGTTTTTTCATAATACATTAATGTTGAACGTATCTTATTTTTTATTTTTCCTCAAATGATAAAACTGCAATGTCGACTGCGTTTTGGAGGAATAAGTTAAACAGCTTACAGTACCTGGTATTCCCAGGCGGTCTCCCATCCAAGTAACAACCAGCCCCGACTCTGCTTAGCTTCCGAGATCCGACGAGATCGGGCGTCAGCAAACTGGTGTGGCCATAAGCTAAATATTTGTAACACTTTGCTTTTTTAAATCTATCAATGTTTGTTTTTTTCATAATACATTAATGTTGAAAGTATCTTATTTTTTATTTTTCCTCAAATGATAAAACTG